>OV839569.1:52623899-53223899 GCA_929447395.1 Epistrophe grossulariae | reverse complement strand
ATAGAAATCGAAAAAAATACTTTTTAGTAAATTGGTTATTTTGAAAATATCAACAATAGAGGGACATTTAAGAGACCTTTTAAAAGGTTGTTTTTTCCTTTCAATCTCTGCTTTTTCAGTGCAAGTCAACATTTATTTTTGAAATTCATTAAAAAAGCACCAACATTTTGGATACGTATTTTATATATACTTACCATATACTTACTATATACTTACTATATACTTACTATAAACTTACTATATACTTACTTATACTTACTATATATATCTCGTCATTTGTTTGACCTTTCTGCAACTCTTATTTTACCAGGGAGGATTTCTTTCTACGTTGAACCTTTAAAGAAAACAAGTAAAAAGAAAATGCATTTCCACACTACCCTAGAGGTATGCATTATAGTGCGTTAACCGATTTTTTGGTAAGGTGTTCGGTTTCCCCAATAGGCCTATTACACCATCCTTTTCTTTACTAGGTTTATAGTTAATAACTTATTCTCGAATAAAAAAAGCTGCCATTGGAATCAAGACCACACTATTTTGACAAGCAGTAATTTCGTCTTTTAGATCGTCGCAAAGCAACCACGTATGTCCTATTTCGGTTAGTTTTTTAAAATAACTAATAAAGTGATCCGATGTTGTGGATTTATCCTTGGCGATAACTCCAGCCAATCTGTATTTATTTTCAAATTCTAACGTGTCGGGAAAATCGTCCAATGTACATTCGAGGCTAGTGTTGAAATACAAGTTCGGTCTTACATCCAGCTCGATCCATATATGATTAGTGAAGTGTGTTACTTCAGTAACCATTCCCGAACATTTCAATATATCGCATTTTATGGAATTTTTGGATTCATGTACAATAACAGAGTTTTGTAAATTCTTAAATCCTTCAAATCCTAATCCAAAAGAGTGATGGTTGACCCCCACAAGTTCTTCGTCGTTGTTTACTTCGATCAATCCACAGTTAGGGCTGCTGCAACGTTTATGCCTGATAAGACTTGGTGCCGAGGAAAAAAATTTCTTTAACAAACCGCCAATGGAGTCAGTTGCGTCCAAATGATGAGGGTGGAGAATGGTTAAACTGTAATCATTGCTTATATTATAGTATGGTTTTAAAATTTCCAGTCTTTTTTTATAAAGTAAGGCATTGGGCCCCGATTTTATTAATTGTTCAACAAATTGCAACACTTGATTTGGTGATGATTCAATTGATTCGAGGTATTTGGGACTGTATATAGCACTTAAATACAGTATGTGGACAATTGAATCGAAACCACATGTGTTGACTATTTTTATAAATATTCCATCAGATTTAATAGGTGGTAAAATGCAACCGTTTTTAAGTGGTTTTAATTTTACTTTTTGGCTTTGTACATTGTTGATATTTAAAATATTTTCAAAATAAAATCCTTTACTTTTAGGAATTATTTTATTTTTTCTTTGTTGCTGCTTCTCTTTTTGCATGATCAAATCTTTTATTTTGCAATCATTTTTTTCCGCACTGTTCCGATATGGGCTGCTTGTACAAGCGATCGTTTTAAATTCATCATAAAATGATTTTTCGCTTTCCTCATCAGTCAGAGGACGGGGAGTCGGGGGCCAGGAGGACCAGTTATCGTTCTTACTATTTTCTAAATTGCCTTTTTTCGAAAGACCTCTCCAATTTTCGAATGCAAATAAATCAGAATCATCTTTATTCTCTTTAGTTTGATTTGTTTGTTTTAATTGATGTTTCGGAGAACAGGATAATGGGTGTTTTCTTTGGAGGTGATTTATGTGTTTTAAATTTGATGCCACTACCATTGATCCTGTTTTAATTCCTGTTATATGTTCATGAAGGAACCGATTGGCTGATGTGGGTAATTTTACGGTGGTCGAAAGTGTCCTCCTTAAACTGCCAAAATATCCTTCTTGGTATGCTGTCGAAGCGTGTTTTTCAGAGGAAGGGATGGCAGCTGCGGTCCATAATGGAAATTCTTTTGCAAGTCTCTCTAAATCATTTACATATTGAGGTAAAAAGTAGGCACTTACATCACCTTTTAAAGCAAGAACCTCGTTTTCTTTTTTCGGTTTAACCTGAGCAATTTTTTCTTTAATATATCTGTGCGTCAAGGTTATATCAGTACTGTTATCAGATGAATTTTCTGCTGGTTCTGGGCCATTTTCTAATCGTTCTTCAAACGACCCTATACTTTCTTCCATTTCAAACATTTTTCTTTCCCGTTTGGACATATAACTTAAAAGGGTTTTTCGCGCTTCTTTTGTGCTTATATTTTTGCCAGATATTATAACTTTATCGTCTTCATATGCATTGAGCGCAACAGCACAAGTTAAACAAAAAACGTTTTCAAATTCCTTGATATCTTGACAGTCGATCATTAGCGCAACTGTTCTGAGGTAAAAACGTTTTATTTCAGGATGTGATGTTGTTTTTATACAATCCCAACGAGAAACCATTGCCATTATATGAGCAACATCTACGCGGATAAGTGTTTTTGCAGGTCGAGTATTTATTTTTTTCATTTCCTCAGAGCAAGCCCATTGAAAGCACTCATCCACATAATTTTTTAATGTCATATTATTAAACGAGCGGCACATCCCTAACAATATGGCGCGTCCATAGTCACTGACAGCTTGAGGCGGAGCTTTGATTCCGGCTCGCAGCCATCTGTCTAACCAAAATGTTATGATCGCCGTGTCGTGGCTTTCCGTGATCATTTGGCTGACAGGGAATGTTTTGCGTTCAAAATGTATTGTAGCCGTATATAAAAAAATGTGGCCAGTTTTCTTTCCATCAAATAAGTTGAACTTTTTTATAAATTTTCCAGTGGCGTCTATTGATACTTCGCCTTTGTCACCTATTGTCCGCAGGTATTCTCGGTACACATGAATTTGGTTATTTGTGAAATAAATAGCAAAGAAATTTATGCATCCGAGCTCACGAATTGCACCGTCGTACTGATGGTCTCTTGACATTTGTTGTATCTTCTTGATAATATCGATTTTCTCTTTTGGTTTGATTCCCTGCTCAATTTTAGCGTTTTCCATTTTGATTTGTCTGTATATGTTGTTGGGCCGGATGTTGGTTGGAATATCTTCTCCAAATCTCATGCTGCCGCTTGTTAATTTTTCCACATATTTTTCGGCGCTTATTTCAGATAAATCTTTTCCTACCATTTTCCTTTCTTTCCCTTTTATATTGGTGTATACTCTTTCATGGTATATCTTATTTCGTGTATCGCAAGTTTTAATAATTAAATTAACATGTTCCCCATCTTGTGGTTTCTCTTTTACGTAGCCGGAAATTTTATTAGCGCATTTTTTGCTGGTACAGTATCCAGAAAATTTTAAGTACTCCCCGTCCTTTGTAAAATCTTTTATCCTGCTGTTTTTGAAATTAAAAGCACATGGAAAATTATATCGCCTCCTTATGGCATCATTTATTACCCATGTCCAACTGAACTTTTTCAATCGGTTTTCGTTTTTATCATCCGGTTTAATTCTCTCCCATTCTTCAGAACTGATAAAAACATGGAAAATTTCCACATTTTCTCCCTCATCTTCGTCTTCATCAACCTTATAAGACGATAAGCTTTCCGAAGATTCCTTTGAAGAAATGGGAGAATAGACTCGTTTTAGGCTTTTTTTATTTTCCGGGATTTGAAGCCCTTTTTCTTCAAAAACTTGGTGGAGGTGTCCATTTCTGTTACCTCTTATATAGTTGTAACAGGTTATAGGTTTCCAAACTCCCCCAAAGTCCTTACTCATATTCTTCCATACATCCGATGATACCGGTGGTAAATCACTTGCAGTGAAATTATGAATGTAGGAAGAGATAACTTCCAATATCTCCTCACTTTTAAGTGAAGGCTTTCGGCCAGTCATTTTGAAAGAAAATGTCTATAACAAATAATTAATAAACAAAATGTTCGTTATTGGAAATTGTTTGTTTGTTTTAATAACGAAATTGAAATCAGCGCTAAGTTTCGCTTGTTTTGGAATTTGTCGACAAAACTATTTTTGTTTTTTTTTTTTAATGAAAAAGTTTTCAAAATAATCTAAATTATTTATTTACTATTTTCGATAAGTTCCAAGTTTTCAAAATAATCTAAAGTATTTATTTACTAGTTTCGTTAAGTTGTCTTTACATATATCATATTCCACGAAATAATGACCTTTTTGCCAAATTTAGATAATTAAGAGACAGAAATACTTTCACATTTATAATATTAGTAATTATCAACAAGTAAGATCAGAAAATTTTCATTCTTTTTAATACCTTATGAAAGCAACATTCAAATTTCAATTTATTCAAATATTACAATTAAATACATTTTTGTGGAATAATTATAGTGAGTCCAACTTGCACGAAAGTTGTCTGACAGTAGCAACCTCTAATTTATAAATAATTGAGCGCTAACTGCCTGATATGAACCAAATTAGGGCTCTTCCCAAACCAACGCGAGTACTTTGCAACGACAACGAAATTTTCACCTGCATAAATTAACTTACATGGTGATTAACCCTAGATTCATAAACTATATTCATTGTTACATCGTTCATAAACAGAAGTCTGTGAGAACCCTTACCTTCAAAGAATCTTATTTTTTATATACAAATATTTTTGCAAAAAAAAAAAACATATGTTACTCAAAGGAACATTTGTTTAAAATAATTAAAAGAAAAAATAATGAAATTTTTTGACTCGGAGCAATCTTGACACCAATTCCAGCGATACTCCCTGCACATGGGACGTTTACAGGAGTTGCACAAAAATCTGGTGTTACGCTTATATTTGAAATCGCAGAAAACATCATTTTTTTCTG
Organism: Epistrophe grossulariae; assembly: GCA_929447395.1. Lineage (NCBI taxonomy): Eukaryota > Metazoa > Arthropoda > Insecta > Diptera > Syrphidae > Epistrophe > Epistrophe grossulariae. The sequence goes on along the minus strand of OV839569.1, from coordinate 53,219,076 downwards.
GGTTAATTTTCAGAGTTCACTGGAAACCGGGGTCTGTGAGACCCATGTTTATGAATCCAGGGTTAATGAAAGTACTCACAATGGGAGAGCCTTAATACGTTCTCTTGATAATATTTAAACTTCGAAATTGATCCCAAGAAATGGCAAGTCAACGCTTTAAAATTTTTTTTATTTATGAATGGTGCATATTGAAAGCAAATTACATTTTGTAATTATCAAAAAAGAAATTAATTGAATTATTCAACTTCAAATATTGAAATGACAACCCATATGTAATGTTAATTTTTAGTTTTAGTAATTTCAATGTACTTTGAAAAAAATAAGCCTACAAAACGGCTACCCTTAGCTGTGTTCATATTTATTAAGTTGTTATTCATTTGATCACTGCAATAATTGTAACGCAATACATTTTTATCGTCGTTTATCTGTTCATATGTTATAAAATAAATTCAACCATTAAAGCTACGCGCAAACCAATGCGATGGCGGTGGCGTGCCTCATATAAAAATCAAAGGAGAGGCACACTTCAATCACGTAGATGTGTGCCTCTCCTTTGATTTATATGTGCGGCATCCACATTTTTATCGTGATCGCCACCGCCATCGCGTTGGTTTGTGGGAACCAAGTATTTAAATCTAAATCTAAAAAAAACTAATAGCTTTTTAAAATTTTCAAGATTTTCTTATTAAATTTATATGAAATCGAATTAAATTGAGAAGTGATCGAATTATAAAAGTAGTTAAACAAAATGTTTGTTTTCATTCTTTGCTTGCTCTTAAGGAAGTCTTAAAGGCTTATTAGATAAAAAGACCAACTCGTAGGTATTTTTCCAAAATTATTCATTTTTATTAAATTTTGTTGATTTAACATTTAAGAATAATAGAGTATTTTGTCGTCACGGTATATTTAATATAATATGTATTAGCATGGTCGTTATATTGTCTTTTTTAGTTTTCATATTTGGGTGTTGTTTTTCATCTTTTTTAAGATTCGACAAAAAGAAAACTTAGACATATACATATATAGATTTATACTAGACATGAAAAAAACCATAAGGGAGAGGGGTCTATTTCCCCTTTTAAAGTTTTTTTTTTAATGTTTTGAGTTTAAAGAAATTTTTTTTTCAAAAACTTAACTTAATTTTTTTTAGCAAATTGCCCCTCTAGCCTATACGGGACAAAATAGAAACCCCTCTCCCATACATTTTTTCTTTTCTGGGTTCAGCCTAAAAACCTTAGCTTTTGGTTGCATCCTTTACAAACAAAAGTGATTTTTGGAATTGATTTTTTACAACTTTAATTTGTTTCATTTTTTTTTTTTCATAAAGTAGCTTACAATATAGAGGGTAAAAGCAAAACATTATTGTATGAGAGCGTGTAATTTTTTTACATCAAATATTTTTTTGTTTCTACGAAGTTTCATTTATACCCCATTTATTAACATTGGTTAATTATTTAGGTAGTAATTATTTAGCTTTTTTTCCATCTATACTGACTTTATTTTTTCGAAATAAAAATTAAAATTTATCAAACAAAATAGAATAAGAGATTTCCGGACGGAAATATAATATAGGTAACCGGTTTATATAAATATCCTTTAAAGAAAATTTAAATATGATCCTTCAAACCTTTCTAATTAGGAACATTATTTTAGCAAAATAGAATTAATCAGTTTATATTTCTAAGATCTCGAAGATCTCAGCAATCTCACAAACATAAACAGGGATTCAAAAATTTCTCAGTTTTTGTGTTAAATCCCGAGGAAAAAATTTTTTTTGAATTCGCTTGCTCAATTTTTGACGGAGCTAAATTAGTGAGCATAAAATTAGCAAATTTTTAATTCTAACTGTCAATCCTTAAAAATGCTTTAGGTATATAATGATTTGACAAAAAGTCAAAATAAACGTTGCTGTCTTATTTCTTTCTTTAGGTAGGTATTTGTTTTTATTATTTTCTTTCACAAAAATTAGTTTAATAACTTTTTTTATCAAGGAAAAAACAAAAGGCATTCTTTAATACATATAATATAATTATTGGAAAATGAGTTTTCAATGATTTCGCTGGGTCAAAGAATGAGAAAGCGAATCCAAAATGTTTTTTCCTCATAATTTTTAAAACAAAACGAAGAAATTTAGCTGAGGAATAATGTTCATGTAACATGTTACTGTGATTTCTGAGGTCTTAGATCCAATTTTCCTAAATTTGCCTAAAGACCCCCGCTTCAATTTTTTTTTTAGTAAATAGGTATGTTTTTTTTTGGATCGAGGAAGCTGTAAATATCATAATCTAGAACTTGGACCTATATAATTTATATTGCGTATATTTATATATAATATGTACCTATGTATATTTTTTTACTTTTAAACACGCTTACTTTTGCAAAAAAAAATTTTAAATTGGGAATAAAGTAAAAAAATACCTTTTTAAAATGGACATACCTTGATTTTCTTTTTGGAATTTAAATTTTTAAGTCAACAATAAACGTATGTAATGTAGGTATATTGTTTTTTTATTTTAAACAGCAGTTTTTAGTAATGAAAATTACTTTTTTTTATAAACCAGATAAACTTTAAAATTCACCAAACTCACAAAACAGAACTTTCGCCCGTGGAAATACAAGAAAAAGTAAAGTAATACAAGAAAGCGTTAAATTCAAACTTAAAAGCAAAACGAGCCATTTTTAAATTTTCAATCACAGTAACCCCATAGCGGTAAGCCAAATTCAAATCTATTGAACTATTGAAAAAAAAAAAAAAACAAATGGATGAAGTCAAAGCCAATTTGTATTCGATAATGCAGTTTTTTTTTATTTTTTGAGTTATGTTGGATTTACACGATTAATAAAATGCAGGTTTAACAAACTTATTTTAGCAATTTCAGAATGGACTTGGGATGTACAACCGATAAAATGTCATTATTTCTGCCATTTTAATGAAGAAAATGGATATACAATGTTAGAAAATTATGTCATTCGTGTAAATCAAGAAGTTTTGACTGAATAGCTTGAAGTTACATATGCAAATATATCCAGTTTCTGAAACATGTTTTTTATTTTATTTTTATTATATATAATTCGTTTCGAATTAACTTTGACTTGCAATAAAGTACTTAAGATCAACTTAAGGATACGAACTCAGAATTGTAATCAAATAATTATATTACAAACATACAAAAGTAATTCAGCCTTATTGTGAGTTTCGCCCGAACAACATTTCACGCGGAAAATTTGATATTTCACTTTTCGCCTATCGTGAGTTTCATCCGAAATTTTGTGTTAAAAAAATTCCCCTTATTATAAACATTCATTTCGGGCGGAATGTAATGTTATTGATAGCCTAAATGTTCACTTATTTTTAATAGGCGAACGAAATTTTGTTCGGGCGAAACCAGCTTTTAAAATTCCGGGGGAACAAAAAATTTTAAGGTGAAATATTTTTCGGGCGAACTCCCAATAAGGCTGATTATTTCCATTACGTTCATAACTTGCTGATTATCTTACATTTTATTTCTATAGTCTAGAGACTCACTTTCCGATTTTCATACTACACCGATTTTGACGAATTATAATTTTATTTCAAAAATGTTAATAATAATTTGTTCAAAAACTACATTTTTTTTGTTTGTTAAATATTGTATTTAGGAAATTAATGGGTCGTGCATTCGATTTGTTAATTTTCTAAATGGTTCGTGTATTTGATTTGTGGATTTGCGTGAGGGATCTTTCTGAAAGAATTTGTTTTGGTAATTTAAAGAGCGGGGTATTTTCTTAACGTTGGTTATTTCACATTTCAATCAACGCGAACAATTTTATGTAGGGGAAAAAACAAAACTCAATATAATGAAGCGCATAAAACTGCGTAAGTACATTATGTATAACTATAGGTGTGTTTTATTCATTGCTGCATAGCCAACGAAGCATAAGTCTGAATAAAACGATACTCACTCTATACGTTCATTTCAATGATTCAAAGTTCTATCGCCAACACAGGCATCTTTTTTTTTACTGACTATTTTTTCGCCAGCAATCAAATTGTTTGCGAAGGGAAATTTTGCTGCGCTGCGCTGGCTATGCAGCAATATGTATTTTCACAGTGAATCTAGGTATATTCTATTTATTCAGCCCTATCATGAATTCCATCGTAATCGTAAACTTTTTACGAATCCCGAAAAAACTCACAAATTCCATCGTAGTGAAAAATCTCATACAAATGATTGTTTTTTTCGGGATTCGGAAAAGTTTTCGCTTACGATGGAATTCACTCTCATAGTACACCGATTTTGACACCTCAAAGAAGCGAAATTACCTGCTGATTTGAAAAATAATAATTTTATTTAAAAAATATTAATAATTTGTTCGAAAACTACATTTGTTTGTTTTCGTACGCCTTTTATTTTTATGTAATTGCTAGATTAAAAAAAAAAAAAAATCAAATGTAAGACAAGATCACACGTATGCTTTTGAAATTAAAGTCTTTATTTCAAAGTTTTAAAAAATTAAAATACATATGTAAAATAAACAACTATAGAAAATTTGATTAAATAACTTATTCAATTGTTTCCACTCAAATGCAATGTAAGCTATCGCGGCGGAAACAATTTTAAAAATCGTTAAAAGTTTTAATTTTAATAATTTCGTATATTATGTGGTTACCCACATCCTACATTTACATAATACATACATATATATAAATATATTTAAAATATAAATTTGGTATTTCAGTTTTTATTTATTAATTATAATATTGAATTTTTAACGTCAAAATAAATTTAAAAATAAAAACTTAGCTTCATGTATTTATATATATATTTATAAATTTTCGTCTTTCACTAACAAATTTGCAGCCTTTATCATTATGACATGATCAAAAATGTCATTATCAGTCATATTCATTTTCAGATCCATAGTCAGTATAATCGCTATCGTTGAAGCAATCGTTATCAGAATCATAACAATCATCATAGTCATAGTCATCGTCATCCTCCGAACCAATATGATTAAACAAGTCCCAAAATTGCTCGACGATCACCATAAATGCCGATTCGAATGGCATGCAATTCGTTTTAGTATGATTTCTTATATCACATCCGTATTCGAGCAAAACCCTAACTACGCGGTTATTACCTTCTTTAGTTGCAATGTTAAGCGCTGTTCTGCCGCGACTGTCAGTGCAATCAATATCGGCACCATAATTTAAGAAAAGCTCAACAAAGTCGAAGTAATCATTTTTAGCTGCTATATGAAGTGCAGTTGAACCATCTTCTTCTTTTTCATCGATTTTGGCACCATGCTCCAAGACATACTCAAGGAACTTAGTTTGAACTTCATGAGTTGCAAAGTGAACTGCAGTCGATCCATATGTTGTCTTGGAATTTACATCGGTTCCTTTACTAATGAGCATTTTCAGAATATCAACATTGCCGCTGTAAGCACTAAGATTTATTGGAAATGCGCCCGTCCCATCAGCAAACATCTTTGCACTGTATTGAAAAAGAACTTCAACTACACTGTACCAACCTTTAATGCAGGTAGAATGAAGCGTGGATCTTCCATCTTCGGATTTAGTTTTCACATCTAGGCCAGCATGCACATGCAATCATCAAGTGCATTCAGAGCCAGATCACTAAAGTGTAATGCTGTCCTTCCAGAATCATCAATTCCCGTAAAATTGACTTTATGCTTCAATAGCAAATGCACCATTTCTATGCTTTCCTTTTTAACCGCGTTTAATAATAAACCGGAACAATTTGTAATAGAAGCTCCCTTTGCCAGCAAAAGCCATTTTTATATCTCCGTTGTTGGTAGCATAATAAATTGGTGTTTTTTCCTTTTCATCTATGGAGTTAATGTTTGCTCCGTATTTGATTAACATTTCTGTAATTTCATGTTGTTTTTTTTTACTGCCGCAATAGTTAAAAAGCTATTCAAATTCGACAGCTGTTTGTAGCAACTTATCATCGGAATTAAAAGTGTCAACAATTGCTCCGTTTTTGAGTAACAATTCAACAAATCGCTCATTGCCTTTCTCAGAGGCAAAATGCAATGGTGTTTGGCCTTCTTTTCGGTACGAATTACTAATGGTATTAACATTTGCTTTGTGCTTTAAAAATATTTCGACGGCTCTCAAATTTCCCTTTTGAAATGAAGGACAGTTGTTCCATCACTCTTTTTCTCATTTAAAGAAGCACCTCGATGAAGAAGAAGTTCAACTACGTCCAATTTATTTCGAAAGACTTGAAGTGCTGTTGCACCATATTCGTTTATTGCATGTATATTAGCTCCTTAATTGTTTAGAAGCATTTCGACAATTTCCAGTTGACTACTTATGGCAGCAAGATGCAATGGAGTATTAACTGAGCTCTTTCCGATGTACAAGGATTCTGTAAAAATAGAGAACTACATAAGATTATGATTTTAAAAGAAAAATTAAAAAAAAAACTTAAACATAAGCATGCAATCGGAACACCAATGATCGGTACTCGGTAGCAAGAACAGAATAACGAACCTAATGAAAAATATAGTATTTACGAAATTAATTCGACGAACATTTATATTCTTTTCTTTAAATTTATTTAGGTAAAAAGCACAACAATGAACAGCCAGAGAAAAACCAACAACTTTAAGATTTAATTTGACAGAAAAAAATTTGACGTTAATTTGGGACAGAATTTTGTTTATATGGGTTAGTTTAGTGTTCATGTATGATAGTTTTGACTGCGTTACGTTACGGAATTTGTTAATTGTAATAGTTTATAGAACTGTCATTATTTTTACATTTTGTTAATTATTTAGTGAACTACTTGTTCACTAAATTCGAGAGTTGGCTCACTAAATTCGCAAAACCATTCCCCGTCGATTGATACCCATAAAGCCTACTTTTGTTTCCATCGGCTGCTAACTATACGCGAACCTTAAATTGTTAATAACTTTTAAACTACGATTCACCAAATTCTAAAATTGATTCACCAAATTTCACCAAATGTTCACCTAATTACTGGCATCAAAATTTTTGAAATCCGTGAAAACTCGCTGCTAAGTATACGCCGGTCGAGTTTTATATAAATCAAACTTAAGTCTATATTTCTTAAACTACTTAAGCTTATTAAATTAAACAAGTTTTTATTCCCCAGCTTGTTTTCTTTTTCCAAAATAAAAATAATTTGTTTCACGGCCTTGCAAATTTTTACTGTATCCTTATGAGGATATCTTAAAAAGCCCTTGCTTTTCAAAAAAATTAGTTTCGAACAATTTTTTTTCAAATTTAATAAACATTCCTTACATTTTTTACAATCTATTGATTTTATAATTTTGAATTCAACAAATCCACTTATATTTATAAGTAATGATCTCTTCCATGGGAGAATTGTTAAAGGGAGTTTCGCTAAAACCTTCAAATATAAGAATCTCCTCATCTTCATAATTCATTTCGTATTCAACCCTTTTTTTGTTTGATTTGAAGAAGAGGCAATCAAAATGCTCGTTTCATCGCATGAAATGCAGTTTGCTTCAGCAGACGAACGAACTTCGTTATGTATTAGAAGTCTTTTGTATGCTGAAGCAAACTGCGCAGCCGTGGGATTGTTGTTGAGCCCACCTCTTGAGCGAATACTTGTTGTTCTAGGTGATCTTGGGAAAGTTTATAACTTAATATATAGTCTAGAATTTGTTTTTCTTCTACGTATTTCATATAAATATTTTTTAAGTTTTTCATATCAATTATGAAAGCTATAAAACCTACTTTATTTTTTGAACTAATTATTTTTTCACTCCCTAGATTTAATTTGGAAAGAGTTGGCATAAAAGGAGTTAGAAGTTGCAATGAAGATTCCTTTAAAATTATAATTACGTTTTCTTTTTCTATGAATAGATTTGAAATTTCTGAATTCAAGACATCCCTTTCAACTTGTAATCGGAATAATTTCCATTGCAAATGATTGACTTCGTTAAGTTTTCTATTGTACTTGCGTTATGGTTCATGTGTGCAGATTGATATGCATTCCATACAAAATTGTATATTTTTGTTTTAATTCATCGTGTGTTTTCTTCGAGTCTTCAAAACTCTCCGCGTTTTCAATTGTCTGAAAAAAAAATTAATTCCAAACATATTATTCAACAAAAATTTGGACCAATTAAAGACCTTTTTGAATTCGACTCAATGACTTTGCTTTCAAGACCTGCTTGATGAAGTGTAATTTTTGTTTACTCCTCATGCATTAATGATGCTGAGAGTTTCTCTTCAAGAGTTTCAATTCTCGATTGAAGCAGGCTGACTTTTTCCTGAAACGAACTTTCGAAAATCTCTAAGCTTTGAAGGCGGGCCCTCGAGAGTTTTTAAAAATATCACAATAATAATTACGGTTGCTAAAATTTGTTGGCACCATTATTATAAAATTACCTAATTTGGTTAAAAACTCATTTTATTGCTTGTCCCAATTACTCGTTTGCATTGTGAGTGCGTCGACTGCAGAGACCAAAAGGTTCCTGAAACCATTGGCAACACCGTGTGGTACGGAAGCGATAGTTGGGTATCTAACTTCCAAACATACAGCAGCCAAATTGGCAACACCTTGTTGGAACATGGAGCGCAAATCCTCGGGCTTGATGTCCAAGATTTCTGGCGAGAAAATTGAACCAGAGTCGTAAACTTGCTTCACAATCAAACCGTATGAGAACGGAGGTTCAACAAGTTGAGCAAAGTGGCTTCGGAAGGACCGACTTTCTCGCCTGGATTCAAGTTTGGCACATCATTGATGATTTCTGTTGTACCCTTGGAAATCTTGGTTTAGATGGACAGAGCCTGGAAGAAAGAAGTCTTCTCGGGTCCCAAACCGGTTTTCTGGGCTGGGATGATATCCTACGTTGTCGGAGCCGTTGCCGATGAAACATTTTAGGTATTCGTAGAACAATTGAACGACTTTAAGGAAATAGTTGGCTTTCTAGGCCTTTTTTTCACCCTAACCATCCCGAATAATTGTAATTAGAAACTCTTGAAGAATTTAAGAATAAAAGCACAAACGTGATGATATCTTAGACTAAAAAATGACTAAAAAAAACTTTCAAGAGCACATGAAGACAAAAATATAGCACACAAACAACAAATGTCATTTCAATTGAAACAGGTGGCTCTGTTTTAATAACAGACGTCAGTAGTTTCTTTGTCTGGACAAGCTTTTTTTTACAAAGAAACTACTGACATCTGTTATTAAAAAGTGAAAATAATTGTGTTTCTACAGAAGGGTTAGTGTCGCTAAGGAGTGGTGGAACCACTTTTATTGGGGTTTTTGTATGAAAATGAAACTCAACTAGCAGTCCATATATAATAGGTCAATGAGTTCAAAGCTCAAAACATCGAAAAGCTTCTTCTATGGAATGTTCATGTAGTTTCGAGAACCTATGTAATAAGTATAAAAGCGCCTGTCTGGCGGACAGAGGGCACAGTTTGTTTTTAATAGTGAAAGAGTAAAGTTGGTTGCGATAAGAGATAAGTAAATTGTTTTCGGAAATTAGTTTCGGTGTATTTGAGTGTTGAATAATGAATTGTTTGGTTGTAAGAAAGTAAAGTGTTTTATTTACGGAATATGTAAGGTGAAGTTTTAAACAAAGTAAATAAGTTTTATCTATTACGAACCCTTGGTAAAACTTTACATTGGTGTTAGAAGTGGGATAAAACTTATTATCTGTGAGTTCTGAAAATTTATGGTAACAAATTAATAAACTTAAAAAAAAAGTGTGCGTGTGTTTTAAATAAAACAAAGACAAAAATTGAAAGTGGTAAAAGAAGAAAAAAAAAGAAAAATGGGTAAGACATTGAATGAATTAAATTGTGTTGAACTTAAGGCAGAATTGAGTGAACGAGGTCTTCCTACTGCTGGAGCGAAAAAATGACAACATTATCCGTCTGCAAGAATATTTAAGACAACACAATGAAAACCCGGACACATTTGTATTCGAAATTGAAATGCCGGAAAAACAAGTAAGTACTGGTGCCAACTTGTCGTCAACAATGGCTCTTCTCCTTGAACAAAAGAGTGAACAAAGGAATCTTCTCAAACAAATCGAACAACAACGTGTTGAACAAAAGAGTGAACAAAGGAATCTTCTCGAATAAATCGAACAACAACGTGTTGAACAAAAGAGTGAACAGAAAAATCTTCTCGAACAAATCGAAGAACACCGTAATATTGAACAAAAGAATCTTCTCGAGCAAATCGAAGAACAACGTAAAGAGCAAAGAATCTTCTAGAAGAACAGAAGAACCTAATCGAAGGTAAGGTCGATACATTTGAGAACAAGTTCATTACTCTTGGTGGACGTACTGATGATGTAGATGCAAAGCTCGAGAGCTATCAAGAAAAATTCGAAGGCAAAATTCAAAGAATTGCCGATGAATTAGACAAAGTTCGAAAAATTAAGATCAGAGAAAGTGTTGGCGATTACCCAAAGAAGAAGGAAATGCATCCACCGACTTTTGATGGGTTGGTCGAACTACAAGAAGCAGCCGCAGCAACGAATAGCTGGGATGGCGAAGACAAATTTATACCTCTGACACTTGCTCTAAGAGGACCTGCTGCTGAACTGCTGCAAACCATACCAGCAGATTAGAATGGCAGCTTCAGTGCTCTTGTTCAGGCCATTGACAAGCGCTTTGGAGATGGCTATATGCAAGAAGTTTTCCGCGTCCAGCTCAACACCAGAGTCCAGAAAAGAGGAGAAACTTTTCAACAGCTCAAAGCAGACATCGAACGGTGGGCGCATCTGGCATATCCAGCTGCAGGGGATGAAATCATCAGCCCATTCGCAACAGCAGCCTTCATCCGTGCTGTATCTGATATCAACTTACAGTGAGCAATTCGAACTGCTGGAAAACTCACGCTTCCTGAAGCTTTAGCGTTCGCTCTGACTATGGAAGCAGCAGAACAAGCTTCCCGAGGAGTTCATCGAGTCGGAGAAGTAGAATTTGAGGAATGCTCATGTCAGAAAATCGCATTTCTAAGAAGCCAGCGTGAAGGACCTGCTCGATGCTGGAATTGTAACAAAACCGGACATCTCCAACGGTAGTGCAGATTACCACCGAGAAGAGCTACATGTCAACATTGTGGAAGCAGAACCAACTTCGAGGGGCAGAAGCTGGTTTCTGGTATCGATGGCCCTAGAAACACTATCCTAGTCTCACAGACTAAACGAGACAACAAAAGTCTGACAGTAGAGGCAATAATAAACAACAATAAACACGTGGCTACAATCGACACAGGTGCAACCACCTCCATTGTACGAAGAGACTTGGTCAAGATGACTTGGCTACATAACACCAATAGCTACCGTCTGAAGACCGCCACAGGAGAGGCAGCCAAAGTGTATGGTGAGGTTCGTCTTACGATCCCTTTGGCAGAACTGGAGTTTTCGCATCTATTTCTGGTAGCGGATATATGTGACAATTGCATCGTTGGAATCGACTTCATGCAGGAGCATGGAATAATTTTGGATATCGGTAAGCAAGTTCTAAAGTACCAAAATGTGGAGATTCCGATGGTCTATAGCACCGAAAACTCAACAACTATTAGGACCGTCATCAAAGAAGACATTTGCTTGATTGCTTCTTCTGAAGTATTCGTGTGGACGAAATTAAATGGTGGAACCAGATACGGAACAATGTTCCCAAAACATCATGATAGGGAAGACTCTTGTGGTTCCAAAGAACAACATGGTACCTGTATGGATACTGAACATTAAACCGTATGAAATTAAGCTCAAAAAGGGAGAAATAGTTGGGCAATGTGAATCTGTATCCGCGATTACTAAAATCACCGAAGCGGAAACAAAGAAGCCTATTGACTCCGAAAATTTTGAAGTCATCTAATCTGAGTCAATATCAGCTTAATGTTGCTGGAGACCTTCTTCATGAGTATGCTGATATATTCTCTTCACCCAGCGGGCAGTATGGCCGAACACAACTAGTGCAGCATCGAATCAATACAGGAGATGCAAGAGCAATTCGTCAACCAGCAAGACGTCTCCCTTTGGCAAAACAAGCTGAAGTTGAAGAAATGATATCGACCATGAAGGAAGATGGGGTAATCGAAAATTCCAAAAGCCCTTGGGCATCACCAGTCGTTCTTGTCAAAAAGAAAGATGGAAGCAAAGGATTCTGTGTAGACTATCGAAGACTGATTTATGTGACAAAGAAAGAATCAGCGATACATTAGACGCGATGGAAGGAACCCAATGGTTTTCAACTTTGGATTTGAAAAGCGGTTATTGGCAAGTAGAAATCCACCCAGAAGATCGGGAAAAGAAGGCCTTCTCCACAGGAAATGGTCTGTGGCAGTTTAATGTGATCCCATTCGGGCTATGCAACGCTCCAGAAACTTTTGAGCGTTTGATGGAATGCGTTCTACATAGACTAACTTGGAAATCTTGCCTGGTCTACTTGGACGATGTCATCGTGTTCGGAAAAACATTTGACGAACATTGTGAAAACCTTAAAGCTATATTCCACAAAGAAATGTGCGTTTTTCAAGACTGAAGTTAAATATTTAGGACATATCATCTCATCACAAGGAGTAAAGACTGATCCTGAGAAAGTTGACACTGTGAAGAATTGGCCAACGCCTCAGGACAAACATCAACTCCGGAGCTTTCTTGGTCTGGCCACATATTATCGGTGTTTTGTGAAGGATTTTGCTAGGATCGCCAAAAGCTTGCATCAGCTTACTGAAAAGGGGAAGCCGTTCAAATGGTCCGGTGAGTGCGAGAAAAGCTTTCAAGAACTGAAGCTGCGTTTATGCAATGCACCTGTGCTGGCTTACCCAACTCCGGGAAAACCTTCTAGCATCGACGCTGATGCAAGTAATGTTGGAATTGGAGCTGTACTATCGCAAGTTCACGACGGAGAGGACAAATTTGTCGCCTACTACAGCAAAGTACTCTCGAAGCCAGAAAGGAATTATTGCGTGACAAGGAGGGAACTTCTCGCTCTGATATTGGCAACAAAGCACTTCCATAAGTACATCTATGGACAGAAGTTCCTTCTTCGAACAGACCATCATGCGCTCAATTGGCTTTTAAACTTCAAAAATCCAGAAGGTTAAGTAGCAAGATGCAGACGTATAACTATGAGATTCAACATCGAAGAGGAAAGCTGCATTCAAACGCAAATGCACTATCTCGGCGACCGTGCAAACCAGACTGTAAACATTGCACACGCCAAGAGGAAAGAGAAATGATCATCGTCCAAAGAACAAGAGCTGATCCCATTTACGGCTGGAGTAACGAAGAACTCAGAACGGCCCAACAAGAAGATTCGGATATAGAACCCATTCTTGCATGGAAAGAACACCAAGAGAAACCAGAATGGTGTGATATCTCCGACCGAAGTCCGGCTCTCAAAGCATATTGGGCACAATGGGACTCGCTACATGCGCAAGAAGGGGTACTAAGGCGTAAGTGGGAATCCACAGACGATAAATCTTATGTTATGCAGCTAGTCGTACCTCGGTCAAAAGTTAACGACGTTCTACAAGAAATGCACGACGGAACTGCTGGAGGTCATTTGGGAGGGAATAAGACATTGGAAAAGATACGAAAACGGTTCTACTGGCTGCACACAAGAGATGACGTCGAGAAGTGGTGCCGAAAATGTGATACTTGTGCTGCTACCAGAGGACCGGGTAGAAAGATTCAGAGTAAAATGCAGCAGTATAATGTGGGCACACCTTTCGAGAGAATTGCTATAGACGTCGCAGGCCCTTTTCCTGAAACTAACAGTGGAAACCGCTTCAGTGGCCTGAAGCATTTGCCATCCCAAACCAAGAAACATAAATAGTTGTGGACCAGATTGTCTTTAATTGGGTGAGCAGGTTCGGCGTTCCCATGGAACTGCATTCTGACCAAGGAAGGAATTTCGAATCAAAAGTCTTTCAGGAGGTTTGCACGCTTCTTGGCATTCAGAAGACGAGAACAACACCGCTCCTTCCACAATCTGATGGGATGATGGAACGATTCAACAGGACGCTTAAAGAACATCTATCTAAGGTTGTTGGCGACTACGAACGAGACTGGGACCGACATATCCCATTGTTCCTTATGGCATATCGAAGTGCAACCCATAGCTCGACGGGAAAAACACCATCGGAAATCCTGTTCGGATAAACAATACGCCTGCCAAGTGAAGTGAAATTTGGGTGTCGTCCAAATGAGTCACAGTGAACAGAGGACTATGTGGATGACCTCAAAGACAGGCTTATTGACATTCATCAACGAACAAGGACAAACATAAAATTATCCAGTGATCGAATGAAAACAAGATATGACGTAAAAGCAACAGCAACAGGATTTCAAGAAGGAGACCTTGTGTGGTTTTACAATTCTCATAGACAAAAAGGACTATCACCAAAACTCCAACAAAACTGGGAAGGCCCATATACTGTTGTGAAAAGAATCAATGATGTGGTCTACCGTATACAGATAGGGGTAAGAGGCAAATTAAAAGTAGTTCATTGTGACCGTTTACATCGATACAACGGTGAAAGAAGTGATGAAATTGTTCGGGACGATCAATCCTAAGAAGGGGGCAATGTAACGATTAAATTATTCAACTGCTTTTGAATAATATTGCAAGGTCTGTTGTTTTGAATTATGACTTCTTACCATCTATAGCGCCAGCTTTTGGAAACGTAAATAACGCAGACCAATATGAGGTGAGCTTTGGGAGAGCTTTTCGAATTTGGATTCGAAATCGAATACCAAAGCTCAAAACATCGAAAAGCTTCTTCTATGGAATGTTCAAGTAGTTTCGGGAACCTATGTAATAAGTATAAAAGCGCCTGTCTGGCGGACAGAGGGCACAGTTTGTTTTTAATAGTGAAAGAGTAAATTTGATTGTAATAACAGATAAGTAAATTGTTTTCGGAAACTAGTTTCGGTATATTTGAGTGTTGAATAATACATTGTTTGGTTGTAAAGCCTCAACTACATAAGCCAAAAAAGTGAAAAAGTGCAAAAGTGAAAATTTTTAAATTGATTTTGTGATAGTTTTTCTGACTAGAAAACTTATAAAAATGATGCAGAAAGCTTAAATTTTGGTTTAAAAACAAATTTGTATATTCTTTTTCACAAAACAACGGCGCTAGCGGTAAACAAAATATTTTTTATTATATATGTTAATTGGGCTTTTTGATCTTTTATTTTTTTATGCAATTAATAAAACAAATTAATCCATTTTTAAAAGTTATTCCCGACGACAACATTATTTTCCATAGCATAAGTTTCATTCCCAAGCTTACTGACAACAAAAACCTACATGAAATAATAAAAATCAACAAAGAGAGAACTTCATTCGCTCACAAATCAAACCATACTCTTAGCAAAATATTCACACGAACAAAACCATCACAGAAAAAAGAACAACAACATGACGTAGTCTACGAAATAAAATGCAAAGGTAAAACGAATGAAGTGTGTGATCTTGTCTACATCGGCACAACAAAACGCACACTAGCTACGAGAGCCGAACACCAAGCTGACGTTAGGAAAAATAGAGCATCAACTGGACTCTCACAGCATATGACAGAACATGGACACACCGCTGACTTTGATGACGTAAGAATTCTTGACAAGGAAAGAAATGTGAATAAGAGGTTCACACTGGAGAGCCTAAGAATTCAGCAAAATATTAAGAGAACGATGAATTTCCAAGAAGATAAAGACAATTTGAGCGCAAGTTACAGTGCTGTCATTAAGTAAACAAGTCTGTGATAATAGTTGATAATTTTTGTTTTGTGTTTGTTTTTAATTTATTTATTTAATTTATTTATTTATTTATTAATATCTTTCCGTTCCATAAAATACAATAGTGCAATATAAATGTTAAATTCAATAAATTATTAAATTCCTGATAAAATCAAAATTAAAAATGTAAATTACAATAGTAAGTTAAACAAAATTCAAAACAATTAACTATATTAAGATTCAAAAAAATTGTAATATGTTGTAGGTCCAATAAAAAAATACCCTTTGAAGAAGTTGGAAAATAACCAACGAAACGTCGGGAATAACTTTTAAAAATGGATTAATTTGTTTTGTTAATTGCATAAAAAAAGCCCAATTAACATATATAATAATTAATTTAAATATACCCAATTGATCAAATCTTCATAATTATACATTATCGGAGGGCCAGCCGAAATACACAATTAACATCATCATTTTTTAACGGACACTCAACACAATGAAAGGATTTTTTGAACACATCAAGTACAAATACAACCCAGACACCACTAACTTACTTAAACATTTTTGCAGACAAAAGAAAAAACTAGCAAAACAAAAAGAACAACTAAAATTTCTACTCTCTTGCAAAGAATATGAAATTATACCTAAACATCTTACTAACACCACATCAAACATTACAGCTTTGTTTACCACAGACAATATAATAAACCAATTAAAGAAAATTGAACATACTTTCTCTTTAAAAATATTAAACTTAGAAATCAAACAAACACTTACAACCATAAACACAGTAAATAAAAACATATTCCAAACAGAAATCGAAATGAAAAACATTCTTAATGAGATCGAATACAAGTCATTTATACAAAAACAAATCCATATATTCAATCACATAAGACATAACACCGAACTAATACACCTATCTAAAATCAATAAACTTAAACAAGAACACATAATTAAACTTGGTATCACATTTAACGAAGACTGGTTTATAAACAAAACAGAAATATTTTTCCCTGAAGAGAGTCGATGGCTTCTCTCTTTAGGCAAGAAATTTGCACTACCTATACACAAAAATAATTTCTCACACATACACATCATAGCAGACATAGAACAATGCATACAAAAAATAGAAGATGAAAAAGAGAAAGACATTGCTAGACATCAAGTTGCCAACAGAATACAAACATATAAAAGAAAAATCAAAAACACAATAAAAGAGAAATTTATGCTAAAAACATATGAAAAAACACAGAAAATAATAAGAAAACACAAAGAGGAAATCATAATAACGAATGCAGATAAAGGAAACAAGACAGTCATATTATATAAAGATGACTACAAAAACAAAATGAACGAATTACTTGAAGACAAAAACACATACAAAAGACAAAGAATAGACCCAACTTTAAAACTACAAAAAACTAACAATGACATAGTCAGTAATTTGTTCAAACAGAAACACATAGATCTAAAACTTAAATACAAGTTGACATGTTCCGCAGCCTCCGCACCCACAATATATGGACTTCCGAAAACCCATAAACCAAATCTACCACTCAGACCGATTTCATCCTCAACGAATGTGCCGTGTTATAACTTGGCGAAATTTGTTGGAAAAACACTTCAACATATTGTGTCCGAAAATTACAATATTCGAAATGCAACCTGCCTTAAAGAAAAACTCAATGAAATAATAATAGACGAAGATGACATCTTAGTTTCCTTTGACGTAATATCGCTATTCACCAATATACCAACATATATTGCAATTAAGAACATCATGAAACAATGGGAAAAATTAAAAGAACAAACAAATATCCCAAAACCACAATTTCTTAATATATTACAGTTCTGTCTTAAAGATAACAACTATTTTCAATATGAAAATAAAACTTATAATCAGACGTTCGGTATGCCAATGGGAAATCCCCTTTCACCAACCATAGCTGACATTGTATTGGACAACCTTCTGGACGCTACAATAGAGAAATTACATAAATCCAATATAACCATAAAATTCATTGCGAAATATGTAGACGATATTTTTGCAATAATTAAAAAACAACACACAGACATAATTCTCGATAACTTAAATCAATATCACGAAAAACTTCAATTTACAATAGAGACAGAAAATAACAAATGCATCCCATATTTAGACATGATAATTCACAGAACAGACGATAAAATAATTTTCAATTGGTACCAAAAACCTGTAGCGTCAGGAAGAATGATAAATTTCCTATCAACCCAACCACAAAAATACAAAATTAATACCGCAAAAAACTTAATTAATAAAGTTCTAGATATTTCCGACCCAAAATTCCACATCACTAAAATCAGAACAATACTCCTAAAGAACAACTTTCCACATAAAATAATAAATGATTTAATTAATGACAAAAATAATCAAATTAAATATAATAACAATAATCAAAAACAAAAACAGACAGGTGGCAACGCTGACAACATTATTTTCCATAGCATAAGTTTCATTCCCAAGCTTACTGACAACAAAAACCTACATGAAATAATAAAAATCAACAAAGAGAGAACTTCATTCGCTCACAAATCAAACCATACTCTTAGCAAAATATTCACACGAACAAAACCATCACAGAAAAAAGAACAACAACATGACGTAGTCTACGAAATAAAATGCAAAGGTAAAACGAATGAAGTGTGTGATCTTGTCTACATCGGCACTACAAAACGCACACTAGCTACGAGAATAGCCGAACACCAAGCTGACGTTAGGAAAAATAGAGCATCAACTGGACTCTCACAGCATATGACAGAACATGGACACACCGCTGACTTTGATGACGTAAGAATTCTTGACAACCCAGTAGGAAATTTCATCCTCACTGAAAAATTTAGCTGAATACAACATTGAATTCAAATGCCACTTCTTCGAAGAAACAGCAAGCACTGATTTAGTTACTATAAAGTAATGCATAGCTTCACCAGTTCATGGTTTTATGCACATTGTCTGCTTTGTAAATGGGCAAAATGTCGAAACACTCCCTTCTTTTACCTGGCACACAAAAATCAAGTGAGTTTAATGCGGAATTGAAAGATTCTATTTTAATAGGTAAAATTATGCGATGATTCATTCGTTAACAAGTAATGCATAAGTTCAGCAGTTCGTTGTCTAGATCCACTAGTCTGCTTTGTAAAGTATACTTTGAGAGAGAAGAAAAAATAATTCTCCCACGACGCTCTCTTTTTTTTTCTTGTTATTTCCCTGAACAAGAAAAGAATGAAAACTACCCTTTCCTTTACATGACGCGATCAATATGAGGATTTCTGTGAAGAAAAGTAATGTATCCTTTCATCAGACATTTATCATGAACTGTATACCTATCTAATTTAAAAAATTCACTTAGAAAAATAAAATTCACAGTATGTTCATGCTTTGGTTTTTATAAGGGTCGGTAAAAATTGACCATAATTTGTGTCTTAGAGACGCATTTTGGAGTTTAGGTCACTTACCTTTTAATTGAATTATATTCAATCGTTCCAACTTAGGAGAAGTATTTTTCTAATTTATGAATTAAATATTCAGCGATTAAGCAACTCCCAATTCCCTATTGATTTCACTACTAAATTTTCATCATAATTTTCATCGAAAATAATGAATATTAAGCTGATCAATAACTAAGTAACACGCAATTAGTGACTTTTTTGTTGAACATTCATCATATTTTTCATTGGCAAATATTGAGGTAGTGAAAAAACAAGTCAAAATTATTTAACGATTTCATAAAAGAATTTTTATCATATTTTTCATCAAAAATTAAAGATCTGATGAATAAGCAAGTTACTTTTGTTTAAGTATTTCTTCGCTGAATATTCATCATATTTTTCACTGGAGTCCTCAGTCCAACTGGTGAATAAGCAACTTCCAAGGAAGTAGTGATTTAGTTGGGGAATTTTCATCGAGATGGTTGCATGTGCACCCCGCCAATGACATGCCCATGTTAAAATCCTCGATGTATTCCGCACAAAGGAATCGGGTGCTGCTCCCTTTCCTCAAGGAAGAAGCAAAATATTCACCATTGAATTTTTAGAAATTTCCCACTGGGAAGGAAAGAAATATGAATAAGAGGTTCACACTGGAGAGCCTAAGAATTCAGCAAAATATTAAGAGAACGATGAATTTCCAAGAAGATAAAGACAATTTGAGCGCAAGTTACAGTGCTGTCATTAAGTAAACAAGTCTGTGATAATAGTTGATAATTTTTGTTTTGTGTTTGTTTTTAATTTATTTATTTAATTTATTTATTTATTTATTAATATCTTTCCGTTCCATAAAATACAATAGTGCAATATAAATGTTAAATTCAATAAATTATTAAATTCCTGATAAAATCAAAATTAAAAATGTAAATTACAATAGTAAGTTAAACAAAATTCAAAACAATTAACTATATATATAAGATTCAAAAAAATTGTAATATGTTGTAGGTCCAATAAAAAAATACCCTTTGAAGAAGTTGGAAAATAACCAACGAAACGTCGGGAATAACTTTTAAAAATGGATTAATTTGTTTTGTTAATTGCATAAAAAAAGCCCAATTAACATATATAATAATTAATTTAAATATACCCAATTGATCAAATCTTCATAATTATACATTATCGGAGGGCCAGCCGAAATACACAATTAACATCATCATTTTTTAACGGACACTCAACACAATGAAAGGATTTTTTGAACACATCAAGTACAAATACAACCCAGACACCACTAACTTACTTAAACATTTTTGCAGACAAAAGAAAAAACTAGCAAAACAAAAAGAACAACTAAAATTTCTACTCTCTTGCAAAGAATATGAAATTATACCTAAACATCTTACTAACACCACATCAAACATTACAGCTTTGTTTACCACAGACAATATAATAAACCAATTAAAGAAAATTGAACATACTTTCTCTTTAAAAATATTAAACTTAGAAATCAAACAAACACTTACAACCATAAACACAGTAAATAAAAACATATTCCAAACAGAAATCGAAATGAAAAACATTCTTAATGAGATCGAATACAAGTCATTTATACAAAAACAAATCCATATATTCAATCACATAAGACATAACACCGAACTAATACACCTATCTAAAATCAATAAACTTAAACAAGAACACATAATTAAACTTGGTATCACATTTAACGAAGACTGGTTTATAAACAAAACAGAAATATTTTTCCCTGAAGAGAGTCGATGGCTTCTCTCTTTAGGCAAGAAATTTGCACTACCTATACACAAAAATAATTTCTCACACATACACATCATAGCAGACATAGAACAATGCATACAAAAAATAGAAGATGAAAAAGAGAAAGACATTGCTAGACATCAAGTTGCCAACAGAATACAAACATATAAAAGAAAAATCAAAAACACAATAAAAGAGAAATTTATCCTAAAAACATATGAAAAAACACAGAAAATAATAAGAAAACACAAAGAGGAAATCATAATAACGAATGCAGATAAAGGAAACAAGACAGTCATATTATATAAAGATGACTACAAAAACAAAATGAACGAATTACTTGAAGACAAAAACACATACAAAAGACAAAGAATAGACCCAACTTTAAAACTACAAAAAACTAACAATGACATAGTCAGTAATTTGTTCAAACAGAAACACATAGATCTAAAACTTAAATACAAGTTGACATGTTCCGCAGCCTCCGCACCCACAATATATGGACTTCCGAAAACCCATAAACCAAATCTACCACTCAGACCGATTTCATCCTCAACGAATGTGCCGTGTTATAACTTGGCGAAATTTGTTGGAAAAACACTTCAACATATTGTGTCCGAAAATTACAATATTCGAAATGCAACCTGCCTTAAAGAAAAACTCAATGAAATAATAATAGACGAAGATGACATCTTAGTTTCCTTTGACGTAATATCGCTATTCACCAATATACCAACATATATTGCAATTAAGAACATCATGAAACAATGGGAAAAATTAAAAGAACAAACAAATATCCCAAAACCACAATTTCTTAATATATTACAGTTCTGTCTTAAAGATAACAACTATTTTCAATATGAAAATAAAACTTATAATCAGACGTTCGGTATGCCAATGGGAAATCCCCTTTCACCAACCATAGCTGACATTGTATTGGACAACCTTCTGGACGCTACAATAGAGAAATTACATAAATCCAATATAACCATAAAATTCATTGCGAAATATGTAGACGATATTTTTGCAATAATTAAAAAACAACACACAGACATAATTCTCGATAACTTAAATCAATATCACGAAAAACTTCAATTTACAATAGAGACAGAAAATAACAAATGCATCCCATATTTAGACATGATAATTCACAGAACAGACGATAAAATAATTTTCAATTGGTACCAAAAACCTGTAGCGTCAGGAAGAATGATAAATTTCCTATCAACCCAACCACAAAAATACAAAATTAATACCGCAAAAAACTTAATTAATAAAGTTCTAGATATTTCCGACCCAAAATTCCACATCACTAAAATCAGAACAATACTCCTAAAGAACAACTTTCCACATAAAATAATAAATGATTTAATTAATGACAAAAATAATCAAATTAAATATAATAACAATAATCAAAAACAAAAACAGACAGGTGGCAACGCTGACAACATTATTTTCCATAGCATAAGTTTCATTCCCAAGCTTACTGACAACAAAAACCTACATGAAATAATAAAAATCAACAAAGAGAGAACTTCATTCGCTCACAAATCAAACCATACTCTTAGCAAAATATTCACACGAACAAAACCATCACAGAAAAAAGAACAACAACATGACGTAGTCTACGAAATAAAATGCAAAGGTAAAACGAATGAAGTGTGTGATCTTGTCTACATCGGCACTACAAAACGCACACTAGCTACGAGAATAGCCGAACACCAAGCTGACGTTAGGAAAAATAGAGCATCAACTGGACTCTCACAGCATATGACAGAACATGGACACACCGCTGACTTTGATGACGTAAGAATTCTTGACAACCCAGTAGGAAATTTCATCCTCACTGAAAAATTTAGCTGAATTCAACATTGAATTCAAATGCCACTTCTTCGAAGAAACAGCAAGCACTGATTTAGTTACTATAAAGTAATGCATAGCTTCACCAGTTCATGGTTTTATGCACATTGTCTGCTTTGTAAATGGGCAAAATGTCGAAACACTCCCTTCTTTTACCTGGCACACAAAAATCAAGTGAGTTTAATGCGGAATTGAAAGATTCTATTTTAATAGGTAAAATTATGCGATGATTCATTCGTTAACAAGTAATGCATAAGTTCAGCAGTTCGTTGTCTAGATCCACTAGTCTGCTTTGTAAAGTATACTTTGAGAGAGAAGAAAAAATAATTCTCCCACGACGCTCTCTTTTTTTTTCTTGTTATTTCCCTGAACAAGAAAAGAATGAAAACTACCCTTTCCTTTACATGACGCGATCAATATGAGGATTTCTGTGAAGAAAAGTAATGTATCCTTTCATCAGACATTTATCATGAACTGTATACCTATCTAATTTAAAAAATTCACTTAGAAAAATAAAATTCACAGTATGTTCATGCTTTGGTTTTTATAAGGGTCGGTAAAAATTGACCATAATTTGTGTCTTAGAGACGCATTTTGGAGTTTAGGTCACTTACCTTTTAATTGAATTATATTCAATCGTTCCAACTTAGGAGAAGTATTTTTCTAATTTATGAATTAAATATTCAGCGATTAAGCAACTCCCAATTCCCTATTGATTTCACTACTAAATTTTCATCATAATTTTCATCGAAAATAATGAATATTAAGCTGATCAATAACTAAGTAACACGCAATTAGTGACTTTTTTGTTGAACATTCATCATATTTTTCATTGGCAAATATTGAGGTAGTGAAAAAACAAGTCAAAATTATTTAACGATTTCATAAAAGAATTTTTATCATATTTTTCATCAAAAATTAAAGATCTGATGAATAAGCAAGTTACTTTTGTTTAAGTATTTCTTCGCTGAATATTCATCATATTTTTCACTGGAGTCCTCAGTCCAACTGGTGAATAAGCAACTTCCAAGGAAGTAGTGATTTAGTTGGGGAATTTTCATCGAGATGGTTGCATGTGCACCCCGCCAATGACATGCCCATGTTAAAATCCTCGATGTATTCCGCACAAAGGAATCGGGTGCTGCTCCCTTTCCTCAAGGAAGAAGCAAAATATTCACCATTGAATTTTTAGAAATTTCCCACTGGGAAGGAAAGAAATATGAATAAGAGGTTCACACTGGAGAGCCTAAGAATTCAGCAAAATATTAAGAGAACGATGAATTTCCAAGAAGATAAAGACAATTTGAGCGCAAGTTACAGTGCTGTCATTAAGTAAACAAGTCTGTGATAATAGTTGATAATTTTTGTTTTGTGTTTGTTTTTAATTTATTTATTTAATTTATTTATTTATTTATTAATATCTTTCCGTTCCATAAAATACAATAGTGCAATATAAATGTTAAATTCAATAAATTATTAAATTCCTGATAAAATCAAAATTAAAAATGTAAATTACAATAGTAAGTTAAACAAAATTCAAAACAATTAACTATATATATAAGATTCAAAAAAATTGTAATATGTTGTAGGTCCAATAAAAAAATACCCTTTGAAGAAGTTGGAAAATAATCAACGAAACGTCGGGAATAACTTTTAAAAATGGATTAATTTGTTTTGTTAATTGCATAAAAAAAGCCCAATTAACATATATAATAATTAATTTAAATATACCCAATTGATCAAATCTTCATAATTATACATTATCGGAGGGCCAGCCGAAATACACAATTAACATCATCATTTTTTAACGGACACTCAACACAATGAAAGGATTTTTTGAACACATCAAGTACAAATACAACCCAGACACCACTAACTTACTTAAACATTTTTGCAGACAAAAGAAAAAACTAGCAAAACAAAAAGAACAACTAAAATTTCTACTCTCTTGCAAAGAATATGAAATTATACCTAAACATCTTACTAACACCACATCAAACATTACAGCTTTGTTTACCACAGACAATATAATAAACCAATTAAAGAAAATTGAACATACTTTCTCTTTAAAAATATTAAACTTAGAAATCAAACAAACACTTACAACCATAAACACAGTAAATAAAAACATATTCCAAACAGAAATCGAAATGAAAAACATTCTTAATGAGATCGAATACAAGTCATTTATACAAAAACAAATCCATATATTCAATCACATAAGACATAACACCGAACTAATACACCTATCTAAAATCAATAAACTTAAACAAGAACACATAATTAAACTTGGTATCACATTTAACGAAGACTGGTTTATAAACAAAACAGAAATATTTTTCCCTGAAGAGAGTCGATGGCTTCTCTCTTTAGGCAAGAAATTTGCACTACCTATACACAAAAATAATTTCTCACACATACACATCATAGCAGACATAGAACAATGCATACAAAAAATAGAAGATGAAAAAGAGAAAGACATTGCTAGACATCAAGTTGCCAACAGAATACAAACATATAAAAGAAAAATCAAAAACACAATAAAAGAGAAATTTATCCTAAAAACATATGAAAAAACACAGAAAATAATAAGAAAACACAAAGAGGAAATCATAATAACGAATGCAGATAAAGGAAACAAGACAGTCATATTATATAAAGATGACTACAAAAACAAAATGAACGAATTACTTGAAGACAAAAACACATACAAAAGACAAAGAATAGACCCAACTTTAAAACTACAAAAAACTAACAATGACATAGTCAGTAATTTGTTCAAACAGAAACACATAGATCTAAAACTTAAATACAAGTTGACATGTTCCGCAGCCTCCGCACCCACAATATATGGACTTCCGAAAACCCATAAACCAAATCTACCACTCAGACCGATTTCATCCTCAACGAATGTGCCGTGTTATAACTTGGCGAAATTTGTTGGAAAAACACTTCAACATATTGTGTCCGAAAATTACAATATTCGAAATGCAACCTGCCTTAAAGAAAAACTCAATGAAATAATAATAGACGAAGATGACATCTTAGTTTCCTTTGACGTAATATCGCTATTCACCAATATACCAACATATATTGCAATTAAGAACATCATGAAACAATGGGAAAAATTAAAAGAACAAACAAATATCCCAAAACCACAATTTCTTAATATATTACAATTCTGTCTTAAAGATAACAACTATTTTCAATATGAAAATAAAACTTATAATCAGACGTTCGGAATGCCAATGGGAAATCCCCTTTCACCAACCATAGCTGACATTGTATTGGACAACCTTCTGGACGCTACAATAGAGAAATTACATAAATCCAATATAACCATAAAATTCATTGCGAAATATGTAGACGATATTTTTGCAATAATTAAAAAACAACACACAGACATAATTCTCGATAACTTAAATCAATATCACGAAAAACTTCAATTTACAATAGAGACAGAAAATAACAAATGCATCCCATATTTAGACATGATAATTCACAGAACAGACGATAAAATAATTTTCAATTGGTACCAAAAACCTGTAGCGTCAGGAAGAATGATAAATTTCCTATCAACCCAACCACAAAAATACAAAATTAATACCGCAAAAAACTTAATTAATAAAGTTCTAGATATTTCCGACCCAAAATTCCACAAAGAAAACATCACTAAAATCAGAACAATACTCCTAAAGAACAACTTTCCACATAAAATAATAAATGATTTAATTAATGACAAAAATAATCAAATTAAATATAATAACAATAATCAAAAACAAAAACAGACAGGTGGCAACGCTGACAACATTATTTTCCATAGCATAAGTTTCATTCCCAAGCTTACTGACAACAAAAACCTACATGAAATAATAAAAATCAACAAAGAGAGAACTTCATTCGCTCACAAATCAAACCATACTCTTAGCAAAATATTCACACGAACAAAACCATCACAGAAAAAAGAACAACAACATGACGTAGTCTACGAAATAAAATGCAAAGGTAAAACGAATGAAGTGTGTGATCTTGTCTACATCGGCACAACAAAACGCACACTAGCTACGAGAATAGCCGAACACCAAGCTGACGTTAGGAAAAATAGAGCATCAACTGGACTCTCACAGCATATGACAGAACATGGACACACCGCTGACTTTGATGACGTAAGAATTCTTGACAAGGAAAGAAATATGAATAAGAGGTTCACACTGGAGAGCCTAAGAATTCAGCAAAATATTAAGAGAACGATGAATTTCCAAGAAGATAAAGACAATTTGAGCGCAAGTTACAGTGCTGTCATTAAGTAAACAAGTCTGTGATAATAGTTGATAATTTTTGTTTTGTGTTTGTTTTTAATTTATTTATTTAATTTATTTATTTATTTATTAATATCTTTCCGTTCCATAAAATACAATAGTGCAATATAAATGTTAAATTCAATAAATTATTAAATTCCTGATAAAATCAAAATTAAAAATGTAAATTACAATAGTAAGTTAAACAAAATTCAAAACAATTAACTATATATATAAGATTCAAAAAAATTGTAATATGTTGTAGGTCCAATAAAAAAATACCCTTTGAAGAAGTTGGAAAATAACCAACGAAACGTCGGGAATAACTTTTAAAAATGGATTAATTTGTTTTATTAATTGCATAAAAAAATAAAAGATCAAAAAGCCCAATTAACATATATAATAATTAATTTAAATATACCCAATTGATCAAATCTTCATAAATAAATATTTTTACTTTTGTACTTCAGTACTTTTTGGCTTATGTAGTTAAGCCTTAAGAAATTTAAGTGTTTTATTTATGAAATAAATAAGTGGAAGTTTTAAACAAAGTAAATAAGTTTTATCTATTACGAACCCTTGGTAAAACATTACAATATTATGTTACATTTATATTCGGAAAAACTTATCATGGTTGAGGACATGTAAAGAGTTGTGTTGTAAGTTAGCTCCGCGTGCGGTGTTGAACCCGGTTAAGTGTGTATTGACCTCTAGTGTTCAAAAATAGAAACATAAGAGGATGTAGTAGATCTGAAGAGGGAAGACATTTAAAGAATGTCAATCAAACTAAGGGATGGAGGAAAAACAAAATTCCACTACTAGAATGATATTGGAATTTGAATTTGGATATATGGGATCGGACGATACGAAATTATGCAAAAAGTGGCCAGTTTCACCTCCAAATCCCGTATGACATTAAAAAGTCGAAATCAGTTCTTTGATGGCCGTTATACTCATAAACTAAGATATCCAGTCGTCCATTTGCCCCAGATATTCTTTTCTTTTTGGTTAAGTAAAACCCAAGAATACTTGCCGGTTGTGTGACGTTGTTTTTTTTATCCATTTCTTTAAAAGAATTAAAAGCAACCTAGGGAAATAAACGGGTGGAACTCTTAACGAGAACCTGTCCAATAAGCTTCTTGAAGAGGAGCTCAGAGGAAAGAAACGGTAGGGAATTCTTAAAGAATATAAATATAATAATAATAATAAAATAATGATAATAATAAACGCAAATACTAAGAATAATTCTGCTCTACTCTATCTAACGTCTCTAACCAATTTCTACTTAAAGTTAGATTGGTTTCTCAGTCAGAATAAATACCGCCAAGCAATGCCTATCTGTCGCCGAAAACACCTTAATTGGATTTATGTAACGGCCCGATCTTAAAATTTCTATACTCAAGATTGGTACCCACACTGGACGAGAACAAAAGACCATTTAATTATTTTCTTTACTTCCTCTTCTTATATTTGTGACTAAAAGGCAGTGTGAATTATAAGAAGAGGAAGCGACAAAATCGTATGGAATTCAAATAACTAAATGTGGGTATTGTTTACCACGTATAATAATATAGATCATATATTATATATGATATGTGTATACACTTCGTGGGTGTACCATGGTTGATCGTAATACATTAAGCATAGGTAGAGAACCAATCAATGGTCAGTGTAATGCTTCGT
The DNA here is from genome assembly GCA_929447395.1 of Epistrophe grossulariae. NCBI lineage: Eukaryota > Metazoa > Arthropoda > Insecta > Diptera > Syrphidae > Epistrophe > Epistrophe grossulariae. The sequence goes on along the minus strand of OV839569.1, from coordinate 53,190,274 downwards.
GGGTGCGCAGTGGTTATGCACCACATATAAATAAATATATATTATGGTATTTTGTAACGCTTCGTTACACTGACGTTTCTATTTTCTCTTGTTCCGTTTTTTACTAAATTTCTATGCAACACACTGTTATTGATAGCCTTATAGGCTTTCCAGAAATGAGAAATTCATCTTTAAAAACAACATAAATAAAATAAATTATTGCTTTTCTTGACTGATATTCATTTAAAGGCATACAAATCTTTCTTTCTTCAATGTATAAATAATGAAAAAAATAAAAACAGAAAAAGTTTTTTTTATTGCTTGAGCACAGCCCAACACGAAAATGAAAAATAAAGAGAACTGTCAAATTAGATTCATGACTTTGGTTTCAACGTGTAATAGCGTCTTTGTATATAAAACCTATAGTACTATCATGAGGTTGAAAATTTTATCTTTATGTGTGGACGCTACGTGGCGCTTGAATAGCAAAACTTGACAATGGAGAGTTAAAGTGGAAGAAAATACTAAAAGGAAAAGCAAAAAATAGAAGGAGAGGGTTGTATTATTGTGATTCTGACAACAATAGGGGGAATAAGGGAGATAGCTAAATCAGAAGTTATCGTCATGACAACGACAACAAAAAACTCATGTCCATGCTGTGAAAACGGTATATACATATAAAAATATAGCTATGACAATTTTATATGGATTATACGGTATACCTATGCATAAATTAAAGAATACAAGATTACGCCATTTGATTTTCTGTCTTCTTTTTCTGACGTATTTTGAGAAGAAAAAATTTTCCAGCCGAGGATCTTTCGTGTGAGAATAATAATAATTTGTTCAAAAAACTTACATTTTATGTTTTTCAAAAATAAAATGAGAATTTGTTTAACAAATTATTATTATTCTCGCATGAAAGATCCTCGGCTGGAAAATTTTTTCTTCTCAAATGACGTCACAAAAAGAAGACAGAAAATCAAATGGCGTAGGTAATCTTGTATTGGATTATATGGGTCGAATTTGTTTTCGTTGGTAGGTAGGTAGGTATTATGTTCTTTTTTTTCGTTGTTGCCTTTTTTCACTATCTAGGTAGGTATAATCTATATTATGTCGTATGGGAATGGCAATGTTGCGAAATTTGGTTGTTTTGTTCTATTGGTAGGTATTGTAATAACATAATTTAGTTTTTCAAAAACGTCACATTTTATTGCAACTTTTGGCAAAAATATTATAAAAAAAATCAAAAATGTATATTTTTTAATACCAATTTAAAATTAAATTCTTTCATTTTTTATCATTTTTTTTGGAATAAAAATAAAAATATACCTTATTGTCTAATAAGTCGTTAGGTACCTACATAGGTACCTATAAGGAAAATTTTATTATTCGCAAAATAGATTTTCATGTTGCAGGTGCTAGGTATATGACTTACATTTTTGTATTTTTTTCCACATCACCCAGTGGTGTTCCCCGATAGGCCTCTCTATTACTACGTTATAAATTATGTATAGATATATAAATATATATATATAAATAATATATAAATATAAATGTTATGTTTAAATAATAATAAAATATCAAGATAGATGAAGATAAGTTGAACACATGTAGGTATTAAAAAAAGTTTTTTTTACAGGTGGAAATCTTCATGTTAATAAGGGATTAATTTAAAATTCGTTTTTTTGTTTATCATTTTTTTGATTCAAAGTTTAATTTTATCATGCTGATAATTTTGTAAATATCAAATTTTGTAAAAATTTTAAAGAAAAAAAACTGGTACGCATTTTTTTATCAACAAAAACTAATTAAAATTTTTTTTAATTCAAAATTTAATTTTTTTAAATTTATATGCTGATAATTTTTATACCTAGGTATATAAAATTTTGAAAAAAATTTGTACGCAATTTTTAAGCAACAAAAACTAATTTAAAAAATTTTTTTTTAAATTCAAAATTTAATTTTTTTAAATATTGATAGGTATGCAATATAATTAAAACTTATTAGAAGCTCTTATGTAAAGTATTAAAATCGGTTCAATAAATAATAATACAATAAATTAAATATCGATGGATACAACTTTTTCTAAAAATATGGTAGATGGGACAAATGTAATCAAAATCATAGGAGTGGTTTTTGAGAAAAATGACACTTGTCTGGGAGGTATGGTTATTTTTGATCCTACGAAAATTTTTTATTCGCAATTTTATTTTTAAATATCTTAAAAAAAATTAAAAAAAGTTTGTTCATTTATTTTTGTTCTCAAAATTTTATATTATTAATAATCAATTTTTTGAGAAAATCGATATAAAAATAAGTTTCTATACTTTTTTCAGCATAATTAGTCATTTTGGCAGAAAACTTAATTTCAAGAAGTAGCAACCATAGTTTCAATTTATATTTTTTCATAAACATATATATTAGGGTGGAGCGTCGATGTATGGAGAAAAATAAAAGTTGTTGTATCAATTTCGTTTCGATGAGTAGAATAACTTGACATTAAAAAAAAAGTTTGGATTAAGTCTTTAGCCCTCTACCTTAGCTCAAAGTTTCGACTTTTTGGAAAACAAATTTTTTTTTCGGAAACGGTAAAATTATTTCACAAGTTTGAAATAAATTATATGATATCATTCATGAAAAAGGAAAAATACAAATTATAATATATTAACTTTATTTAGACAAATAAATTAACACAAACTGGAAAATAAAAACTTAAAAATTCATAATACGCCATTCAGAAACTAACCCAATTAAACTTTTTATTTTTCAAGTTTTTTTAGTTCTATCCAACAAAGGGGGTGATGTGACTTGCAACTCGCTCAAGATAAAAAAAGATTTCCATAGCGCAAATATATGAAAAAATTGAATTTATGTAGCGCTTTTTAACATATATCTCGAGAACGGCTAATCATACAATATAAGTTGTTGTACATTTTTTATAGGAAATTTAATTATCTTTCTTTTTACTAAAAATATTTGTTGTAAGTTTTATAATCGCGGAAATACAGAGCAAAGCAAAAAAATGTATGACTTTTTTTCCAATTTTGCAAAACTTTGACCTGTGGTAGAGGGCTAAGAAAAGCAATTTTTATTTTGTTTTTTCATTTTTTACGGGTAGCTTACGTAATTACGCAACTTTTTAGTGCTATTCGAAAAGCTAAATCGGAAAAAATATTTGACGCTCCACCCTAATATATAGTCATCACCCATAGCTTACAAAAAAAATAATATTCGACCAACATCCTAACAACCCTGCAACCAACATTCTTCCCTTTCTTCCAACCTCTTCTTCATCAAAATTAAATCTATTAAAAACAAAAACAATTCACGAAATTGTAGCATCCTTTTTTCCTTCCAACTCTTATAAATTTTATATACTGTGCTCTCATTCTATTATTATCGCATTTTCTTCTTTGGATGGCAATTCTTTAGTCTCCGACCCGTATTTACATGTGTGGACGCATGGTGGCGCGTCGGGCGTTTGTCACGATGATAGTACTATAGGTTTTATATACAAAGATAGCGTTTGAAACAGCGGACGATATAACAAAGAAGAATTCGAAGAAGGTGCATGCAACTAGATTCATCGTGTAATAGCAGACTTATGAATTATCCATAATCTCGGTTCTGAGCTTCACGAAAATTGAGTGCGTTCAACGCTATGTACTCTCAGTAACTAAACGCTGAGTGTTTATATACGAAATCAAAAAGTCGAATTCAGTTTGGGTTGAAATGTGGTTGGTTGCTTAGACCATAATATAGTAAATGGATTGCGCTTTCATCATGGCTGCAGGGTTTTAACCAAAGATACTGAATTATAAAGATTGGAATCCTCGGCAGTCATTCTGGTTTGCCTACAAGCTAAACAAAATGGCGGACAGTGGTGAATTGATATTTTTGCACTAGTGTTCATGTTTTAAGAGGCCTCTACCCAAATTTTTGAGAAATATGGAAAATTGGCAAAATGGATTCCGAAGGATCTCCGCCACGGGACCATATATGGCCAAAATTTAAATTGCATATGAAAGAATGACATTTTGGCTTCAAAGTCTTGAGGCTATATTTTTGATTTTGGATTTTGTTTTCGTCTTATTTCAAAAATCCAGTAAGAGGTTTTATAAAAATCACGCAAAACTGCCAAATGGATGCTTAACGATTTCAGAACAGGAGAGGAGTACATATATAAAATGTATATCATTTTAAAGGTATTGATTAGGGCTTCAATGCCTTGGGCACCGATTTTTTAATTTGATCCTTTTTTTTTTGGAATATTTGCTTTTGAAAAGTGACAAATTTTCTATTTTTCAATTGTATTTTTAAATAACAAGAAATAAACCAAATAACCAAAAACTTTCTCATAATGACAAAAAATTTCTAATAAACAAATTCACTAAAAAAAACTAGCACAAAAACTTAAATTTTGTTAGAAATAACAAATTTTTCAAAGGTCTGTTTTGCAATAAATAGTCGTTATTTTCAAATATTTCGAATTTTTAGTAAATCTAACTGCCACATGATGGCTGTATCGTAGCTCAGGGAAATTATAAGAATACAAAATACAAACCGTTACACTTCGAAGTAAAAGATAAAGCCATCGGAACAAAAATAAAGGACAAAACAATTATAGTGGAAAAAATGTTATAAAAACCACTTTTATTTAAATATAATTATATATGCCTGCTCATACGCTGCCCGATAATCTGCTCGCGCTGCTCAGTGACCTGCTCGGTTGCTTGCTGCTCCAAAACCAAAAACTGCTTGATCAAATTCTCCGAACATTCTCGGTCTTTCGTTGAGTTTTACATAGAATTTTATATATAAGTTTAAATATTGCTCAAAACATCGACTGCAGAGTTGCCATACTCATGCAGTTCGATACAGTCCCGGCGAAAACCTACGGTTTTCTACCCTTTCGCTTTTTATTTCAACCATATACCTGCTAAATATAAATATATTGTAATAATTTATAATTATTCCAGCTCTTCAATTGGCAAGATGCAGATCTTCTGTACCGGCCTCGTAAGTTGATTGATTGCAGTCTGCAGAACCACGCTTCTCACTAACCCATCTCTACTCGATATTAATCTCACTATGCGTCCCGTCGCCCATGTCGACGGTGGGAAATTCTCGCTCTTTATTATGCACAATTGTCCTTCTCTCGAGCCGTATTTTTCTTTTCGCCATTTCTTTCTCTCATATAGAGTGCATAAATACTCCTCCTTCCACCTACTCCAGAAATGCGCAAGCATGTTCTTACGCTCCTTCCATAATTTTATCCCTTTTGTATTTGGCATCTCATTGGTTAGAAATGGTAAGGGTAACACAAGTGGCTCACCAACCAAAAAATGTCCCGGCGTTAACGCCTGCAGATCATTCGGGTCATCGCTCAGTGGATGTAGCGGTCTTGAATTCAAGATGGCTTCTATCCCAGTAAGTAATGTCAAAAACTGCTCATATGCTAAAACCTTCGCTCCAACAATTCTCGTCAGATGATATTTCATCGACTTTACCGCTGCTTCGTATATGCCACCTTGGTGTGGCGCTGCAGGAGCCATAAATCTCCATTCCGTCCCTTTCAAGCTCAGGTGCTCGAACATATCCTTCACTAGCCAATGCTCTTTTGCCTTCTGTAATTCCTTCGCTGCACCGACAAATGTTGTACCATTGTCGCTATATAACTTTTCACACCTGCCCCTTCTCGCTATGAATCTTTCGAAACACGCAATAAACGCCACTGATGTAAGATTTGATACCAAATCAATATGCACTGCTCTTGTTTTGAAACAAACAAAGACAGAAACCCAACACTTCTGTCTTATTATTTGTTCACCTGCTCTGTCGATCATTTTGATCTCAAACGGACCTGCGTAATCTACTCCTGTGTGTAGAAAAGCCTTTCCTGCTGTTACTCTCTCAGATGGCAAATCAGCCATCAATTGCATCTCAAAGCGATGATTGTATCGCACGCAAACCAAGCACTTGTGTAGATAATTCCTCAGCTCACTTCGGAGCTTTGGAATCCAGAATCTCTGACGAATGTACTGCATCATGACCTGCACTGCTCCATGTTTTGTTGCTGTATGAGCGCTGTCCATGATTAACCAAGCTAATCGAGAGCCATTTGGCACGATAGCTGGATGCCTTCTCTCGTATTCCATCTCTGATCTCTCTAACCTTCCTCCAACTCTCAGAATCTTTTCTCCATCTAGAATTGGCTTTAAAGATTCTATCCTGCTCTTATCAGGTAAACACCTGCCCTGCTGTATGCAAGTAATTTCTCTCGAAAAATACTTTTCCTGCTCTTTTCTTAGTAAATGACCAATTGATTCCATCTTTTCTGCAGAAGACGGTTGATCAAGTACCTCTGCTATATTCCCTGCTCTATCTCTCCTTCTCACCTGACGTACAGAACGTCTCCGTCTCTTACCATATCTCTTCTCATCATCCTGCCGCTGCTTAATCTTTGCTCTAGTTGTATTGATAAAATGCAGTACATAGCTGAATATGTTTATAGCCTTCTCTAACGTAGACGTGTATTCGATTAACGGAATACTCCTTTTCCAGCTTCTCACATAAATAGATAAAGGTTCTGTGAATTTCATGATCACAAAAACTTTCATCTCTTCCCTCCCCCCATCTGAAACATTTGGCACAAACTTTTCAGATGACCAGCTTGAACGAGGTTTTGTTAACCATTCCGGCCCATGCAACCACAACTTGTTGTCAATCAATGCTGATGGCTTAATCCCTCTGCTTAGAAGATCAGCGGGGTTATCCTTCGATCCAACATGTCTCCACCTTTTGATTTCAGTGTTTGTCTGTATAGACGAGACCCTATTCGCTACAAATGTTTTCAAACTGCACGGTAATTTGTTTATCCAATGCAATGCTACGAGTGAATCTGTCCAGAGATTATACTCGATACCTTCCCATTCCATTGGTTTTATGACGCTTACCATAAGCCGTCCCAATAGCTCTGCTGCTGCAAGCTCTAGGCGCGGAATTGTCACTGTTTTAAGCGGTGCAACCCGTGTCTTCGCTGTGAGGAGATTTGCTGAAATCCTGCCGTTCGCACATATCGTTCTCACATAGATCGCTGCTCCATATGCTCTTTCGGAAGCATCCGAGAAACCATGAATTTCTTTCCGTACCCCTTCCGAGGTACATATCCATCTCTGAATCTTTACATTCTCTAAGAATGTTATTTCCTGCCAAAAATCTCTCCATCTCTCATCTATCTCTCTTGGCAATTTCTCATCCCAGTCGACGTTCAAACGCCATATGTCTTGGATGAGAATCTTTCCCACGATTGTAACAGGTGCTATGAACCCATTAGGATCGTAAAGTTGTGCAACACAGCTCACTACTTTTCTCTTTGTCATTGCCTGCTCAGTCACTGGTGTCTTCACCACAAATGTGAATTGGTCCTTCTCAAGCAGCCACTTAAGGCCTAAAATCGATGCCTTCTCGTCATCTTGAAACAAGATTGACTCCTGCTCTTCATAATTCATGTCCTTCACTAGATTCTTGGAATTAGACTTCCATTTTCTAAGCTCAAAACCTGCACCTTTTAAAACATGATCGATATCCTTAGATAATTCGATCGCCTTCTCTTCGGAATCAGCACCCGTGGTACAGTCATCCATATAAAAGTCTTCCAAAATTGCCTTAGCGGCCTTTGGAAACTCCTGCTCTGCTTCTCTTGCACATTGTATTAATGCTTGTACAGCATTATAAGCTGATGAGGTCATACCATAGGTTACTACCGTCAGCCAATATTCTCTCCAGAATATACGCTGCAAATCCCACTGCTCCTTCACAACCTTCACCATTCTGAACATCATTTTAATATCCGCACTAATAGCAACTCGATGCCTGCGGAAGCGCATTAAAATTTCGTGTAGATCTTTCTGTAATTTTTCACCCAACATTTGTACCTCATTTAATGAGGTGCCCTTGCTTGTTTTGCAGCTGGCATCAAATACGACTCTAAACTTTTTAGTGACGCAATGATGTGGTATGTGGTATATGGCTTTGCCATGCACTGCGCCAGTTACTGGTGTCATGTGCCCTGCTCTTTCATATTCTCTCATGAACTCTACATACTTCTGTCTCAACTCAGAATCTCCTGCTAATCTTTTCTCTAAAGGAAAAAACCTGCGTCTCGCTGTTAACTCTGAGCTTCCTAGATCCTTCCCTGATTCCTTCAAAGGAATCGTCACAACAAACCTGCCAAAATCATCACGTGAGAACGTGTTTATGAAATTCTGCTCCACCTGCTCCTGCTCTTTTGACCTGCTTGATGATATTTCAATATCATCCAACTGCCTTAAACGCTTAAGTGATTCATGTAATTGATAGTTGTCCATGTACACGACATGCGACACCTGCTCATTGCCCATGCTATCCTTCTCGCTCTCATACTCTCCGAGTACGATTCTACCAAAAATAGTTTCCATCTCTAGGACCCCACCAGGCTTATGACCTAAGACAGAAATAAATGTTTCTGCTATAAACCTACACCCTAGCAATAAATCTACAGGCCCCGTTTTCCAATAATCTGGGTCAGCAAGTGGCAACCTTTCGGAAACGTCCATCTGTGGCGGTCTCAAATTATGTGCTGGTATAATCGGGTGCCATTTACTTTCCTTGGGCAGTACCCAAAAATCTTGCTCTACTGAAACCTGCGAATTAAACCATGGACTTACTGTAAGTGTGGTTTTGTATTTAATGTTGAAAGGCTCGCCTTCAACTCCAATCATTTTCCTTGCTATTTGCACCTTTGGCAAAGTTAATCTCTGAACAAGCTGATAACTAACTAGATTGGGTTGTGCACCTGTATCTAGAAGTGCTCTTATTGGCCCATACCTGCTGTTATCCATCTCGATTCTTACCTGTGCCGTAGGCATCAAGGTAAATCTTTCCTGCTCCTGCTCCTGCTCCTGCTCATTACAATTAAAAGATGTTAAATAAATTTTATTTAAAACTTTATCTTGTTTTCTATTAAACAAACACCCTGCTCTTTTAAAATCTCCCCAGGATATCTTGCCTTCCGCTCAATTCTCCTGCTCGCTGCTGCACTTAATGTCTCAGCACGCTTGTCTAAGAAGACACAAAATTCTTTGGAGGTGGGCTCTTCAGAAGCACGCACTTCTTCCCATTTGCAGGCTGTCTCGGGATCTAATTTCTCGTGTAAGATATGAACAATTATCATATCCCATTGCTCCGTCGGGATTCCCTGCGCTGCCAGCTGCCGCAGTGTCTCATAGGTAGTATTTGCCATTTTTTGCTGCTCTCCTGCTCTCGGTGCACCCTGCAGAGACGGAAGTCTAAACAAGTTCCTGAGCAGCTCCCTGCACGTGGCGTACTTTTTTGTGAAGACTTCATTCACACGCTTCCATGCCTCACAATAGTTTTTCTCGGTGAGTTGCCACTCACCGAGAGTCCTCGCTGCTCTGCCTGATAAAGATGCCTTCAAATAGGAGAATTTGTAAGCCGGTGCTATTTTGTCGTTATCATGGACCGCTGCAATGAAGCGATCCCTGAAACCCTGCCACTTTGTAATATCACCATCGAATGAGCCCCAGGTGTTTTTAACATCATGCTGGGCGAACGGCATGGTGACCTGCACCTCGATGGGTTGTCCTGCTCCGCCTGCTCCACCTGCTACACCTGCTATTCCTGCTCCGCCTGCTATACCTGCTCCGCCTGCTGCAAGAGTTGCCTGGGACAATTTCTCTTTCAATGCTGCATAGACGGTAAAATATTTTGTCTCTGCTTCAGCAATCCTGCGATGCATTTCAATGTTGACAAGCATGTCATCAGCCAACACGATCCTGCTCTCAGACACCTTCACCTGTGCCCAAGCATCCTGCAAGGCTTCAAGCCTGACCTGCGCTGCTGCCATCGTGCAATTTTCAAAGGATGTAGAATCCACGAAGGCCAGCATCCTGCTTACGGAATATATTCCGGCATCCAACGTGTATTTATCGTTACGCTCCTGCTGTTTCTCCATTCTATTAACCTGCTTGCTCTCTTTTCTGAAAAGGTATAAAGAAATTCATATTGCTTAGAAATCATTTTTCCGATAATGCTTTAACCTGCAACAAAATAAATGATAATAATTCGCAGTAGGTACTTCAATGTAAAATTTCCCAGTATGCGAAAGAAAATAAATGATAATAAACAATAATATGTTATAGGTAAATATAAGAATAAATCGGTTGGCAAGTTGTTGCTGCTTTTTGCTGCCTTGGAATCTATACCCCTAAAAATATTTGATATGATTATATACTTCGCTTCAAATTCCACTCGCAACATTTTATGTTGCTTCCTGCATTTCAGAACTCTGAAATATTTTCCTGCTGCTTGCAAGCTTTCCTTCTCTTGAAAAAACTAGCACCGTCGTGCTTTGAGTTTTTTCCTGCTCCTGCTTTTGTCCCTCTTTTTTTTTTGAACATTAAAAAAAAATTGCATTATTCTGAAACTGGCGCATTTGCACTCAAGTTTCTCCTTCACTCCTTCTCTTGTCTTAGGTAACTCACACACAAGTGCTCTGAATTCCGCCTGCTCTCCTGCCCATTCACGTCGTTTGTCTCAACATATAGTTTTCGCTCTATCACTTGTGGCGACTGGCATATATATTTGCTCAAGTCCCTCCTTCCCCTGCCCATGCTATGTCTCGACAAAACAAATCACTTGGCAAGAAAAAGAGGTGACAACAAAAACTTGACTCAAGTAAGCCAGAAGAAATTACAATTTTCAACCCCTATCTCACAATGCAGCAGCAACAACAATCACCATCATTTTGTTAGGTTATATTTACATGAAAATATTACAATATAAAAATTATATTACAATATAAAAAAATGAGTTGCCACTCACCGAGAGTCCTCGCTGCTCTGCCTGATAAAGATGCCTTCAAATAGGAGAATTTGTAAGCCGGTGCTATTTTGTCGTTATCATGGACCGCTGCAATGAAGCGATCCCTGAAACCCTGCCACTTTGTAATATCACCATCGAATGAGCCCCAGGTGTTTTTAACATCATGCTGGGCGAACGGCATGGTGACCTGCACCTCGATGGGTTGTCCTGCTCCGCCTGCTCCACCTGCTACACCTGCTATTCCTGCTCCGCCTGCTATACCTGCTCCGCCTGCTGCAAGAGTTGCCTGGGACAATTTCTCTTTCAATGCTGCATAGACGGTAAAATATTTTGTCTCTGCTTCAGCAATCCTGCGATGCATTTCAATGTTGACAAGCATGTCATCAGCCAACACGATCCTGCTCTCAGACACCTTCACCTGTGCCCAAGCATCCTGCAAGGCTTCAAGCCTGACCTGCGCTGCTGCCATCGTGCAATTTTCAAAGGATGTAGAATCCACGAAGGCCAGCATCCTGCTTACGGAATATATTCCGGCATCCAACGTGTATTTATCGTTACGCTCCTGCTGTTTCTCCATTCTATTAACCTGCTTGCTCTCTTTTCTGAAAAGGTATAAAGAAATTCATATTGCTTAGAAATCATTTTTCCGATAATGCTTTAACCTGCAACAAAATAAATGATAATAATTCGCAGTAGGTACTTCAATGTAAAATTTCCCAGTATGCGAAAGAAAATAAATAATAATAAACAATAATATGTTATAGGTAAATATAAGAATAAATCGGTTGGCAAGTTGTTGCTGCTTTTTGCTGCCTTGGAATCTATACCCCTAAAAATATTTGATATGATTATATACTTCGCTTCAAATTCCACTCGCAACATTTTATGTTGCTTCCTGCATTTCAGAACTCTGAAATATTTTCCTGCTGCTTGCAAGCTTTCCTTCTCTTGAAAAAACTAGCACCGTCGTGCTTTGAGTTTTTTCCTGCTCCTGCTTTTGTCCCTCTTTTTTTTTTGAACATTAAAAAAAAATTGCATTATTCTGAAACTGGCGCATTTGCACTCAAGTTTCTCCTTCACTCCTTCTCTTGTCTTAGGTAACTCACACACAAGTGCTCTGAATTCCGCCTGCTCTCCTGCCCATTCACGTCGTTTGTCTCAACATATAGTTTTCGCTCTATCACTTGTGGCGACTGGCATATATATTTGCTCAAGTCCCTCCTTCCCCTGCCCATGCTATGTCTCGACAAAACAAATCACTTGGCAAGAAAAAGAGGTGACAACAAAAACTTGACTCAAGTAAGCCAGAAGAAATTACAATTTTCAACCCCTATCTCACAATGCAGCAGCAACAACAATCACCATCATTTTGTTAGGTTATATTTACATGAAAATATTACAATATAAAAATTCCTAATATAAATTAAATTAAATTGGCCGACATACATATTATCATTCTCATCACAACAAGCACACCATGACAAAAAGAAATAATACGCTCACTCGCTCATTCACATATACATATTTCCCTTCTGAAAAATATGATCAACAGATACCCTGCTCACACATTGTCGCTGCTCATGCACAAATATATCTACTCACTAAGGAATATTTAAATAAAAAAATCACATACACTGCACATAGGTATTAGGTTGTCGCCATCGGCGCACATTCAAGGGATAGAGAAAAAACAACAGCAAAGAAAAAAAAACCAGCTCCGTTGCTAAGAAATATTTTGGCAAGAATATATATATAACAATTAACAAAGAATCACTTCACTTGTCCTACTATGGATGTGGACTGTATTGTCGACTTACCTAAGAAAATATTTAAAGTAAGTTTTTAGTAAAATTGTTTGTTTTTTGTTTTTCAGTTTTTCTAGTTTTGTTTTTGTTTAAATTTTATTTGCAAAGACACTAGCTACGACCGATCACCGAACTGTTTGCTTTTCAAATGATGAAACCTTCTCCTTCTCAAGATTGCTGCGCACGGCAGGCAATTTTATGTGTGTGTATTTCTCGATTCCTGCTCGCTGCACATATTTGTATGTATTTTAGGTGGATTGAGAATAAAAACTCTCTTGGCTGCTCTTGCTCTTGTCTCTTAATACAGAATTTGTGTCGGTCGCTCCTGCTCGCAAAGGGGGAAAAACAAAAAACAATATCTATTCGCTTACTTACATGCTCATAGGTACATAACGACTATATGAAATATAGTGCCGTTTTACGTACTGCCTGCTGGTGGTATAAAATTTCTTGCGTATATCATGTCGTGACATGATTCCTGCACATGTTTTGTTGTATTTTGTGACTACGTGATCTTCATCGTAGCACATTTCACCATCACAATATAAATTCGTATTGAAACGAAATGCTGCTCACACACAATGAACTTATTTTTTTTTTTATATTTTAAACTTTAAGGAAAGCAAAGCCTGCACCATCCCGTCACTGGCACTATATCCGGCTCGACACGGACCAAATGTATCGTAGCTCAGGGAAATTATAAGAATACAAAATACAAACCGTTACACTTCGAAGTAAAAGATAAAGCCATCGGAACAAAAATAAAGGACAAAACAATTATAGTGGAAAAAATGTTATAAAAACCACTTTTATTTAAATATAATTATATATGCCTGCTCATACGCTGCCCGATAATCTGCTCGCGCTGCTCAGTGACCTGCTCGGTTGCTTGCTGCTCCAAAGCCAAAAACTGCTTGATCAAATTCTCCGAACATTCTCGGTCTTTCGTTGAGTTTTACATAGAATTTTATATATAAGTTTAAATATTGCTCAAAACATCGACTGCAGAGTTGCCATACTCATGCAGTTCGATACAATGGCTTTTCTTCGAAAATGAATGTTGTAGATCGAATCAAACATGAACCAGAGGCAGCATTATAGAATGGGAATGTGTTGATGATAAAATGAAATAAAAAAAAGTGTTTTTGTGGGTACTGCTAAGCGAGCGCTGCGCTCTACCATATAGCTACATCCAATTATTTTGTGGGTAATGTCAAAAAGAAATAAAAAAAAAAATGTCTGTAGGTCAAGTCAAACTGATTTTTGTTTGTATGCGAAGGTCGTTTGTAAACAGAATCTATGTAAATTATAATTTCAACTACTGACAAAATAGTTATGACCAAGCAAAAATATGAGAATTTGGTTTCCATTTTTTTTGTTATGAGAATGAAATGTGAGGTAGGTAGGTAGGTACCATATTTGTGTTGTCCAAGAAGCTTATGCTATCAGGATTTTTTTATTATTTTTTTTATTAGCATAGAATACAAACAAATATTTTTAAGCTAAGATTTTTTTTGATTTGATTTTCCAAAAAAAATAAACCAAAGTCCATTTTTGTGTTCATTGAACAGTGAACACCTATCATAATAAAGAAACCAGGAGTGGGGTAGATACAGGTGTTAGATACAATAAGCTTTATACCGGAGCAATAAACCGAACGACATTTTGTATGCATTGCTTCATAGCAGGGTTGAAATTTGGAAATCAAACATGATCGACAAGATAATAATTAGGTAAGACATATAGATAATGTGAGTGAAATGTATCTTGTATTGTATGGCCTGAACAAGAGTTTGAGGTAGGTCTGGTGATGTGATCCAATTTTTTGCATATTTTTTTTTCTCAGTGAAGTGAAAAACAGTGAAAAAATGGGTAGAAAACAACCAAAACTAAGGGGCAAGTTTGTTAAAAAATGGCAACTAGTGAGAAATTTACAAAATAAGCAAGTCATTCATGTAAATATGTAGGTAGGTACCTAACATGAACAATTTTATGGAATCACATAAATTTGAATTGAAATTGAATTTTAAATTTCTCCCAAAAAATTTTTATATTTTTTTTCTTTTCGCAACTTCTTTAGATACAGTAAAAAAAGTTACAATTGCTTACTTAGTTTTTTAATTTCTAAAAGTGTAATGCTAACTAAATATCAAGTTAGCGCTACATATGTATATGTACCTACCATTTTCTTTATTAAAAAAAAAACATGGATATTTTTTTATAAAGCATATACCTACATACACATCTGTTTAAAATGATTTTTCGCGCTGATTCGAACTTTGATATCAATTTTTATCAAAATGAATCTTCAAGTCACCATTTTTAATTTTCATATTATGTATAATACCCAAATTTTCATTTAATTTTTGTTAACAATGGTGTTTTAAAAATAGTTTTTAATTGTTTTCAAAAAAGGGTTTTTTATTTAAAAACCGCTTTCTGCCCGCTAACGAATTAAAAAAAAATTTATAAACCTATACATATACGAAAAGTTTATTTTAGGACATTTCCGTGGCATGATTAAAATAAATAATATGAAGGAAAAACGCAATTTTGGGGTAATTTTTCATTAAAAAAAAAAGGCGCCATACATTTTTTTAATCTTGAATAAAAAATTAAAATTGACCCCAAAATGGGGGCATTTTTTCACAATGAAAAATCGCCCAATTTTTAAAATGCAAATAAGATGAAACAAGGCCCCAAAATTTAAAATTGCTTGAAACCAAATATGATAAATGACCCCAAAAATATATGTGTAAAACAACAACACCAACATTGTCTTACATTCATTGAATTAGGGTGACATGATGATAAAAATAATTTGAACTTTTTAATTTTTAAAAATGTAAAAATATCGTGCGTTAATATGATTAAATAAATCAAAATGAACTGTTTAAATTTTTTAATACTTGGTTTGAAATAAATTTATTTATTTAAGATTGAAAGATTGGGGTATATTTTTTCATAATGAAGTCTCATCCCAAACCGAAAATTGAAAATAAAAAATGCTCCAAAACTATGAAAAATCAATCCGAACAACATACATAAATCGACGTCTTTTGTTGTTTTTTTTTTTTTTTTTTTTTTTTTAATTCATTTTTATTAAATTCAAACTTATAACTATCTTAAAGCTAGACAAAAATTCATAAAACTAGCCTACTTATCAATAACTTATAACTAACTTACTGGCCCTAAACGGGCGCTCTAAGTTAAACTATATTATCATGACTTAATACTAATGCCTTTCGGCCTAAAAACTAATTAATCCTAAAATTCCTTGTCGGTTTTACTTTTTACCAAGAAAGAATTGACAAAAACTTGGTTTCTTTATCATTTTTATTTTTATTTAAAACTTACAAACTACCTAAGACTATAATAAAACTAATTAAAACTACTTATATTACTAGTTTTTAAAACTATGTAAAATTACTTAACTACTTAAAACTACTTAAAACTACTTAAAAAACTAGAACAGCCACAGCAGCGTTTTCGCTTTTATATATTTTTTTGTTGATTTTTGTTGTTTTTATAATTTTTTTTTTTTTTTTTTTTTTTTTTTTTATTATTTTGTTGGTTTTGTAATTTTTTTTTTTTTTTTTTTTTTGATTTTTGTTGGTTTTGTAATTTTTTTTTTTTTTTTTTTTTTTTTTGGTGCCACCCCAACTGTTCCTACTTAAAACTAATACCTACACCTATATGTAAGTCGGCCAAGACACTTCAAAAAAAAAAAGAAGACAAGTCGACTTTAATTATCAAGTTCAGGATTGAGCCACCAAAACTGGTTCTCCTGCTTCTTCCTATCTTTTCGGTCCCGATCGGACACAGTCCTACTGAACCGAATTCGCTCAGCGCCGCCTTGTGCGAGCACGTCTCGCTCATATCGAAGCCGCCTATCCACAGTTCTACGGCCGACGTGGTAGATTAGCGGAACCGCCTCTCTATCCTGGATCAGCCCTCGACTGTCTAGATAGAGGAATGCGTTAGGTGGAACATAGCCACTTAAACGCACACTCTCGAAGTATTCAGTGTTGGGGTAGTAAGCCCCGAAAATTAAGCTATTGGCCGAGGACATCGCTCTTGCAATGTGACCCCGAATCAGCTTAAATAAGAAATTATCTATTCTGTTTATGTTGGCTCCGTTGTATAGAACCCTGTTGGAATAATAGTGTGTGTACTCGGACTCTGGTGTTCTGTGCAATCCAAGGCAGCGCCGTAAGCACTGCCTCTCAAACACCCGAATCTTTTCCATTTGAGATGGGGCAACGTTGAACCACACCGGGCATCCATAGGCAATCATCGGCCTGATGAGGGCCATGTAGCAAATCACCTTTACCCTGGTGTCAAGCCGGCAGCTATAAAATAACGGCTTCGCCAGGGCAAAAGCTCCCCTAGCCCTGGTCAGAGCAGCATTTATATGTCTGTCGAAATACAAATACTGATCCAACCAGATGCCAAGGTACTTTACTACACTTCTACTTGCCAGTGGATGTCCATGTGGTCCCACGATCACCAGCTTGCGCCAGTTCTTTCTCGTATCCCTTGGGGCTCCAGCCAACGGAGTCCTAAACAGAATAGTTTCTGATTTCTGAAAGTTGATTTTCAACTTCCAGTCATCACAATATCGCTGAATCTTGTCGAAGTCACGCTGCAGAAGAATTCTGATGACCTCAACGTCTTTTGTTGTTATTTTACCTACATACAAATTTTGTGGGGTTATTTTTAATTTTTATGGTTAAATTTTTGGGGTCTTTTTTCATTATTTTAGGGGCAATTTTTCCTATTTGGAAATGGGGCCATTTTTTATTATGAAAAAATCCAACAATTTGGGGACCATTTTCATGTAGAGAAAATATTGAGATGCAACAGAAAAACATTCAAGTATGTTATTTTTTTTTTCTATTTTACAAAAAAATAGTTTAAAATGAAAACAAAAAAAAGTTTACGTAGGTACTCTTGCCGTACATAGTATAAAGGAAGAAAATTTAATTTTTTTAATTTGGATTTGTTTGTTTTTATTTTTCAAAAAAAGTATAGGTATCTACCTAGTCGAAAGTTATTTGACAGTAAGTATGTACCTATCTACATACCTATTTATTTTTAGTGTATAACCTACCAACAGCCTACAGGTACCTACCAATTATATCTATCTAACAATAGGTAGGTATTTGTATTTATTTAATAATTTCCTCAAGAAACGATACCTATTTTTGGTATGTAATTCGGGAATTTATAACAAATATTACCTACATCTTACCACCTCGACGCCAGCGGGCAAAGTATCGATTTTCATAAAAATAAAAATGCTAACCGATGTATTCCTAATTGCACATTTCATTTATGTAAATACAAAAAATTGCACACCCTCCCCTTTTTTTTTTAAAATATAAACAAATTGCACTTTGTATGCAATATTGAAATGGTCATATCTCGGTTACCAAGTCGAATTTCGAAATGCACAGGGGCTTAAATAATTGCACATTTCGAATTCTAATTTGCACACAAAAAATTTTAATTAAAACACCTCTCATTAATTTATAAATCAATAATTAAAATTTTCAAGAGAAAAGCTATATAATTAATAAAAATAATACTTATTCAATATAAAAAATTACCCAAAAAATTTAAATGTCTTGGTGGTGCGATGGAAGAGTTGTCGGCCGGTACACGAAAGATTTCAGGTTCAATACTCGTGGGGGAAACACTTTTTTTTTTTTTTTTAAACATACTTTACACAATTTCATTTTATTAAAATGGTAATATTTCGTCCACCAAAGACAATTTTGAACTGTTCAAAATTTTAAAAAATATTTCAGATCAAAATTCAATTTGTACACCAAAAATTTCAATTTGCACACCTCTAGTTAAATAATAAATCAATGATTAAGAAATCGCTAAAAACACGAAAAACTGAATTTTCATGTCTGACTAAAATCTTCAAATTTCGACAACCAAAGACAATTTTGAACTGTTCGAAATTCTAAAAAATATTTCAGATCAAAATGCAATTTGCACACCAAAAATTTCAATTTGCACACCTCTGGTTAAAAAATAAATCAATGATTAAGAAATCGCTAAAAACACGAAAAACTGAATTTTCATGTCTGACTAAAATCTCCAAATTTTGACAACCAAAGACAATTTTGAACTGTTCGAAATTCTAAAAAATATTTCAGATCAAAATGCAATTTGCACACCAAAAATTTCAATTTGCACACCTCTGGTTAAAAAATAAATCAATGATTAAGAAATCGCTAAAAACACGAAAAACTGAATTTTCATGTCTGACTAAAATCTCCAAATTTCGACAACCAAAGACAATTTTGAACTGTTCAAAATTTTAAAAAATATTTCAGATCAAAATGCAATTTGCACACCAAAAATTTCAATTTGCACACCTCTGGTTAAAAAATAAATCAATGATTAAGAAATCGCTAAAAACACGAAAAACTGAATTTTCATGTCTGACTAAAATCTTCAAATTTCGACAACCAAAGACAATTTTGAACTGTTCGAAATTTTAAAAAATATTTCAGATCAAAAAGCAATTTGCACACCAAAAATTTCAATTTGCACACCTCTGGTTAAAAAATAAATCAATGATTAAGAAATCGCTAAAAACACGAAAAACTGAATTTTCATGTCTGACTAAAATCTCCAAATTTTGACAACCAAAGACAATTTTGAACTGTTCGAAATTCTAAAAAATATTTCAGATCAAAATGCAATTTGCACACCAAAAATTTCAATTTGCACACCTCTGGTTAAAAAATAAATCAATGATTAAGAAATCGCTAAAAACACGAAAAACTGAATTTTCATGTCTGACTAAAATCTCCAAATTTTGACAACCAAAGACAATTTTGAACTGTTCGAAATTCTAAAAAATATTTCAGATCAATATGTAATTTGCACACCAAAAATTTCAATTTGCACACCTCTGGTTAAAAAATAAATCAATGATTAAGAAATCGCTAAAAACACGAAAAACTGAATTTTCATGTCTGACTAAAATCTCCAAATTTTGACAACCAAAGACAATTTTGAACTGTTCGAAATTTTAAAAAATATTTCAGATCAAAATGCAATTTGCACACCAAAAATTTCAATTTGCACACCTCTGGTTAAAAAATAAATCAATGATTAAGAAATCGCTAAAAACACGAAAAACTGAATTTTCATGTCTGACTAAAATCTCCAAATTTCGACAACCAAAGACAATTTTGAACTGTTCGAAATTTTAAAAAATATTTCAGATCAAAATGCAATTTGCACACCAAAAATTTCAATTTGCACACCTCTGGTTAAATAATAAATCAATGATTAAGAAATCGCTAAAAACACGAAAAACTGAATTTTCATGTCTGACTAAAATCTCCAAATTTTGAACTGTTCGAAATTTTAAAAAATATTTCAGATTGTTTTGTGATCTGTTGTCTTGTTTTTCTTAAAGTAGTTTGTAAAAAGTGTTAGTGTGGCATTGAAATAAAACAAAAAAAAAAACAAATCGAACACACCTTAATTGAAAACCAAAGTTGAAAACGAATCATACAACTTCTATCAAATATGTCAAATTTTAAGTCAAGTCAAACACAAAATAAATTGGAAATCGAAAATCAAAGTAAGTAAATAGAATACTTTTTTCCTAATTTTAAATAATAATTTTTATTAATAATTTAACAGTAACCTGATGAACAAAAAGAACTTCGGAATAGTTTGAGTGAGTGAGTGATTGATTATTATGAAACAATTTTTAGAGATACAAAAATGTTTGTTCACTTTTCTAGGAATCTCATCCTCCCAATTTGTGGGGGATTATATGCGGGTGTAATATGTAATACAACGATCTTCATCTATCAAACATTAAGGAAATTCTCGCTATGAACAGGAATCGGAAACCACCAAACATCAATTAAGTATTAAGTATATATTTGAAAGTCAGATTATATATACATAACATCTTTTTGTATTCAGTAAATAAAATTTAATGTAGAAATACAGTTATTTTACTCATGTCGTTTTATTTGTTTATTCTGAGTTTTTCGTTTTGCTCATGTATGTGTTATGTGCTGATGGTCCACCGAAAATTGAGGAAACGGAAACCAACATCTATTTGTCAGAGATGAAGGAATCGGAAACCTTAATTTATTTCCAGTATGTGTTTGAAAAATGTTAAAGCTAAAATTAATCATTGTTGCTAGAGGGATTAAGTAAATTTATAAAAAAAACTAATACGTTTTTGCGCAGAACAAGGGGTCATGTATAAATAAATATGTGTAACATATATCAATGCGTTTTAATGAAAAAAGATGCAATTCACTTAATACTCATGTCGTTTCATTCACACATTCCTCATAAACGGTGAAAAAACGTAACTAAAAAAATGAGCTTATGTACTACATGGCGCTGTTATTGAAATCTTAAAAAAAGTGCTGGAATACAACATTTTAGATTCAAAATTTAGATTAAAAAAGCGATCAGATCATGTTTGGAATGAAATTTCAAAATATTTTGGAAAAAAAGTATCTACTATTAATTTATTTTTGATGTTCAAATGCAATAGAAATTCAATTCGTACACTTTATTTAAAAGAAACAAAACTGGCAGAAGACTACAATTTGAACAATGTTGAACAATTTAAAGCAAAAGAACAAGAAGAGGAAATAGTGAGTGAAGCTTATTCTAGTGAATTTGAGTATACCAACGAAACTTATCGTTGGGAACTAATCAATAACGAAAAAAAACTGGAGTTTTCCATAAAAATATCTGCAGGTGAGTGGAATTCCTTTAAACCTATAGAAAAAACCAGACAAAACGGCAGAGTAGTGGAAGTTTTACAGCCAGGGTGGACAGATTCAATCGGCATGGCCATATATAATTCTCAAAAGTTACCCTGTGCTTTTACGTTTAAACAACAAAGCGTTGGAAGCATTGTTTGCTATGTTTTCTTGGAAGGACGGTGCAAAGAGTGTGGGAACTATGCTGTGCTAAGGTGTTTTGAAAAACCAAAAAAAAACGAGGAAGTCACACTACACATTATAACTAACAACTCAAAAGGAATTTTTCATACTCAAAAAAGACGTTTAGCGTACGCTGAAAGAGAAAGGGTCAAAGTCGAACTAGCAAACACAACCCCAAGGCAATGGAGAGTGGAAGAAGCCGACAAACTAATGAAATACGGAGATTGTGAATCTCCTTTTTTATATAATCTAAATGTTGTTCAAAAAGCAGGTCAACAAGGCAAATATGATCGCTTGGGGATGATTTCCGGGGAAAATGTGTTTGAGTCTCTGGACAAATTAAAAAGGGAACACCCATCGACAAGTAAATTCATCCGGAACATTGGTTTCAATAAATTTTATGTGACGTATTGGTCAGCCGAGCAGATCGACATCCATAATGATATGCAAAAGTTTTTTAAAAATCCGCTATCACTAGATGCAACAGGGTCGATTGCGTTTAAAATCTGCCACTCAAGTGGCAGAAGTAGCCATATATTTTTAACTATATTATGTACCCATATAGAAAACACAATTATTCCGTTAGCTCAAGTGCTCTCTGAAATAAATGATAGTAATTTTCTGTGCTTTTGGTTACGTGACTGGGTAAAATCAGGATCGCAAATCCCAAAGGAAATTGTCACAGACATGGGAAGGGCATTGCAGCAAGGCGTTTGTATGGCCTTTAATACAATGTCTTTTGAAACATATAACGATCAATGCCTTGCGATCTTAATTGGAAAAACACATAGCCAATTGCACACTCAATTAAAAACTGATGTGGCACACCTTCTACATTTAGTAACCAGATGGCCTTGCTTGGCCAAAAATAAATCAAAAAAAGTACAAGAACTTTATAAAAGAAGCGTGGGATTCATGACTTCAATAAAAAGTTTAAAAAATTTTTGTGATTTTTTAGAAAAAATTTTCATTCTTACAAATAAGAAAATATTTGATGAAGAATGTCAAAAATCATTTGAATATGTAAAAAAACGGATCCAAACTTACACCTTTGAAGAGTCGATTGAGTCACGTATCGAAGAAAATCATGATTGTGTTTATGAGGATTCAAATGATAACAATGATGGAAACATTAATAATGACCAGGTTCTTAACATTAAAAAATTCATTAATGACCTAAAAAATAATTTAATATTCGAAAGTAAAAAAAACAGTTCTGACATTGAATTTGATTTCGAAAACCAAGATAACGACTATTATCTTCCAGAATTCAGCAACAGACTGAGTGTCCTCTGTAACGAATTTCCTTGTTGGACAAACGTGATGAATAGTTTTTTTGAAAATAAAAACGAAATTTCGACATCTGCTAGATCAGAGACATTGTTCCAGCAATTCAAAAAATATATTCTCAGAAACAAAGCTCCAGAAAGAGCTGATGTTTTAATTGCATCTCACTGCAGAGATATTGATAAAGTTCTTAAAACAGTAAGAGCTCAAATAAATAATTTATCAACCACCAACCGGAATTTGAAAACAAATAAAAAAAACGTAAATATTGACCATTTATGTGCCACAGAGGTTTGGAAAAACAAAATACCTGTGAACGAAATCGATCCACAAGAAGAGACTGGAGATAGCACCGAAGAGAGCGACTTTGAACCATTTGAAGATAAAAATGAAACAAAAATTATAACAAATGACGAAGCTGAACAAATCGAGGTTAACAAAAAAAGAGGCACTTACGTTACCCGAGAACCGGAATTGTCTTTGATTTTACAGCGTCCCAGTGGAATAATTAAAAAAAACTCCGATCTGTGATAAAAAATGGCAATATGTGCAATGCACGAAAAGTATGCTCTATAAAAACCACCTTCACAAATACCTGTGCCTTTGATTCCCTAACAGAAGTTCTGAGCAACACTATCTGTAATATAAATAATTTTAAATTGTTTATAGAAGCAAAACAAAATTTGAACAAGGCTGTGAATAATATGTGCTACCCGACAACTTTGATAAAATACGCAATCTCAGGTCCTAATGCAGAATTTTACAAAAATCGTGCGTATTTATTATCTCTATGTTTTGAAACACATAACCAAAACGTTAACTGCGAAGCAAATATAAATACTATCATTATGAAGTTGATGGGTGATTGCGAAAGTTACATAGAAACGACCAAGTGTACATGTGGTTTTGAAAATATTACAAAAAAATATATACACTTATTACCGGATCTTCAAGTAGCTTGGGTTCATAAATATAAAAACTTGGAAGAAAAAATAAATTTAGATTTTCTCAAGCAACATAAATATTGTTTTTCATGTCAAACTGAACGAAAAGCAGCCATTACTTTTGACCTAGGATGTTTTTTGCTTATAGATACCCAAGATGCATACCAAAAGTCCTCATATGCCGACAAATTAAACATCGACTTAGACAACTTTAAAACAAATTTAAATGAAATACCTATCAACTTGAAAATATGTGACCAAAAGTTTGTTTTAACTGGTGCTATAAGCTTTATTGATTCTTTCATACCAGGCGGAATGGGTCACTATGTGGCTTATTGCAGATCAATAAAAGGTTCATGGCAAGAAAGGAACGATTTGACCAATGAAAAGAAAAATATTAAAAATGCCAGCATAAAAATAAGTATATTAATATATGCTAAATGTGACTTGGTTTAAACGTCTGTAGTATCAAGCTATTTGTAGAAAAGGATCAATGATTCAAAAGTAAGTATTTTATTAATTTAAAAAATAAAAAAACCTGATTTAACAAAAATAAAACAAATAAATCCTTTCAGCACACCACCTATTGACGACAGTTTTAATCTTAAAAAAAAAAAAAATATGTCTGAATGCTGTGACTCAATGCCCGGAATTTTCAATTTTGAGGATGCTCACCCGATTTTATATAGATACATTTCGATTTGATTCCATGTAAACATATACAGCCTTTGTCATAATTTAATATTATTATTATTTAATATTAACAAAACTCTTATTTAAAACCAATAACCTTAACCATATATGTACATAATATATCCCATGTTAATGTACATTCACATTTCACGTTATAAATTAAATTTCTTACTGCAGTTTAAGCTTATTTGTTTGTTGATGATAAATACTGAATTTATATTTTGCATTCGTGTTTATATGTATATAATATAGCCTATATTTTAATTAATTTATATTTAAAAACTCTTATTTAAATGATATTGTTGATGATAAATACTGAATTTATATTTAACTTTTTTTAGTGCAGTATATATGTATATATAGCCTATGTCTTAATTAATTTATATTTGAAAAACTCTTATTTATTTAAAACCAATTTTTTAAACTAAAGATACTCGATTATCATAAAGTTGCAACATTATGAATTCAATTTTTACTGCAGCTCAGTATTTTTTTTTTAGATGATAAATGCTTAATTTACATTATTTCCTACTTTGATTGCAATCATGTATACATGTATAAAAAAAACTTTGCAACATCTTTGTATGTATGTATGTATATATAGCCTTTGTCATAATTATATTTACTCTTATTTAAAACCAATATGTACATAATATCACAAGCATCACATTGCGAATTAAATTTCTTACTGCAGTTTAAGCTAATTTGTTTTTTGATGATAAATACTTTATTTATATTTTTCATTCGTGTATATATGTATATAATAGCCTATATATATCTTAATCAATTTATATTTAAAAAACTCTTTTTCAAATCCAATGATTTTAAATGTAGATATACTCGATTAACATAAAGTTGCAACATCATGAATTCAAATTTTACTGCAGCTCAAGTTTTTTTTTTAGATGATAAATGCTTAATTTACATATATTTCCTACTTTGATTGCAATCATGTATACATGTATAAAAAGCTTTCGACATCTTTGTATGTATGTACATATATATAGCCTTTGTCATAATTTAATATTATTTTTAGTTTATATTTACTCTTATTTAATACCAATATGTACATATATCCCAAGCATCAAATTGCGAATTAAATTTCTTACTGCAGTTTAAGCTAATTTGTTTTTTGATGATAAATACTTTATTTATATTTTTCATTCGTGTATATATGTATATAATAGCCTATATATATCTTAATCAATTTATATTTAAAAAACTCTTTTTCAAATCCAATGATTTTAAATGTAGATATACTCGATTAACATAAAGTTGCAACATCATGAATTCAAATTTTACTGCAGCTCAAGTTTTTTTTTTAGATGATAAATGCTTAATTTACATATATTTCCTACTTTGATTGCAATCATGTATACATGTATAAAAAGCTTTCGACATCTTTGTATGTATGTACATATATATAGCCTTTGTCATAATTTAATATTATTTTTAGTTTATATTTACTCTTATTTAAAACCAATATGTACATATATCCCAAGCATCAAATTGCGAATTAAATTTCTTACTGCAGTTTAAGCTAATTTGTTTTTTGATGATAAATACTTTATTTATATTTTTCATTCGTGTATATATGTATATAATAGCCTATATATATCTTAATCAATTTATATTTAAAAAACTCTTATTCAAAACCAATGATTTGAAATGTAGATACTCGAATAACATAAAGTTGCAACATTATGAATTCAATTTTTACTGCAGCTCAAGTAAATTCTTTTTAGTAGATGATAATTACTTTATTTTATACTTCCTAATTTGATTCCACTCATATGTACATATATATGCATAAATAACTGTGATAAATATTAAATCAATATTTGTTACTTAAATTTGCAACATCTATGTATATACTGCCTTTGTCATAATTTAATATTATAATTAAAACTGCACCTTGAGCACAATTTGTATTAGTGATAAGTAAATACATTTATGTACCTTCTGATGGATGTGTTGTTTATTTTCATAAATCTATTTGCTCAACTGTAGCATAACTACCGAGTTGGTAAGAATATTCAGTAGATTGAGAAACCTATTTATTCCGGAAACAGTTGACCATAATAATTAATTTAATTTTCAAACTAAAAGAAAGTGAAAAATTTACGAAAAGTTAGAAAAAAGTAGTTATATAAAATAAGATAAAAGTGGGCAGAATTTATCAAACCATTTTCTAAACTATAATGCTACTTGTAGAAACAAACATATAAAATGTCAGTTTATTTGGTTCAGTAGCTTTAGAGTTTATAAGCCTCATACAATTACTAATATTTATCTTTTTAAAATACATACAAGCATCAATAACAACATCAGAAAGCGGCCTCTAGATGATACAATCGTTTCGTTCAGATATATTGAAACAACCATACAACTGTTGTAAAGTGTGTATACTTACATAAATGATTTGATGACAACCTCACCACAATCTCAAGTAAAAGTCTGAATTCAAATTTCGGTAAAATTTGAACCCTATATTAAATTTTCTCGTTCAGATCTACCTAACAAGACGTGTCAAACATTAAAACTTGGGATCAAATATAACACGATAAACAGGATTTGGTAAAACACACCTGAGCAACACAGTAGATACAAATGCTTTCGGGTTCTTTACACTTTAATATAATATTGTGAAGGCTGCTTTATACCTACCTACTTTTATTTTATGAACTATCATAAAAATATAAAAATTCTTCAATAAATTGTATTCAAAACAATTTTTAAATATGTAAAAAAATGCAACACAAATCACAATATTCTAATAACTACATTTATTTTAAGCTAGGTTGTATATTTTCTACGTGTCCCATTTTGTGTAGCTAGGTTATACACCACATCTAACGAAATGTGCAATACAACAACGGCTACTTGATTTTGATGATTTCGAATCTCAAAATAAGCTCAGACTTCATATAATAAAAGTGAGCATTTTCGATTCGGTCGTTATTTTGGACATTAGGATTTTCATAATAAATTATTGAGAATCATGTGAACTGTGGAATCGATCTCAAACGGCTTCTTGTTTTTACAAACTAAAGAACGCATTACCACCGCCCTATTCAATGATAATAACATTAAGTTTTAATTTTAAAATATATTCACATTAACACAATAACAAGATGATGAAAAACTTTTTATCCTTGAAGACTTGCCAGTATTCACACTGAAAGAGATAAATTTTACATCGATAGTCTGGATTCGTGACCAGATCGTTTATTCAGTATTGATTGTTTCTACTTGTTTGGATCCCCAAGAAAGCCATGAATAGTAAATTGGTGATAACGAGTAAGATAATTTCTTAGAGCATCATAGACTGAATTCATTCTTTTGATAGGTACCATGTTCTGCAGAATATTGCACCAGTTTGGACTTCAATTCTGATTTTGACTTCCGCACCTGAGCAAGTAAGGAAAATATGGAAATGTGTTCTATAATGCCTCCTCATACAGCAAGATCCACTACTACAAAATCAAAACACAATTTATCTATTAATAAAATATTTAATTTTTTGTTTTCCGTACGATACGAACATTTTGCTTTGTTTACACCTTGAAGTATTTATTTGTCAAATTTGACATTTTGACAGAGTTTATAAAATCTATGGGCCCTACCAATAATCAAATTTAGTGACGACTTAAATATTTCAGTAAAATGGACCATAAAGCTATGCGCAAACCGACGCGATGGCGGTGGCGATTGCGATAACTTTTATCGCGCGATACAGATGCGTTCAAAAACCTGCTCACATCAACGCGATATATTGCGTAGCGGGCCAAGTTGTCAGCGACAATACAAACGTTTAATTTTTGAAGTTTAATAAAAAAAAAACATATAAAATGGAATTTCCCCTAATTTTTTCTGTTAATTTTTCAGTTTTTCAAATTTGCTTTTTTAACTGTAATTTTTCTTCAGGCGATATAGTGATCAAATGGTGCTTGCTGCGTTCTAGAAGTCGCGTAACTGAACGCAGCAGTGGAATGTGAACGCAATCCACATATCGCGTCGATGTGTGCCCCTCCATTGATTTACGTGTGCGGCATCCACATTGTTATCGCCATCGCCACCGCCATGGCGCGCCATCGCGTCGGTTTGCGCGTAGCTTAATAGAATGGGCTCTAGCTAAAGGCCACTTTACATGATATGATTAGTCGTATGACCTGTCAATTCATTTTCTGTCTAATTTCTCATATGACCTGTCATTTCAGGTAAAATCATAGCACTTGCATTTTTTTCATGTTTACATGTTATGATTAGATATTTTACTTTTGCTTTGATTTAATTGTCAGATAGACTCACTTCAAAATTCAAAACAAGGAAGAATCATGAATTCAAAGAAAATAGCTGCAATTTTCGTGATTTCAATTGTTTTAGCACATATGTATAATTAAAAAGAGAAAAATAAGGACGATGAGCAGAAGATCCCTTTGGAGCAGGAAATGGCTCTTAAAGAGAAAAGCTTTTTTTATTTGATTTGTCAAATGAAAATAGCCACGGTTCTAATTTTAAAAAAGTCATATGACTTTCTGTTTGGCAAGTCATATGATTTCAATGAATGCGTTCAGACGCTTTGATATGATTTTTTTGACATAAAATTTGACAAAGCATATGACTTATCATATCATGTAAAGTGGCCTTAATAAACCATATATAGTATGACCTTAATATTCAAGTGGGCTCTTAATAATGAATCATATATGGAATGGACTTCAAAAAATTAAACATTCTATGAATGGTACATTATTTGGGATCACCAGAATTAAGGTTAATTTTACTGAAATGTTTAAGTCGTCGCTAAATTTGATTATTAGTAGGGCCCTATGAGACTGTTCACATGAGCAAATACTGCTTTTAAAGTGCCTGTTTACATAGGCATTTTACTGAAGGGCGCATCCAGTGAGACAGGTAGATTTTATGTGCGTAAAAGCGAGAAGGGTAGATTCCACCAAAAATTACACCGATGCGCCACTTTGAAGTAATATTCTCGGGTGCAACATGAAAGACTTTTTTTGTGTGAGTGAGATATTGATGAATTTTAAGGTTGTGAGATAGGGAAAGGTAGATTGAACTGAAAGGGTTTTTTCTCTATGTGCAAACACGCTTTCAGTAAAACGACTTTCAGTAAAATTTCTATGTAAACAGGCACAAACGATGCAATCACCGCTTGTGAATTTTAAAGGCCTGGTCAAACAGAACGCGGTCCGACGGGACTGAAAGAACGTGCCGTTGCCGCGTTCTGATACGTCAAACAGAACGCGGTCAGCTTTCGGCGTTCTATTGACGTCGAGTGTACTTTAACCAAACAATCAACGAAAATACTTTTCAAATTTATAAAATCTAAATGAAAATTGAAACTTACTTATTATAGTAAATTAAAATTCAATATTATCAAAAACAGGGGATTTGAACAGCATTTGACTGCATTTGCAAAATGAAATATTTTTTTGACTAGAAATAATAATTGAGTCATCACCTTTTTATTGGCATCAAAATATTCACTGATGAAATGTCTCAAAATAAGAAATCAAATTTTTCAATGATGAGTTTCAATGAAAGCTATAACTGGCCCCTTAAGCCCCGAGAAATCTCTGGGATTAGTTGTTGTTGCATTTAGCATGTAAATTGTTTAGCACCGACGTCGTTTTTTTCATCCAGTCCCCCCCGGGCTTGCAAAAAAACACGCCTATTATTATATACATATCAAAGGAGAGGCCGCACATGTGAATAAAGGGAGAAGCACACATCTACACGATGATGTTAGCCTATGCTTTGATTTATAAGTGGGGCATCCACGTTTTGATCGTGATCGCCACCGACATCACGTCGGTTTGTTGGTAGCTTATGCACATTTCAGCCGCTAAGAGGCTCGATCATTAAGCATTGATGGTATTCGAGCCATGTTTTCGAGCATGCTGGCCCATGTAAAACCCCCTCTTAAAATTTGCTGTGTTTAAACAAGCCTACTATTTACTCCACGATGATTCTTTGCATCTGACTCTTTTCGGAACATAATGAGTGCGAGGGAGAAAAAAGATGAGATGGAAGACAGGTTGCCCTGTGAGTCGTGAGCCAAGTTTTCCGAGACTCAAAATCAAAGCATCATCTCAAACAAAGAAAAAGCACAAAGAAGAAAGAGCGATGAATCTGCAATTGCCGCGTTCGGGGATCAATCCAAAGCCATCCGGATATAGGCATAGTGTTGTTGTAATCCCTTGTGACAAAACAGCTGATGCAATATAATAACCAAACCCATCTGAAATTTTTTTTATTTGTGGGTAGCCTATCGGACAGTTCACCGACGCAAGGAATTATTTCAACCTCAGCAGCAACCCGACTACCACATATGTCCCACTCCAACGTGCTTAAAAATGGTGAGGGTAATTGCATTTTTGCAGCGTCTAAAGCAGTCCTTGACAATAGCGACAAGTTTACGTCACGCTCTCGTTTCCTCGTCACATTGTGAATCAGGCTTAAGAATGATATGAATGTCCCCTAGTGCCTCTTTGCATAGGCATTTTACTGAAGGGAGCATCTAGTGAGGTAGGTAGATTTTATGTGCGTAGAAACGCGTAGAAACGAGAAGGCTTTTGGCATGGAATTTACCCTTCTCATTTCTACGCACACATAAATCTATCTGTCTCACTGGTGGCGCATTTCAGTAAAATGCCTATGTAAACAGGCACTTACACGATGATTCTTTGCGTCTAAATGTTACACGTGCCGACAACATAAATATAATTTAATACAAACAAACAAGGTCATGAGAACCTAAGATCGTTGTACTCCAATTGTGCAACGAATCATTTTGATATTAATATTTT
Source organism: Epistrophe grossulariae (assembly GCA_929447395.1). NCBI lineage: Eukaryota > Metazoa > Arthropoda > Insecta > Diptera > Syrphidae > Epistrophe > Epistrophe grossulariae. The sequence continues at coordinate 53,158,889 of OV839569.1, read as the reverse complement.
TCTTATTAATTTCGCAACTCACTTTTATGCTGACAAACTGTAATTATTTTGCAACTATGAAATGTGCTGATAAACCATAACTATAGTATTATTCTAAGGTATGATACTTTATAAAACGAATTGTATATTTTAGTCTTAAGGTAGACCCAATAAAGAAAAGTCATAAATCGAAAATTTGTTTTTTTTTATTTCTTGACTTACGGAAATAATAACTGGCGCAGTCGGTAGGATACATACGGTGTATCTAAAGAAAAAAAAATATAATACAAGAGTATTATTTTCTTGAAACGCAGTGTGTTTTAACACTTAACCGTAAAAGAAGTGCAACCCCAAAAACAGTGATTAATAATACAAGAGTATTATTTTCCTCAAACGTAATAAATGATTAATAATACAAGAGTATTAAATTCTTGAAATACAATAAGTGATTAAATCGCGAATAATTTTTTTTTTTTCTTTTCTCTCATAATACAAAAAAATATATGTATATGTATATAAAAGGAAAAAGCAAAAAGTGTAAAATAAACTGAACAATAAAAGAACAGAAACAATTATGTTGTGAAACAATTCATTTGTACAACATTTCATCTGTAAAACAATTTATCTGTGAAGAAATTCATCTGTAAAACATTCATCTAGAATACATTTCATCTGTAAACCAATTCATCTGTAAAACAATTCATCTATAAAACAAATCATCTTTAAAACCACAAGGTCTAATTTTTATTTAGATATATTTTTTTATATTTTTATTTTTGTTATTTTTTTTTATTATTATTAATTTATTATATATAAAAAAAAAAACGTTTTAAGTAGTATTTTACAAAATTATGGTATATTCTATCTTGTAACTAGAAAAATATTATGTCTGATGTAGAACATTCGGATGAAACTGATCAAATTTCACAACACTTAGAAAACGTGAGACAAAGAAGTGAACAAATCTCAGATATAATAGGAAATTTTTTTCAAAATAACGAAATGAGTATCGAAACCCCTTTAACATTAAGGATTGATCCCCTTAAATATATTTCTAAACTCCCCGACTTCAACGGAGATTTTCGAGAACTACAAAATTTTGTAGATTTAGTTGATAAAATCCATCCAGTTCTTGTAAAATATGACGCTTTAGCCCAAAGTATTTTTTCGGATTACTTAAAATCAAAACTTAAAGGAAAAGCAAGGGAAGTAATAGAAATTAACGCACATATTACTTCATGGCCAGAAATAAAAGCCACACTTGTCAGCAATTTCGGAGATAGGTTGACTCTTGAAGAATTGTTTGACGAATTAAGGTCAAGTAAATTTAAAACAAATAGTGTAGATTTCTACAATGACATAAAAACAAATCTAAGAAGATTAAACATAAAAACCAAACTTATTTTTGAGAACTCAGAAAATGCAGGACATATTAACACAAACATAGAGAACAATAAGTTATCTGCTCTTGTTATTTTTAAAAACAAAATACCCGAACCCATGCGTTCACTATTATGTTGTAGGAATCCTCCTAATTTAGAAAACGCAATTAATATTTTACACGAATGCGGATACGCATATTACAATCCTTTTACTAAATCACAATCTCCTAAACCTAATACACAACCACATACAGATATCGATACACATAATAATCGACAAGTAAATTCAAATACATCGTGGCAACCTAAGTCATCTAACAATCAATATATAAAACCATCGTTCGATTACAATCGATCAAATAATTCAAAAACATCATGGCAACCTACGATATCCAATAATCATTATGTAAGACCCCCATTCGATCACTATCGATCAAATAATCCTAGTACATCGTGGCAATCCAGACCATATAATAATAATCATTACATCAAACCCCCATTTGATCATTATAGGTCAAACAATTTTAATAATAGTAATAATTTTAGAAATAATAATAACAACAATAATTATAACAATAATGGTAATAATAACAATAATAATACTCAGAACTATAATAACAATCAGAATCCTTTCAGAAATTCTAACAATAATAATAATCGTCAAGTTTCAGAACCTATGGAAATAGGTCTTGCACAAAAGAAAAAAGAAGTAGTTCGTAATAACCAAAACCAGAGTGAAAATTTTCATTTACGAGCCTTAGATGTAAACTACCCTATATAGTAGTATCCTCAAAAACCAGGCCTTTAAAATTTATAATTGATACAGGGGCCACCCATTCGATAATAAACCCAAACATTTGTCATCCCAAATGGCATATTACTTTAAAAGAACCTATAAACTTAAAGAATCTTACCCACAATATTAAAATAATGAAAAAGGTGCAGATTCCTTTATTCAGTGAATTAAGTGATAATAAAAGAAATATAGAATTTTTAATTTGCCAATTCCACACGGAATTTGACGGGTTAATAGGAAACAATATTTTAGCAACACTAAAAGTGCATATAGATTATGAAAATGAGATACTGAAAACTACTGAAAAAACGATAAAATTACATTTTGATAACAATATTCCTTCAGAAGTTGAACTTACCGACATAAGTATACCTGTCGATCACAAACAAGGTTTAGGATACATAAAAGAAACTCTATTAGAAGATAATTTAAAAATAGAAGAAGGAATTTATAATATAGAAAACTATATTATGTTTGCGAAAGCGGAAATAGTAGGAAATAAAACAGATTTGATTCCCTTTGAAGATAAAGTGGACATCGAAAGTGTGGACTCAGAAAATTTTAATATAATAGAAGAACCTTTAGAAAAATTACCATTACTAGACCAGATAAGAATAGATCATTTAAATGGCGAGGAAGAGAAAGATTTATTAAAATTGATTAAACAATATAGCGATATTTTCTATGAAGAAAATACAAAACTTTCTTTTACAAACGCTATTAAACATAGAATAAGAACCACGGACAATATCCCTATACAAGGCAAAAGTTATCGATATCCTTATATCCACAAAGAAGAAGTTTCTAAACAAATTCAAGAAATGTTAGATAGCAAAATAATACGTCATAGCAACTCGCCGTATTCGGCTCCGATTTGGATCGTCCCTAAGAAGGCTGACGCCAGCGGAAAATCTAAATGGAGACTTGTAATCGATTACAGGAAACTTAATCAAGTAACTGTTGATGACAAGTACCCCATCCCGAATATTGACGAAATTCTAGATAAGCTTGGCAGATGCCAATACTTTACTACTTTAGATCTGGCAAAGGGTTTCCACCAGATCGAGATACATGAAGACGACGTTCATAAAACTGCTTTTAGCATTGAAAATGGACATTACGAATTTCTTCGTATGCCATTCGGGCTAAAAACAGCTCCAGCCACATTTCAAAGGCTAATGAACGAAGTACTTGGTGACTATATTAATAAAATATGTCTCGTTTACATCGATGACATAATTGTTTTTTCAACATCGTTACAAGAACACATTGTCTCATTAACAAAAATTTTTAAACGATTAAGAGAAGTCAACTTAAAGGTACAAGTGGACAAATCGGAATTTCTTAAGAAAGAAACCGAATTTCTTGGACACGTTGTTACCCCAGATGGTATAAAACCCAATCCGAGGAGAATAGAATGTATACAAAACTACCCAATACCAAAAACTACTAAAGAAATTAAACAATTTCTAGGTTTAACCGGATATTACCGGAAATTCATTAGAGATTATTCGAAAATTGCGAAACCAATGACATTATATCTTAAAAAGGACGCAAAAATAAATATTTCTAATCCTGAATACAAAAAAGCTTTTGAAACTCTGAAGACTCTAATAACAAACGATCCAATTTTAGTTTATCCCAATTTTTCTAAAACCTTTACTTTAACTACGGACGCAAGTAATTTTGCGATAGGTGCCGTTCTCTCTCAAGAGAACCATCCAATTTCATTTGGAAGTCGTACCTTGAACGAGCATGAAATCAATTATAGTACGATTGAAAAAGAGTTGCTTGCCATTGCATGGGCAACCAAATACTATAGGCCTTATTTATTTGGTAGGAAATTTACAATCGAAACCGACCATAAACCCTTAACATGGCTATTTTCCATCAAAGAACCGAATTCGAAACTTATTAGGTGGAGATTAAAACTATCTGAATTTGACTATGAGATAAAATATAAAAAAGGCACACTTAACAGTAACGCAGACGCACTTTCCCGTATACCTAACACAGAAGTAAATCTAATCGAAAATAATTGTATACCTATAAGTAAGTCATGTATAAATATTTTCAAAAACCAAATCATAATTATAAAATCTAATTCAGGATCAAATAGAACAAAACATATGAAAGTATTCGATAAGAATCGATTTACATTACATATAAAAAACCTAGACGAACAGTCAGCCATAATACTATTAAAAAATCATTTTAAGCCTGATGCTCTAAATGCAATACTCATCGAAGATGAACAATTTTATAAAGTTGTGGAAAAAGTATTCAGCGAGAACTTTTCAAACAATACCAGATTTAAAATTATTCGCTGTCTTAAACTGTTAGAAGATATTACAGACGAAATTAAATTAACAGAGATAATAGAGAAAGAACATTTACGAAATAACCATAGAGGTATCGGAGAGGTATATAAAGAAATAAAGTTAAGTTATTTCAACCCAAAACTGTTAAAACGAATAACACAATTCATAAATAATTGCGATATATGTAATACTGAAAAATATGTCAGAAAACCTCCCAAACCACTTTTAAAAATTACAGAAACACCTATGAAACCGCATGAAATTATTCATGTAGATGTATTTTATAGCTTAGAAAAGTCCCTCTTTTTTACAATTATAGATAAATTCTCGAAACATGCTTGCGCAATAAAAATTACTAATAGGAATTGGATTGAATTCAAGAGAGCCCTTTCTTATTATTTTAGTCAATTTGGTAATGTAAGAACAATTATAGTGGACAATGAATTAGGATTTAAAGCAATTCCCATGAAAGAATACTTAGAACATTGTAACGTAGAAATTCATTACACATCTAACAGTAATCACACATCGAACTCGGACGTTGAAAGATTACACAATACTATAAACGAACACATTAGACTTTTGAAACACGACGAGAAAACTAAAGACGATACGGTTGAAGACAAAATTCTGAAAATTATTTCATATTACAACAATACAATTCATTCCACAACGAATCGAAAACCCATTGATTTTGTGAATGGACAAATACATCAGGATGAATATAAAGACATTCATGACACTATTCTTAAGAAAAAACAAGGAATAATAGACAAACTAAACGAAAATCGGAAAGATGACATTTTAGAAGATGGAAAGAATTTTATTAAAGAAGTAAGAGGCGGAAAAAACCACTCGAAATACAGGAAACTAGACACACACACTATTGATGAAGACCATGTTATTGATACACAGAACAAAAATAAATATTATAGAACTCATATCAAATCCAAGAAAAAATATCAAAATATAGATCAACCGACAATAAATATAAAACGTAAAAACGAACAAAACTTAACTCATAATTTACTTACAGGAAACAATGACGACTAAATCATGGACAATGACACTTATACTTTTGATAATACTAAAAATGATTGAAACTCAGGACATCGAACTTACCGACCTAAACAACAATAACGGATACGTCACAATAAACTTGGGACAGACAAGAATAATTAAAAACTACTTTAAGGTTTTACACTTAATTAATGTAACAGAATTAGAAATAACTAAAGAACACATTCGTAGTAACATTTTAGCATTAGACGATAAAACAGAATTACTAAGACCTATGTTTATGACAGTTAATCAAAGCCTTCTCTTATTAGAAGCAAAAATTGAAAATATAAAACCCCATTTCAAAACCAAGAGAGCTTTTATAAATATTTTAGGAACAGGATTGAAGTATTTAGCAGGTACGATGGATCATGAAGATGAAACCCAAATTAAAGAAAAACTTGACGAATTAACAACCAACAGTAAAAAGCTTATAGATGAAAGCAACAAACAAGTTTTCATAAATAAAATAATCTCAGATCAAATTAATAACATAACTACTCATATAAGGAAACAACAAAAATCAATAGAAACTTATCTGAACACGTACAACCAAAAACTTGCAGGAAAGGTACAGACAATAGAAACAGAAATTAGATTAATGCAATACATGTATCAAATAAACCACGATATACTAATTCTCAGGAATCATGTAGATGATGTAGAGCAAATTTTATTTTCAAGTAAATTAGGAATTCTAACCAGGAACATTCTCAGTCAACAAGAATTGGCACTGATTCCGGATATTGAAAGTTTTTCGGAAATAAAATTAGTAGTTACAACATACCAAGACCAAATAATTATAATAGTACTATTGCCACAGATTTCTAAACACAGATACTCTCAAATCCTTGTAGAACCACTTCCGGACAAGGAAAACATATCAATAGCATTTAAATATAAAAATGTTCTCATAGATGAAGACAACAATATTTTTGAATTTCCAGTTAAAGATAACTTGAAAAAAAATCTCATTGAAATATCAGACACAAATTGTATAAAAAAATATTATGCTCAAAAGAAGCATTCTGTACTAAAACTAAAATTAATGTAACAGAAATAAAAGAAATAACACCTGGCATCATATTGTCAAAAAACATAAAAGAAAGCCAGATAATCCAAAATTGTAATAAATTAAATATAAAATTAAAAGGAAACTACCTAATTAAATTCAAAAATTGTAAGATAAATATTCGAAATAAGACATATGAAAATTCTGAGAAAACTATTCATGATAAATTTATTTTACCAAATTTTGTTAATAAAATTAATGAAGAAAAATCTATACCAAATATTAATCTTGACGAATTATATATGAAACATATTGAAAATAGAGACATAATAAAAGAAATTTCTAAAAATAACACAAAATTAAACATTTCATCTTTAACAACAAACATTGTTATAGTTTTAATTGCTTCAACTATTTTATGTATTTTTATAAGAAAAACAAAAAACACCATTGTAAACATTTCGTCGGAGCCTCATTCTAACGGGGGGGGGGTGTTACACGTGCCGACAACATAAATATAATTTAATACAAACAAACAAGGTCATGAGAACCTAAGATCGTTGTACTCCAATTGTGCAACGAATCATTTTGATATTAATATTTTTCTTATTAATTTCGCAACTCACTTTTATGCTGACAAACTGTAATTATTTTGCAACTATGAAATGTGCTGATAAACCATAACTATAGTATTATTCTAAGGTATGATACTTTATAAAACGAATTGTATATTTTAGTCTTAAGGTAGACCCAATAAAGAAAAGTCATAAATCGAAAATTTGTTTTTTTTTATTTCTTGACTTACGGAAATAATAACTTCTAAACTCTTTTCGGTACATAATGAGTGCGAAAGATAAAAAAGATGAGATGGAAGTAGAGATAGGCTAAACTGCTAGTTTGCAATATCTGTTACTACTGATATTGCTACTTTCCAATACCTGTAATAAATACCTGTTACTGAAATAACAGTTATGGAACAAAAATTGTCGTTAAAGTACAGTGTTAAAGCCTAGTACGCTGCTGATGCGAAACGAAAAATCCCATACAAAAATGACACAACGAAATCAGAAACGGAAAATTTCGTTTTGCTTTTCGTTTTGCAGTACGCTGTTCGAAAAGCGAAATGTATAATTGTAGTAGATTATTTGAAGAAGTCTCCGCTCCTTTTTTGCACTGAATTAATTATACAGACTATTTATTGTGTGCGGAAAAATGACATTCGGGTTTATTTGTGTTTTTTTTTTGTTTATCATTTTATTACATCATGGGTTTCTCTGATTTTTTGCGTTTATCTTTGATTTTGTTTTTGGAATTAGTGAAACTCTCCAAGGATATTTTCCGTTGTGTTTTCGCAAGCGTTTCGTTGTCTGTTTGGAGATCACAGAAAAATTTCGTTTCGCATCAGCAGCGTACTAGGCTTAAGTAAGTAAAGTTTTCATTGTTTATTGGTGATACTTTAAATTTCATTATTAGCTGTGTTTTATTTTCCCCCAGATCCAATCCAGATCTGAACATGAAAATAAAACAACCCAGGATCTCAGTGACAACTTGATATATACCCAACTCTTTTTTCCTTTTGTTTTTTTTATTTGTATACACCCGTTGTCTTTTTTCTTTACACTACTGACGACATTTACAAATTAAGGGTGTGTGTTCAAAACGGATTTGGAAATCCAAATCCAAAACAAAGTTGGATCTTGTGTTGTTTTTGTAATACATGTATTTTCGTAAGCAAATCCAATCTGGTTCGGATCTCGGAGAAAATAAAACACAGCTATTGTTTATAGTGGTTTCAAATAAAAAAAATTATAAATTTGCTACATTTCGGATTAGCACGACAACTATGCAATCACCGATAAGCCGAGTAACAGTTAACCAAAATCAGTAATGAAATTAATGCAACTTTTTGTTTCATTTCGGATTTGCACGACAACTTTGCAATCACCAATAAGCCAAATAACAGTTAACCAAAATCAGTAATGAAATTTATGCAACTTTTTATTTCATTTCGGATTTGCACGACAACTTTGCAATCACCGATAAGCCGAATAACAGTTAAGCAAAATCGGTAATGAAATTAATGCAAGTTTTTGTTTAATTTCGGGTTTACACGATAACTTTGCAATCACCGATAAGCCGAATAACAGTTAACCAAAATCAGTAATGAAATTTATACAACTTTTGTTTCATTTCGGATTTGCACGACAACTTTGCAATCACCAATAAGCCCAATAACAGTTAACCAAATTAAGTAATGAAATGTATGCAACTTTTTGTTTCATTTCGGATTTGCACGACAACTTTGCAATCACCGATAAGCCGAATAACAGTTAAGCAAAATCGGTAATGAAATTAATGCAAGTTTTTGTTTAATTTCGGGTTTACACGATAACTTTGCAATCACCGATAAGCCGAATAACAGTTAACCAAAATCAGTAATGAAATTTATACAACTTTTGTTACATTTCGGATTTGCACGACAACTTTGCAATCACCGATAAGCCAAATAACAGTTAACCAAAATCAGTAATGAAATTTATGCAACTTTTAGTTTCATTTCGGGTATACACGATAACTTTGCAATCACCGATAAGCCAAATAACAGTTAACCAAAATCAGTAATGAAATTTATACAACTTTTGTTACATTTCGGATTTGCACGACAACTTTGCAATCACCGATAAGCCAAATAACAGTTAACCAAAATCAGTAATGAAATTTATGCAACTTTTAGTTTCATTTCGGGTATACACGATAACTTTGCAATCACCGATAAGCCAAATAACAGTTAACCAAAATCAGTAATGAAATTTATGCAATTTTTAGTTTCATTTCGGGTTTACACGATAACTTTGCAATCACCGATAAGCCAAATAACAGTTAACCAAAATCGGTAATGAAATTAATGCAAGTTTTTGTTTAATTTCGGGTTTACACGATAACTTTGCAATCACCGATAAGCCGAATAACAGTTAACCAAAATCAGTAATGAAATTTATACAACTTTTGTTACATTTCGGATTTGCACGACAACTTTGCAATCACCGATAAGCCAAACAACAGTTAACCAAAATCAGTAATGAAATTTATGCAACTTTTTGTTTCATTTCGGATTTGCATGACAACTTTGCAATCACCGATAAGCCGAATAACAGTTAAGCAAAATCGGTAATGAAATTAATGCAAGTTTTTGTTTAATTTCGGGTTTACACGATAACTTTGCAATCACCAATAAGCCCAATAACAGTTAACCAAAATAAGTAATGAAATTTATGCAACTTTTTGTTTCATTTCGGATTTGCACGACAACTTTGCAATCACCGATAAGCCGAATAACAGTTAAGCAAAATCGGTAATGAAATTGATGCAACTTTTTGTTACTTAATTAAACTTTAAAATATACTCGATGTCTTTGAAATTAGTGATAAGCGGTAAACCCAATAACATTTAAGCAAAGTCAGTAATTAAATTTAAAGAATTAAATATAGTTTTTTTTATTTTATTATTAATAGTATCCCATTGCCAAAGGTATCGATTTTTGACTTGTTTATCCCCATCAAAATAGTTTTTTTTTTTAAATATTTAAAAAATTGTTTCAGTTACATAAATAAAATAAAAATTTATAAATCTTATGTTATTTCAATAACTGTTATTTTTGATTTTTAATAACAAGTTGTTATTGTTATTTCCAAATACCTGTTACCAAAATATTGACTCATCCCTAGATGGAAGAGCAGTTGCCCTGTGGGCTGTGGCCTGTGGCCTGTGAGTCGTTGGCCAATTTTCCGAGACTCAGACGCAAAGAATAATCGTGTAGAGGACAATGAAACGACACGAAAAACATGAACTCTTTTCCTCTTAAAAATCTATTTATATACATACATTTATTTTTACCTCTTTGATGTTTGTTTCAGGCTCCTGTGTTTCCATTATGTAGGTACCTACCTACCTTGGGCTAAAAAAAATCACGCTTTGGTTTTTGCATATAAACGCGGAAATATTATATTATATGTACCTATGTATATTTATATATTTAAGCAAAATTTCTGGAATTAAATGTTGGTTTCCGATTTCTTTGTCAATGACTTACGCCCATTATTCACTCAATACATCTAAATTAAAACTTAAATGCAGATGTAAATTATACAAATTCTATGTAAAAAACATCCCGATTTAAATTTTAATCAGGATGTATTGAGTGAATATAATGGTGGTAACTTGGTAAGTAAATACAAATTGGTTTCCGTTTCCTGAACCAATTCCTGTTTTTTTCTAGATTTGAGGAACGAATGAATGGATCGACATGAGAAACAAGAACTGTATTTCTTCTTCAAAATGCATTTACAAAATATATTTCTGTATATAATATAATCTATTTACTTTCGATTTTCGAATAACTATGTACTTAGAAAATACTTAATTTGTATTTGGTGGTTTCCGATTCCTGTTCTGCTTTCAAAGCTAGAATTTTGTTTCCGCTTCCTCAATGTTTGTTATATCTTCAGATGAAGTTCGCGGTAATACGAAGATGGAAAAGCAAATGAGTTTGCTTATCAATTGGAATCGGAATATACAAGCAGCATATTATATAATTCTCTCAGAAAATTGGGAGGTTGAGATTCCTAAAATAGTAAACAAAAATTTTTGTATCTCTAAAAATTGTTTTATAATAATCAGTCACTCACTCACTCACTCACTCACACTATTCCGAAGTTCTCGCTGTCCATTGCTGGTCAGGATAATGCTAAATTAATAATTCAAATTATTATTTAATATTAGGTAAAATGTAGTGATTTTCGATTTCCAATTTATTTTGTGTGTTTGACTTGACGTTCAAACTTAAAATTTGACATATTTGATAGAAGTTGTATGATTCGTTTTCAACTTTGGTTTTCAATTAAGGTGTGTTCGATTTGTTTTTTTTTTGTTTTATTTCCATCTTAATGCCACACTAACACTTTTTACAAACTACTTTAAGAAAAACAAGACAACAGATCACAAAACAATCTGAAATATTTTTTAAAATTTCGAACAGTTCAAAATTTGGAGATTTTAGTCAGACATGAAAATTCAGTTTTTCGTGTTTTTAGCGATTTCTTAATCATTGATTTATTATTTAACCAGAGGTGTGCAAATTGAAATTTTTGGTGTGCAAATTGCATATTGATCTGAAATATTTTTTAGAATTTTGAACAGTTCAAAATTGTCTTTGGTTGTCAAAATTTGGAGATTTTAGTCAGACATGAAAATTCAGTTTTTCGTGTTTTTAGCGATTTCTTAATCATTGATTTATTTTTTAACCAGAGGTGTGCAAATTGAAATTTTTGGTGTGCAAATTGCATTTTGATCTGAAATATTTTTTAGAATTTCGAACAGTTCAAAATTGTCTTTGGTTGTCGAAATTTGGAGATTTTAGTCAGACATGAAAATTCAGTTTTTCGTGTTTTTAGCGATTTCTTAATCATTGATTTATTTTTTAACCAGAGGTGTGCAAATTGAAATTTTTGGTGTGCAAATTGCATATTGATCTGAAATATTTTTTAGAATTTCGAACAGTTCAAAATTGTCTTTGGTTGTCGAAATTTGGAGATTTTAGTCAGACATGAAAATTCAGTTTTTCGTGTTTTTAGCGATTTCTTAATCATTGATTTATTTTTTAACCAGAGGTGTGCAAATTGAAATTTTTGGTGTGCAAATTGCATATTGATCTGAAATATTTTTTAGAATTTCGAACAGTTCAAAATTGTCTTTGGTTGTCGAAATTTGGAGATTTTAGTCAGACATGAAAATTCAGTTTTTCGTGTTTTTAGCGATTTCTTAATCATTGATTTATTATTTAACCAGAGGTGTGCAAATTGAAATTTTTGGTGTGCAAATTGCATTTTGATCTGAAATATTTTTTAAAATTTCGAACAGTTCAAAATTGTCTTTGGTTGTCAAAATTTGGAGATTTTAGTCAGACATGAAAATTCAGTTTTTCGTGTTTTTAGCGATTTCTTAATCATTGATTTATTATTTAACCAGAGGTGTGCAAATTGAAATTTTTGGTGTGCAAATTGCATTTTGATCTGAAATATTTTTTAGAATTTCGAACAGTTCAAAATTGTCTTTGGTTGTCAAAATTTGGAGATTTTAGTCAGACATGAAAATTCAGTTTTTCGTGTTTTTAGCGATTTCTTAATCATTGATTTATTTTTTAACCAGAGGTGTGCAAATTGAAATTTTTGGTGTGCAAATTGCATTTTGATCTGAAATATTTTTTAGAATTTCGAACAGTTCAAAATTGTCTTTGGTTGTCGAAATTTGAAGATTTTAGTCAGACATGAAAATTCAGTTTTTCGTGTTTTTAGCGATTTCTTAATCATTGATTTATTATTTAACTAGAGGTGTGCAAATTGAAATTTTTGGTGTACAAATTGAATTTTGATCTGAAATATTTTTTAAAATTTTGAACAGTTCAAAATTGTCTTTGGTTGTCGAAATTTGGAGATTTTAGTCAGACATGAAAATTCAGTTTTTCGTGTTTTTAGCGATTTCTTAATCATTGATTTATTTTTTAACCAGAGGTGTGCAAATTGAAATTTTTGGTGTGCAAATTGCATTTTGATCTGAAATATTTTTTAAAATTTCGAACAGTTCAAAATTGTCTTTGGTTGTCGAAATTTGAAGATTTTAGTCAGACATGAAAATTCAGTTTTTCGTGTTTTTAGCGATTTCTTAATCATTGATTTATTTTTTAACCAGAGGTGTGCAAATTGAAATTTTTGGTGTGCAAATTGCATTTTGATCTGAAATATTTTTTAAAATTTTGAACAGTTCAAAATTGTCTTTGGTTGTCGAAATTTGGAGATTTTAGTCAGACATGAAAATTCAGTTTTTCGTGTTTTTAGCGATTTCTTAATCATTGATTTATTTTTTAACCAGAGGTGTGCAAATTGAAATTTTTGGTGTGCAAATTGCATATTGATCTGAAATATTTTTTAGAATTTCGAACAGTTCAAAATTGTCTTTGGTTGTCGAAATTTGGAGATTTTAGTCAGACATGAAAATTCAGTTTTTCGTGTTTTTAGCGATTTCTTAATCATTGATTTATTATTTAACCAGAGGTGTGCAAATTGAAATTTTTGGTGTGCAAATTGCATTTTGATCTGAAATATTTTTTAAAATTTCGAACAGTTCAAAATTGTCTTTGGTTGTCAAAATTTGGAGATTTTAGTCAGACATGAAAATTCAGTTTTTCGTGTTTTTAGCGATTTCTTAATCATTGATTTATTATTTAACCAGAGGTGTGCAAATTGAAATTTTTGGTGTGCAAATTGCATTTTGATCTGAAATATTTTTTAGAATTTCGAACAGTTCAAAATTGTCTTTGGTTGTCAAAATTTGGAGATTTTAGTCAGACATGAAAATTCAGTTTTTCGTGTTTTTAGCGATTTCTTAATCATTGATTTATTTTTTAACCAGAGGTGGGCAAATTGAAATTTTTGGTGTGCAAATTGCATTTTGATCTGAAATATTTTTTAGAATTTCGAACAGTTCAAAATTGTCTTTGGTTGTCGAAATTTGAAGATTTTAGTCAGACATGAAAATTCAGTTTTTCGTGTTTTTAGCGATTTCTTAATCATTGATTTATTATTTAACTAGAGGTGTGCAAATTGAAATTTTTGGTGTACAAATTGAATTTTGATCTGAAATATTTTTTAAAATTTTGAACAGTTCAAAATTGTCTTTGGTGGACGAAATATTACCATTTTAATAAAATGAAATTGTGTAAAGTATGTCTAAAAAAAAAAAAAAAGTGTTTCCCTCACGAGTATTGAACCTGAAATCTTTCGTGTACCGGCCGACAACTCTTCCATCGCACCACCAAGACATTTAAATTTTTTGGGTAATTTTTTATATTCAATAAGTATTATTTTTATTAATTATATAGCTTTTCTCTTGAAAATTTTAATTATTGATTTATAAATTAATGAGAGGTGTTTTAATTAAAATTTTTTGTGTGCAAATTAGAATTCGAAATGTGCAATTATTTAAGCCCCTGTGCATTTCGAAATTCGACTTGGTAACCGAGATATGACCATTTCAATATTGCATACAAAGTGCAATTTGTTTATATTTTAAAAAAAAAAGGGGAGGGTGTGCAATTTTTTTTATTTACATAAATGAAATGTGCAATTAGGAATACATCGGTTAGCATTTTTATTTTTATGAAAATCGATACTTTGCCCGCTGGCGTCGAGGTGGTCACCCAGCTCAGCACCCCTGGAAAATTGTCTTCAATAAGCCATGTTCCGGTTATCGGAACAAGAAAACAGATTTGGTTTTTTTTCGACTTTCAGGTGTCAGTCAAAGTTTTATTAATTTCTTCAGCCAAACATAGCATTTGTTTATAAATCAATTTAAGTAAATTTACCGAAAAATTAAACAATTAACAATTAAAAATCAAAAATCAAAAGAAAATCTAGAAAACAACGAGAACAAAAAAAAACGGTTCCTGGCGGTGCCCAAACAAAAAAAAAAAAATCAAAGGTGTACCCTTTTTGGTACTTAACTTTTTTTTCTTTTTTTTTCTAATGCGCTATCTTGGCGTTTTCCCTACCCCTAGAGAGCTCTTTAGGATTAGCCTAACACCCAAGGACCAAAAATAACCAACAATTTTTACCTAATCGCGTGGACACTTTACAAAAACGATTTTTCATTCCCTTACAGATATCAGATATAATTAAAAAATTTGAGAATAAATTTAAGTATACTAAAAAAAAAATGAGAATTTACAAAAAAAATAATAGGTAATGTAACCAAAAAAAAACTTTGACACCTTTTAATTATAACGATTTTTAAGTACGTTTACAAAAGACATTCACAAACACATATATTTTTATAAGATAATTTTCGTTTCCAAAATGGTAATTCTTTTTGTATTCCGGTTCTTATTATTCTAGGACTCACTGACAATTTGATATCGGCTTCTTTAATTTGGTTAAGGTGGCGGAGCTCTATTTTTATGACGGCTCGAGTACATTTACCTTGGTGGCCAAGAGGACTATCTGGCTGCACCTCATAAATTGACCCAATAATCTGGTCTAGAAAGCCGTAAACAATCCCGTGATTTGAGCACCAAAGCACCTCAAATCCGGTAAGGCGATTGTCCAAGAAGATTTTGGATGGAAAAACAGGAAAAGGTCAATCATCAAAATTGTTTCGAGCGGCGGCCCGTACTGGAGTAGGTACTTATCGTGGGCCGCCGAAAATTTACCTAAAAGTTTATACTAACTTATTCACTTTTCAATAAAACTTATCTTTTATATCAAACTCACCACTTTATATCGTTTTAACTAGTTTGATTCTGATTCGTATTTCAGAGAAAGTAATAGGCACTGTCTAAATTGGCACAGATTCTAAAACAAATTGAACAAATTAATTTATATGGAAACCGTTTTGAAAATTTAACTAACGCACCCAAAATTTTCGTATTTAAACTTTTAAATGTTAAATTTTTAATAACCAATATTCACTGAATTAACTTTTTAATTTAATTAATTTTTTTTTATAATTCATCAGTTTTTTTCGGCTTTAACTTTAACTTTTTAGGTTCTTTTCCAACGGCGGAAGTACCGATCGTATTAATTTCAATTTTAAAATGAGGTACCTATGCTAATTAGACCTATTAGTGGTCGTAGAAACTGGTATACAAGCATATAACTATCACCAAAAAAAATAGAACAAGCAAGAAATAGATAGATACACAGAGGATCGAAGTCATGAACAAAAAAAACTATGTCGGATGATTCTTCCCTAACTGAAAATCATCATCCGATTCACATCTCTTCATATAGATAATACTTAATGTAACTACGCATTAGTATGGGTGAACAATACACCTTAAAAATGACGTATAATGCCTTCTCCTTTTTTTTTTTGTTTTCGAACTTCGGCGGCGGACATGTTCAAAAATCATGGCCCACCAGTGAGAGCACCTGGCTATTTGTCACCAGGTGGGGTGGTGAAAATTCGATTTTTTTGTAAAATTTTAATAATTAAATATTAATATTATTTTAAGTTAAATTCACTATACAATTGGTGTAAATCTGGTGCCTTTCATTTTGACAAACTTTTAAACACGAGTGAAAACAAATTGAAACATTGACAGAAACTCGTTAAAAAAAGCGCAATCGACGACAATAAACCGTTCACGACACGAAGATAAATAAAAACGTATACCTAAAACAACAAGAAAACGATGCGTGTAAACGTGAAGTAACGAGGAGAGAAACATGAACATAAAATACATAATTTGGAATTGTCTTGGAGATTTAATAAGGAACTAATCTTTCATTCAAAATTCGCGGTTAGTCAACTGTCAAAGTTCATTTTGTCGGTGGTAAGTATTCTTAATAAAAGTTGGTAAAAGTTCGTGCATTTTTCTACCACTCTGAATATATTCACCACACGGTAAAATTTTCACCACTTTCCTCCCTGTTCGAATGGGGTGTGGAACGAACCCTAAAGGTAGAACTAGAATAGGCGGTAGCTGTCGGAAGCTAGTGTCAAAAGCGAACGAAAAGTTGCTTTCCAAAACGTCAAATTCATAAGTCACCCATAATGCACTTGAGTGGTTGGAAGTGATTTTTTTGATTTTTGAAGCTAGCTGTCAGTCCACGTACGAAAGAGCGGTCGGTGAGCGCTCTCACGTCCGACGGCGAAAGTTAACGAAAACTAAACGAAAAGTTCCAAATCGCAATTATGTGCACGTCATACGAATTTCTTGTTTTCGCTCGGTTTCGTACGACCACGTACGTTGGCTTCCGCCTATTCTAGTTCTACCTTAATTCAGTACCAACTTCCAATCCTTCCAATACTTCCAACGAGTCTTTCGTCTCTTTATAGATATTTTTGGTTATCTGACAATTCTCAACCACACCAACAAGACGAACACCGGCATTGTACCCAATAGGTAAGTATCATTTTTATTCTTTTCTTTATATTTTGGTATTTTATATTCTTTACAAACATTTATTTTTATAAGAAACTAATATTTATGTTTTCCTTTTTCTTTCAGAATATTCCTATAAAAGATTGAAGATTCCCTTCATGGATTTTTGGAAACAAAAAGGTAAGTTCTTTTTCTGGTGTGTTTTTTTTTCTAACAATTTCCTTACTCTTAGGCCCAGTCCACAGGAATCCAACAAGAAGATTTGCCTGGCGTCCGCAACAAAATTTGTTGTTTAGTAGG
This sequence comes from Epistrophe grossulariae, assembly GCA_929447395.1. NCBI lineage: Eukaryota > Metazoa > Arthropoda > Insecta > Diptera > Syrphidae > Epistrophe > Epistrophe grossulariae. Next base: position 53,141,104 of record OV839569.1, on the reverse strand, counting down.
ATATATTCCTAATAAATAACAAAAAGGAAACTTCGGCCGCCTGAAAAGCCTCGCAACTAAAGTGGGGAAAAACCCATGTTTTGCCGGGCAAGTAAATTGCATGGAAGTTTTTCGTCCATCTTTGGCAATCACCGACGCCACTTTCTAACAGTACAAGTAAGTACAGTATATCTATAACTTAGCCTACTCTTTCTAATTACTTTTTTTTTTCTTTCATAAAAATTTCAGAATGTACCGAAAGCATTGTATATACATTTTATAGTAGTCTCATCAACTTCGCCGACTGCAGCGCCAATTGGTGTCCAAATGTCTCGGCTACTCTCAACAATTTTTGTCATCTCAACATTGAATATCAAATTTTAATGTTGAGCTATTTTTCTGAGAGTGGAGATATTTCCCCGTTGTGGAGAGTTTATTATATTGCTATATTTGAGATAAAAGACAAAATGGCAAGAATAAGAAGACTATTTAGGTTTGTATACGAAATATATGGGAGTTAGAAGAGAAAAAAAAATAGAACAGAATATTAGAAACATGACTGATTCCGGTAATTTCAAGTGAAATTTGGCAATCTATATGTTCTGTGTGTTGTTATTTTATATACAAAGGTATGTGTGAGATATTTTGGGTCTGTATGTTAACTTGAAATTTCTTTCGAATTTACACAAATTTTCACAATTTGCTTTCAAAACCCAAAAAAAAAAAAATCAGTTTTTTGGAAATTTGTTAAAAAAAGTTACCAAAAAGGCATATTTTTTTTTTTTCATTTAACTAATTTTTATCATGGCTTTAATTTTTTTACTGCCATAGATCGAAATTTAGTTAAAATTAAGTACAGGCTCCAGCTTTATACCTACGGGTATAAAGTTGAGATGCTTAATTATTAACAATTAATCTTTTATAAGTAGGTAGGTAGGTAGGTATAAGATGAATTCTTTTTTTAAATTTGCTAGTTTAAGACCTGTTGTTGTTTATTAGTAGGTGGAACTCTATGGGCCCTATTAATAATCAAATTTAGCGACGACTTAAATATTTCAGTAAAATTAACCTTAATTCTGGTGATCCCAAATAATGTACCATTCATGGAATGTTTAATTTTTTGAAGTCCATTCCATATATGATTCATTATTAAGAGTCCACTTGAATATTAAGGTCATACTATATATGGTTTATTAGCTAGAGCCCATTCTATTATGGTCCATTTTACTGAAATATTTAAGTCGTCACTAAATTTGATTATTGGTAGGGCCCTATAATGTTATGACTTACATAAGACTTAGTTATGCTAGTAATAAAAAGATCTTCTTAAGAATTGATTTGAAGAAGTAGGTATCATATTATGCAAACAAACCTAATCTGTGTTTTTGTATATTAGTACTCGTATAAGGCCTGTGGATACCTGTTAACACAAATCTTTTTATCAATCTTTTTTTTTTCTTTTTGAATATCGATGGCCCCGTGCAAAACAATACTAAGTGTATTTTTTTATTTGTCAGGAGAGACGTTTAAAGTTTGTTTTTGTTAGGGATAAATGTCAAAATAATGCATTATACTAAGCCCTATTTGACCTCTTATTTCAAGGTATTCTTGTTAGAATCGCAGCAATAGTATTAAAATAAAGAGCTTTCAGTAGTATAACGGTAACTCAAAACTATACTATGTGCACTTAGTATAGTTTTGCACGGGGCCATCGATATGTAATTATTTTCTCCATTTGAAATTTTCTTTTTCTTTCACACAATTGAATTAAAAACATCTTTTATAAAATATGTATTATAATGGACTTTGAAAACAATGAGTAGTAATCATATGAATCGTATTGGCGTAATAGGTAGAGTGCTTGACTGGTGTGCGAAGGATCTCGAATTCAATCCTTGAAAAAAAATTAGGTTCTTTTTTTTTTTTATTTTAAAAGTCACAAAAACCGTTATAAGTCGAAAACGAAGCAAAAAGTAGAAAACTATCTCTTAAGTTTTTCGACTTGAAATTTTTGTGTACAAAGAGAACAACACTATATGGTTGTAGATAGAATGATGGTTCTGTGGGCGGTACCATCTCTAACCATTTTTCAGATTTTTTTTTTACAAAAAAGTTGCCTTTTTGTAAAAAAAATTACTGATTTTTTTTTTAAGGTTGTGGGCACGTTTTTGAGAAAAATAAGATTTTCATTTTTTGGTACAAACATTTTTTATGGTAGGTACCGTTGATTTTGGTCTTAAAAAAAAGAAGAAAAAAACGGGTGGGGATAATGCCCAAAAATCCCTAGGTACCAACTTTGAAAAAAGCAGCCGAAGGGACAGACAGAATTGCGAAACCAACTTTTTTCGACTTCGCTATCATCGTAATATCAACTTTGATCAAATCCAGAGTTCGATTTTTTTACGAATCCATAACTTGCCATATATGTATGTACATAGTTCCTATCCATGAAAAGAGTTCATTTTTATACTGATTTGACTTACCTGTGTTCCTTGTATTATTCTTCTTTTTCAAATCTTGCAATGACAAACCATCGAAATTAATCCCAAATTAACTTTAAATTTAGCAGCATTAATGACAATGCAAACTTTAATTCTATTCTTGTAACATACATGAAGTTTACACCTGGACATACCAATTACTAAGGAAACGAAAAAATCAAAAACAGTCTTTTGGAATTCATAAAATCATGATTTCAGTGTATTCAGTTTTATTTAGTTTAGGTTCGATTCTTTAAGATTGTTTAAGGTAAAAATAATTTAAGAATATAAAATCTGAAACTACATATAAGTCAACTTATAAGATATTATTGTAATGGTTCTACAATATAATTTATAAAAATTAAAATCATACGATTTGGTGAACAATGAAGATAGTAGAAGGAAGGTAATTAAATCAATAGTAAAATATTTACAACTCATTGAAAATTAAAACTTAAATTTAATTAAATTCTATAATCTATCTTAAAACATTCTTCTACTGTTCATTCGAATTGTTAATTGTATTCTTACCAGTTGAACTTAAATCACTTTCAACTGAATAGTTGCCATTAAAGTAATCACCTGCTACTTGTTGTTGTTGTATAAGCTGTGTTCTTTCCGGGAATATCTTCGTTGTGGGTCGGAATACTCTCATATGAAATTGTTTTTGGACTGGATATGGGTAAATCTCCTCCTCCAAGTCGCAAAACTTCGTTTCTTTTTCGGGTAATGCGAGTCCATGTGATATAAGTAAATTATTTATACATTACCTAATATGAGTTTAATAAATATTTAAGATTCTTTTTCTTTAAATTAAATCCTTATTACAGATATTTACCCTCGGGTATATCAAAAAGTTCAACTCTGGGCACAGGAGATCCATCTCTTTTTGTAACGAGCTTAGAGATCAACTTTTTCCAATCTGCAACTGTAATACAAAAAATTATTTTAGTAAAGAATTAAAATAAAAAAAAATAGGACTTGGTTTTTCTAGCATTTAATTGCATTCAATTTGTGATGGACTTTGTATAGGATTATAAAATACAAACTAATCTACCTCGACCGTAAGTCGTATAGGTATACAAAAATTGCATATAAAAGACAGTTTTATGTGCATAGCTGTGCAAAGAATTATTTTTTTTTTAATTCGAATTTGTTTTGTAGAAAGTTCAATTGATAAGCATGTTGAAGCTATGATGTAATCTTCATCATTAAGTTTCAAAAGATGTGCAAAAAATAACTTTCAAATTGGAACTTACCTTGGGTCAATTCTTCAAATCGTATAATCGACTGTTACTCCTTTGTGTCTGGATCATTTGGCAGCGTTGATTCAATATTTTCCAAAAAGCATTCAATAGCTTGGGATCTAATTTAAAAAAAGTAAATTTTTTTTACAAATCAGCTCATCAACTAATGATTTTAAACTCACCTGAGTGTAAGGAAATCCGTTTGCAATGCGAATATTTCATGTGGAGAACAATACTCCTCACTGTCACCATAATCCACAAAGTATTGATCCAAAACAACTTCATTTGCATTGTACTCATTTGATAGGATGCCCACAATTTCAGCACAGATTTTCAAGTTTCTTTGATTGAGATCCTATCAATTGGACCCAGAATTTAGCTGGTGATGCAATTGCCGAATCATACACTTAAAAAGGATTATGTTCACTGGTGCATAATTAATCACTTGGCGATAAAATCTGTGAGTGGAGCGAAGTTTGTGACGAGTACATACTTGATGATATGATACACTGTTTATGGGACTACAGCGAGGTTCTCGTGTTAATTCGATTTCTTGAGATCTTCATCTTCTTGAATTTTATCCTCAATGAGTATTCTGGCAATGTTAACTTGTGAGCGATTGCCATTGATAACAATACGTCGTTTATGGATACCGCCATTTCGTCCGCCAGAATCAACAGACACTTTGGCCATTGATGGCGGCAGATTTCTTGCATTGCCTCATCACAACGACCGATTATCTTTCCACATACACGTTTTGGCACAAAGATTTCCTCCTTAACTATAGGAGAGCGTTCGATTTCTTTTAGGATCATTTGTTTTCTTTCACTGCCAACGGGAAACCACGAATTTCACACAATTTATAATATCACAAACAAAGAGAAGATACAAAATTTTCATTTCGTTAATTAAAAGCCAATGCCAATGCAAAACAAAGATCTGGTTGTAAGTTCAACGTAAAATGTATGTATAGATGTTTTTTTTTTAATTACACAGTTACACAGTTATACACGATATCTTAGGATTCGATTTCCCGACTTAAAATTGGTCTTGAACAATATTTTTTGCTTTTTTTAATTTGCAAAACAACTTATAAATATGCATCCACACAATGCTTTCCTTCTTGACAACTGTGAAATTTCCTTACTCCCTTTATCGCTTATTAGAATAATAATAAATTATATACATCTCTTTCTTTGCTTCCATGTCTCCACTCACAAAATGCGAAAATGTTGACCATTCCCCGCCGAAATCTGACAATGTTGCACATTTTTTTATCAACATCAGCGAGCACTAGCGCCACCACCAGTCCAAATGTCGCGTAAAAAAAAACGACTCCATGAGTTTACTATGAAATATATATACAATGCCGAAAGGCTTTGAATGTCAATGACCTCGGACTTAATTGGAACCTGCCAACCCTAACAATCAGCTGTGTTCCTGACCTACACCAATCAACTCATCGTGCAAAAATTTGCTGTTTTTTTTTCTATCTATGCGGTGAGTGATTTATATATGGTGATAATATCAAGTGAAAGGGAAATTAGTTGTGTAGAATTAAGCAAAGAAATCAACAAGTGTATAAGGAAAACAAGTAGTATACACAAATAAATAATACAAAAAACAAATATTACAGTTTATTATTAAAACTAGTATCACAGTTGTTTATTAAACTATTATTATTAAACTAATATCACAGTTTATTCTTAATCTACTATCACAGTTTATTATTAAACTAATATCACAGTTTATTATTAAACTAATATCACAGTTAATACTTAATCTAATATCACAGTAAATACTTAATCTAATATCACAGTAAAAAAAAAAATCTATTAAATAAAAAATATAAAAAAGGTAAATATCACAGATTGTTAAAAGTTAGTAAAGTTATCAGTCATATAAATAAATAAATTAAAAAAAAAATATCACAGAAAGCTAAGTGGTTAGTAACTTATATCTAGAAATCACAGATGCTTGTTTATCACAGTTGAAAAATAGTTTAAGTGTTAATAAATAATTAAAATTAATTTAAATAAATAACATTTAGTACAAAAAGGCATGCAATTAATAAAATATTTAATGAACTACATAAAATTTCTTTGTTTTTAATTCAAAAATTGTCAGGTACTCGGTGAATAGAATAGGGTGTTTCGATTTTCACTATTCTTTTATCATTTAAAAATTTTTTTGAAGATGTTTATCAACAATTAGTGATTATTTATTCAAAACAATTTTTGGGTTGTGTATAAAATGTTTTGAAAACGGTTAGGTACTACGAGAAAATAAATTAACAAATAAAACGTGACCGTAATAAATAAATTAATAAATAACAGATAACGAATAACAAGAAAAAATCAACAATTAAGAATGGCAATACGAAATAAATTATTATCATTATTTTGGTGAATAAATCAGAGTTTTTATCGGTTGGCTCATTGTTTCAAATCTTTCGCGTGGAATAATATCCCGATTCGTTTTCCATTAATATTTTCAAGTTCGTACATTTGGTTGCCAATTTGTTTGATTATTCGGCATTTGATATATTTCGGAGAAAGCTTTGCGGATAAATATTTCGATGAATCACTCAATACAAAATTTTTGCGATATACTTCTTGTCCGGGTAAATATCGAACACTTTTGGTACGGACATTATATATTTTTGCGGATTTTTCATTGGATTTTGAAATGTTTTCGCGTATTTGATTACGGATACGTTGCAATCGACTCTGTCGGGGAAGTGTTAACAACTCGTTGTCGTCCATCGCGTTCAACTTTTTTGCAAGTTCATAACTACTACCGTGCATCATCATATTTGTACCAAATAAGGCATAATATGGTGACACACCAGTAGAGCTATGAACTGCGCTCCTTAACGCACACGCTATATCGCCAAGGTGCGTATCCCAGTTTCTTTGGTTGTCCTTAAGGTATGATCGGATAGCGGCTAACAACGAGCGGTTAACTCTCTCCGACGCGTTTGACTGCGGTGTATAATAAGCCGTTTTAAAATGTCTTATGCCATATTTAGTTATAAAATTTTGGAATTCTTTTGCCACGAATTGTTTTCCGTTATCGGAATGTATTATGTTCGGAACTCCGAACATATCAAAAACATTCTCTTTCAAAAATTTAATTACGCTCGATGTATTCGCATTTCGTAAAGCTTTCAATAACACAAATTTCGATAAATGATCTAAAACAACGAAAACATATACATTTCCTAGTTTGGACCTCGGATAAGGACCTAAAAAGTCGATGTATATTTTTTCGAAAGGACGATTACTACAATAAGACGTTACGATAGGGGGACGGGATACTTGATTAGACGCTTTACATTGTTTACACACACTACAATTAGAAACATATTCACGCACATGCACGGTCATATTAGGCCAATAAAAATATTGTCTAATGCGGTTTAGGGTTTTAGCTATTCCACCATGAGCCGCTTTAGGAGGATCATGGGCCTTACTAATAATTTCTTCTGTTAAGCCTGATGGTACCCAAAGAAGCCAAGAATGCTCTGACATTTCTTCTTCGCCTAACTTTTTAAAAGCTTTTTTATACACATATCGGTCTTCATATTTCAAGTCTGGAAGCTCGTCTTTTCGTTCCATAACAGTTTCAATTAGGTCCAAGTATTCATCGGATAAGAATTCTTCTGACTCTAAGTCTATCCATGGCGCAACATCTTCAATGTCCAGAGAATCTACATGCACCCGAGAAAGAGTGTCAGGAACCACATTCAACGACCCTTTTCGGTGTTGTATGTCAAAGGCATAGGACTGTAACAACAAACTCCACCTGGCGAGTTTACCACTCAGGTCCTTCATACTCATCAGCCATCGAAGGCTGGAATGGTCAGTAATCACCGTGAAGTCCATGCACTCGACATACGGCCTAAACTTTTTCACGGCCATCACCGCTGCCATACACTCCTTCTCGGTTACGCTGTAGTTTCTCTGGCTCTTATTTAGTTTTTGCGAGAAGTAGGCGATCGGCACCTCTTCATCATTCTTTTGGAATAAAACCGCACCTATACCAGTATCGGACGCATCACACTGGATAAAGAACTTTTTTGAAAAGTCTGGATGCGACAATACCGGTGCGGTCGTTAGGGCTGTTTTTAAATTTTCAAACGCTTCCAGTGCCTCTTGAGTCATTTGGAATTTGCCGTCCTTTTTCTTCAGCAGGTCCGTCAAGGGGGCAGTCAGGCTCGAAAAGTCTCTGATGAACTTCCGATACCACCCTGCTAGACCAAGTAGCCGCCTCACCTGACGAGGGGTTTTGGGAACCGGGAAATCCACGATTGCCTCCACCTTCGCCGGATCGGTCTTGAGTTTCCCACCACCAACAATGAACCCCAAATACTTCAGTTCTCTGAAGCAGAACTTGGATTTGTTCATGTTGATGGTGAGATTTGCTTTACGCAGGCACTCAGCCACTTCATCTAACAGGGCAACATGGCTCTCAAAGTCAGGCGCCATGATGAGAAGGTCGTCCAGATACACGAAGACACGGTCTCTAAGTCGTGCAGGAATCACCTTGTCCATTAACTGGCATAACCTTTGGGCTGCATTGCACAACCCAAAGGGCATAACAGTAAATTGGTACAAGGGTCTTCCCGGTACCGCAAAGGCAGTCTTTTCCCTACTCTGTCTCTCCAACGGTATTTGCCAGAGTGCTTCCTTGAGATCTATACTACTAATGTAGAAAGTATCTGGTAGCCGGCTGAGGAGCCCCTCGATATGGGGGAGAGGATTCGCGTTTTTCTTCGTCAGTGAGTTCACCTTGCGAGAATCCAGACAAAGCCGATTCTTGCCTGGTTTTCGCAAGAGAACCACTGGCGAACACCACGGACTCTCACTCTCCTCGATAACGCCGAGGCTCAACATACGGTCTAGCTCTTCATACAAAATGGCTTGTACCGCAGGAGAAACAGGGTAGTGACGCTGTTTCACAGGGGCCGCGTCTCCGGTATCTATAACATGCTCCATGAGCGCCGTCTTACCGAGACCATCGCGGTCGTAATCTAGAAATTTTCGCCTGACTGCATCCAATCTGGCCTGCTGTTCCAAAGTCAACTGGTGAGCATTGGAAGAAGCTGATTGTTCATCAATCGAAACAGAGCTTATGATTCCTGGGGCTAACTGGAACACTTTCCAAAAGTCAACCCCAAGATAAATTTCTTGATTCAAACTGGGTACGAGAAAAAAGGTAAGCCCTTCAACTCTATCTTTATATTGGACTTTTAATTCAACTTTGCCCACGATTGACTGACTCTTGCCATCCGCGGTCCTAACTCCCGAATAAAATGGAATGGTTGGGCAACCGAGTTGCTGAACAAATTGTTTGCAATTTTTGCCCAAAATGCTAACGCTGGCTCCACTGTCCAGCAAACCTAAAAATTCTTGTGAACCTATTTTTATTTTTGCATAAGGCCGAAGATCGGATTCCAAATTTAAAATTGTTGAAGATATTTTCTTCTTGGTATCTTTTCGGGCCTTAAATCTAGACCTTGCCTTTAAAATATTTTTAGACGGTACGCTAATTGTGCTATTAAAAATTCTTGTTCTAGCCTCATTATATTCTCTAAGTCGAATATGTAAAGGCGTTATTTGATATAAAGGTTTTTCTCTTACTTTATCTTCTATATTTTCACCTTTTTCAAATCGTTTTAAAATTTTCAACTTTTTCTCTCCCTCTCTCGGAAGAGTTTCTAAAATTTTGTCTCTTTCTTCTTTTTCTTTCTCTTCTTTTTCTTTCTCTTCTTCCCTTCCGTCCCTCGCTCGGTTTTCCGGGTGGCATCGCGGACAACTTGGTGTCTTTACACCCTCCTGACCACATTTAAAACAAAATAGGTTCCTCACATCTGACTCACAGTCGAAATATGTATGACCTTGAACTTTACAATTCCAACACACAAGAGTTGTAGTGTCGGCATATTTTCTAGGTGGATTTTTAGAACGTGCTCCACCGAATTGGTAAGCGGCCAGCTGTTCATCACCAGGCTGATATTCTTCATATTCCAGCTCATTCACGCCATACTTATTTGGAGGCCTACCAGCTGATTTGGGCAGGTCCCTTTCTGTCTTCGGCAGAGCTGCTTCCGCTTCCTTACACACATAGCGAAGCTAATCGAGAGAAAAGATCGCTTGCGGAAACACTAAATTTCGAATTTTCTCATTCAAGTTTCTTTTTATGATTTTTACCATGTCGGCCTCTGGAATAGGCATTTTCAACTGAAACCTCATCTTATTTATGGCTGCGAAAAATTCTTCGCTACTTTCGTAGGAATACTGTTTCCGATCCAGTATGTTTCTGACTATCTCTAGATCGGTCATGGGGTTTTGATACCGACTCAACAAGGCCTCTTTTAAAGTTGGCCAGTCGAATTCCCTATCAACTTGAAATTGCCAAAACCAATCATAGGCTGGGCCTGAGAGTAATTGGTGGAAATCTCTCAAAATAACGTTCCACGAACAAGCATAACGACTTTGTAATTTTTCTAGCCTAAAGACGAAATCTTCGACCGTTAAATTGTTTGAAAGGCCATCAAACTTTAAGCCCCATTTGTCAACTTTAACTGGGATTTTGTATCCGGAATTCATATATTGATTTATCACCGGTGGAGGAAAAGGAAACGGGGTATACGGAGTTTGATAACCTGTAAAAGCTTGCTGATTGGCCTGAGATTGGAAAGGCCTTTCTGTAGCTACTGGAGTAGGATTTGCTCTACGCTGCTGTCCTATCGGTACAAACGATCCCCTACCGTGATTCGCTGATGGATTTGGAATCACCGGTGGTGGCTCTGAAAAAGATGGATTATAAATTGGCATCGGCAGAGGAACTGCCGGTAATGGATTTGACATTGGCGGTGGAATCATCGGAACTGTCGGTTGTCTAGACTGGTTATTTGCCACTGGAGTTGGAAGAACTAAACTCAATCTTTCAAGAAAACCACTGAGCTGCCTCTCAACTTCTGCACTAACGCGAGCTGTGACGTCAGTCTCCAACCCTTTTTTACAGGTAGACATACTTTTAGCTATTCCCATATTTATAAAATGTTGCAAATCTTCTGATAATACTTGTTTTTGTTTCTTTTTAGGTAATGTCCTAGCAATACTTTCGAGGATTCCCCTCGAACCATGATTTGAAGATGTATTTTGGGACCTATCCTCATTGTATCTACCGGTATTTTGTCTTACTGTGCGGTCGAGCGAACCAAAAATTTCTTGTCGAGTTGGTACAGATGTAGCTCCCGTATTGCTAATTTCGCCGAAAGATGGGGTTGATAATGAACTCGTGTGAGCACTCACATCTTGTGCGCTTGGTACAAAAACGTTAGTACTATCTACATTCAGAGATGCGGATCGGACACGTCTCTCCGTGATCAGAGGAGAATGTAATAACCGTTGCCTAGCACCTGTCTCTAAATTTTGTGTAACTGATCTAGTAACTCTTCTTTCTTCTATTTCAGCTTCCCTGATCATATTACTGATACGGTCTTGTTCATCGTTATTTGTGTGTGCCATTTTCAACTTTGACTTAACGACCAAATCAACGAAAAAAAATTCAACTATACCAAATCAATAACAACAAAAAGAGGTGAGTTTTCAGATAACCTACCTAATAAACTAACAAAAACGTAATTGCTTTTATCAACCAAAAATTGATTTTGTAACAAAGACAATAATCAGTAATGTGTAAGTAACAAAAAGTTACAAAACCTTACTAAGAAATCAAAAATAAATAAATAAATAACAAAAAAAAATGGACACTTGACGAAATTTGATTTGAAAAACCAAACAAGATAAATAAATAAAAAAAAAACGTTCAATTGGAACAAAAAATATAAATATTGTAACAAAATAACTAAATAAATAACAAAAAAAAATAAATATAAGAAAATGTAAATAAATAACAAAAATTAACTATAGAAGTATGTATATTTAACAAAAAAAATTGAAAATGTATCAAAAAAACAAAACGAATAAATAACAAAAAAAAATATCACTTTTGAAAACAGTGAAAAAGATTCAAAAATGTATTCAAATTTAATAAGAAAACGAAAATTGTAAACCGAAAATTAATAAATAACAAAAAAACTCAAATGTAATCAAAAAAGAATTTTTCGATAACGAAAAACGTACTTGAAAAACAAAAAAAATCAATTAATCAAAAATCTATATCCTAATTTTAACTTTGTATTGACAGATTTAAAGTTTTCTTTTTCCTTCAGAAAAAGAACTTAAATTATCAAAAGTACTAGGACTAATTTTGAAGATATTCTCTAATTTCAGAATTTTATCTAATAAAGAAAAACTGAACTAAAGATTTAAGAAAAACAAACAAAAGCTTTCAAATAAATAAATAAATAAATATGTAAATAAATAAACAAATAAATAAATAAACAGATAAAATAAATAACAAAGAAACGTAAACGAAAATCGAATTTTTCAAAAAAACAAGTGTTCTTCAAACACTAAGTTTATCAAAACTTTATCAAAAAACGAATTTCAAAAATTATTTCTTAAAAACTTTAGTTTTAAGACTTTGCACTTATTGTATTTATATTTATGGTTGTATATTTGTATGTATGGTATGTAATGTAGTTAAGTTGTTTTATACTACAATACGTACTAATCCAACTCCAAAATAGTTATTTAGGATTAGATAATAGTTTTGAATTAACAATAAAGTTAATTGAATTTTCAACAAAAAAACGAATAATGTTTGAATTTCAAAGTATATAACTTATTACGAAGTAGGTATTTTATCTATTTGAAGTTTGTATCATGCTCTTACGGGGTGCTTCAGGTAGCTTCTACTCGGTGGTTTCTTAGCGACATGGTACGATCCTACTAACGACATCACTAAAAAAAGACATCAGACGGACAAAAAAAAACTTCCCTGATGTGACAATAATAGAAAAGGAAAACTACTAGAAACACTAACATTTCACATTACCAAGTTTTCCCTTACCGTTCCCGCAATTCTAGACTGTCTCTAGGACCTTGCTAGAAGACATGAAACGGTAAGGTTAAACTTACAAAAAAAATTTGGAACGATGATGTTAGACTAAACGTCACGCACAATCAATCGTCCAAGTAGAAAATGACAAGACTGTAGGGATAAGAAAATTGAAAATTAGAATTCGAAAAGTAAAAAAAATAAGGATGGGAATAGGGAAAAACGAAACTACAATACGTTATCCGACATCACTCAAGCTTTCGCCAAGGAACGTCGCGATACGTCTAGGTTCGTCTGTGACCTTCCTGACGCAGACATACGCTCTTGGCAAAAACTCCAGTAACAACAGACAAACGCATAACATTCACTAACCGCAGTCACTGTGAATTTTCAAACAATCGTCGCGATTTATCTAGGTACGTCTGAGACCTTCCTGATAAAGACTTACGAGGTTTAAAAATTCACAGTAAGTTTGGTTGGGGACTATACAACATAAACGAACTGAAACTAAGACTACAAAAACTAAATTGTCAAAAAAACGTTCCAACTAGGTTGGAAAAACGCTTTAACTACGTTGGGCGCCATTTTGTTGCGAGGCAAGAGGAGGTGAGGAGTTGGAAAGGAAGTAGGATAGGGAAAAGAGAAAGGTAGGAAATTAGGAAAAGGAAAGGTTAGGAAAAGGGAAGGAATGTCAAGTCCCGGGGACGCGGCCTGCTGGCATATGCACGGCGTCAGCTCGTCGGACGGGGGGGATCTTGTCCCCGGAAACATGACCTCGCCAGCAAACAAAAACACTTATCAGGCCTGAAGGAACTAGAGGAAAAAAAGAAACGGACTAGTGTTGACCACGGACGGACTATTGCCACATCAGGGCACTGCAGTTGGTGTCGCAGTGAGGCCATTACCCACCCTACCATAGGAATCCTTGGCCATTTTTGGATTCCCCCAATATGGTGGATGATCGGTTTCAGATTATACCATCTTCACCGAAAACTCAGCCACCCTCAGCACCCCTGGAAAATTGTCTTCAATAAGCCATGTTCCGGTTATCGGAACAAGAAAACAGATTTGGTTTTTTTCGACTTTCAGGTGACAGTCAAAGTTTTATTAATTTCTTCAGCCAAACATAGCATTTGTTTATAAATCAATTTAAGTAAATTTACCGAAAAATTAAACAATTAACAATTAAAAATCAAAAATCAAAAGAAAATCTAGAAAACAACGAGAACAAAAAAAAACGGTTCCTGGCGGTGCCCAAACAAAAAAAAAATCAAAGGTGTACCCTTTTTGGTACTTAACTTTTTTTTCTTTTTTTTTCTAATGCGCTATCTTGGCGTTTTCCCTACCCCTAGAGAGCTCTTTAGGATTAGCCTAACACCCAAGGACCAAAAATAACCAACAATTTTTACCTAATCGCGTGGACACTTTACAAAAACGATTTTTCATTCCCTTACAGATATCAGATATAATTAAGTATACTAAAAAAAAAATGAGAATTTACAAAAAAAATAATAGGTAATGTAACCAAAAAAAAACTTTGACACCTTTTAATTATAACGATTTTTAAGTACGTTTACAAAAGACATTCACCAACACATATATTTTTATAAGATAATTTTCGTTTCCAAAATGGTAATTCTTTTTGTATTCCGGTTCTTATTATTCTAGGACTCACTGACAATTTGATATCGGCTTCTTTAATTTGGTTAAGGTGGCGGAGCTCTATTTTTATGACGGCTCGAGTACATTTACCTTGGTGGCCAAGAGGACTATCTGGCTGCACCTCATAAATTGACCCAATAATCTGGTCTAGAAAGCCGTAAACAATCCCGTGATTTGAGCACCAAAGCACCTCAAATCCGGTAAGGCGATTGTCCAAGAAGATTTTGGATGGAAAAACAGGAAAAGGTCAATCATCAAAATTGTTTCGAGCGGCGGCCCGTACTGGAGTAGGTACTTATCGTGGGCCGCCGAACCTACCTAAAAGTTTATACTAACTTATTCACTTTTCAATAAAACTTATCTTTTATATCAAACTCACCACTTTATATCGTTTTAACTAGTTTGATTCTGATTCGTATTTCAGAGAAAGTAATAGGCACTGTCTAAATTGGCACAGATTCTAAAACAAATTGAACAAATTAATTTATATGGAAACCGTTTTGAAAATTTAACTAACGCACCCAGAATTTTCGTATTTAAACTTTTAAATGTTAAATTTTTAATAACCAATATTCACTGAATTAACTTTTTAATTTAATTAATTTTTTTTTATAATTCATCAGTTTTTTTCGGCTTTAACTTTAACTTTTTAGGTTCTTTTCCAACGGCGGAAGTACCGATCGTATTAATTTCAATTTTAAAATGAGGTACCTATGCTAATTAGACCTATTAGTGGTCGTAGAAACTGGTATACAAGCATATAACTATCACCAAAAAAAATAGAACAAGCAAGAAAGAGATAGATACACAGAGGATCGAAGTCATGAACAAAAAAAACTATGTCGGATGATTCTTCCCTAACTGAAAATCATCATCCGATTCACATCTCTTCATATAGATAATACTTAATGTAACTACGCATTAGTATGGGTGAACAATACACCTTAAAAATGACGTATAATGCCTTCTCCTTTTTTTTTTTGTTTTCGAACTTCGGCGGCGGACATGTTCAAAAATCATGGCCCACCAGTGAGAGCACCTGGCTATTTGTCACCAGGTGGGGTGGTGAAAATTCGATTTTTTTGTAAAATTTTAATAATTAAATATTAATATTATTTTAAGTTAAATTCACTATACAATTGGTGTAAATCTGGTGCCTTTCATTTTGACAAACTTTTAAACACGAAACAAATTGAAACATTGACAGAAACTCGTTAAAAAAAGCGCAATCGACGACAATAAACCGTTCACGACACGAAGATAAATAAAAAGTATACCTAAAACAACAAGAAAACGATGCGTGTAAACGTGAAGTAACGAGGAGAGAAACATGAACATAAAATACATAATTTGGAATTGTCTTGGAGATTTAATAAGGAACTAATCTTTCATTCAAAATTCGCGGTTAGTCAACTGTCAAAGTTCATTTTGTCGGTGGTAAGTATTCTTAATAAAAGTTGGGAAAAGTTCGTGCATTTTTCTACCACTCTGAATATATTCACCACACGGTAAAATTTTCACCACTTTCCTCCCTGTTCGAATGGGGTGTGGAACGAACCCTAATTCAGTACCATCTTCCAATCCTTCCAATACTTCCAACGAGTCTTTCGTCTCTTTATAGATATTTTTGGTTATCTGACAATTCTCAACCACAACAACAAGACGAACACCGGCATTGTACCCAATAGGTAAGTATCATTTTTATTCTTTTCTTTATATTTTGGTATTTTATATTCTTTACAAACATTTATTTTTATAAGAAACTAATATTTATGTTTTCCTTTTTCTTTCAGAATATTCCTATAAAAGATTGAAGATTCCCTTCATGGATTTTTGGAAACAAAAAGGTAAGTTCTTTTTCTGGTGTGTTTTTTTTTCTAACAATTTCCTTACTCCTAGG
Organism: Epistrophe grossulariae; assembly: GCA_929447395.1. Classification (NCBI taxonomy): domain Eukaryota; kingdom Metazoa; phylum Arthropoda; class Insecta; order Diptera; family Syrphidae; genus Epistrophe; species Epistrophe grossulariae. Next base: position 53,124,860 of record OV839569.1, on the reverse strand, counting down.
CCCAGTCCACAGGAATCCAACAAGAGGATTTGCCTGGCGTCCGCAACAACCTACCTACATACTTTATTCTTTACCTACCATAACAATATCCTAAAATCTAAAATCATTCAAGTTGAACAAAACTACCCCATTCCAATAAAGTGACCTACAAATAATTTGAAATGAAAAAAATAATATATGCATATTATTGAGAAAAACATTTCAACACAAGTTTTCCTCCACAGAAAAAACTTCACAAATAGCTCTTCGCGCACCACGATACAAAAGCAAAAACAACACATAATATCCCTTTCCAACACACAAATACATTTACAAACACTTTACTCCCTATACCCAAGACGAAATATTGAACAAAAAAAATAAAAATCTATACCTGCCTGCTTCTTCTTCTTCTTCATAACAAAGTAAAAGCAAAGCAACAAAAACAAACAAATAAAAAAGGCTGTATGCGCTGTGAACGTATAGCTTCTATTTTTTGTTTGTTTCATATGCCATTGGAACTATGTTTGTTCGAAGTTCAAACATGTTGTTAGGGGTGAGACGTGAGTTTTTTTATTCTCGTTTTTTATTCGAAGATAAAAATCTTCGAATCTGACTTCGACATTTTGGGTGGAGGCCTCTTAACGCACACTAGTAAAAAAAATAAATAAATTGTTGCAATTCACATCTATTCATCGACACGAGATGAAATTACAAAAACAACAATGTAAACAAATGGGTTTTGGGGGATGGAACGTACGAAAGATTCCAATCTTTATAATTCAGTATCTTTGGTTTTAACATAGAAGGCCGCCTTTTTTGTCAAATTAGACGAAATAAGGTCATTGACTGGAAAATATTTTTATATATAATTTTAATGACTGGCTAAGAGCCCACTGCTGTTTGTGGGTGTGAGTGATCGCAAAAATTCACTGGTATGTTTAGATAGATCTTAACTTTTTATAAGCGTGGTTGGGGCCTTTGTCGGTAAACTAAAAACGCATTTTCCATGCATCATTACCGATTTTCAAATTTGCTTATGAAAAGATAAGATCTATACAAAAATACCAGTAAATTTTTGCTATCATCCACACCTTAAATTTGATGTAGGCTCTCGGTCTATGAGGCATTCGGACGAATGTTGATGTTTACACATCTTAACCGTGAGTCCCGGCACTCACACTTTTTTTTGGTGTCCGTTTTATCATCTTCTTCGTTTTCTGTTCCCTACGACAAGTAAGAACATAGCATGAACGCAATAATTTTGTCTATTCCCCTGACGTTTCGCACTCTTGCTCAACTCTCTATATGGACTGCTAGTCTAATGTCGGTTCCATACAACAATTGTCAAAAAAATGTCGCCAAAAAAAGAGAGCGATGCTAGCTCTTCCCACGCCACTTCTGACATAGAAGCTCGTGACATCTGTTTTTAAAAATTCAAAAAGTCGTATTTAGCGATAAACCAAACCTGACATTTTTAAATTTCCTGCACAGAAATTGTTGCGATCGCCTGAAAAGAAGAAAATTTTTGAAAAGAAAAAAAATATACCCGGCTGGCGAAATCCCTCTTTCATGTAGGTAGGCCCTTGGACGTCATTCTTCTTTGGGAAAACTAGAAAGAAACTAAAAGAAAATAATTAGATGGATGGTTCAAAGAAAAATTATATAAACGAAATAACAACTGAAACAAATAAATGAAAAAAGTTAACAATACACAAAAATATGAATTATAAAAATAAAAAAACGAACCAGGCAATTGCGTCGAGGCACAGATATAGGCAGCGTAGTAAACATAATTATGAATGAAGGAGACTAGAAAAATATAGAAGCCGTACGCTGATTGGCTGTCAGGGGTTAGTTAGAATTAGAATCCACAATCCAAAAGGAAAGATGGCCGACGGTCCACAAAGGGTGGGTTCACAATAATGAGTCGGTGGGGTAGTATTCTGATTTAAGGGTACGATCTTCGCTAAAGATGAAGTTAATGGCAAGGGTAGCCTACATTTCGGCTCTTAGGCTATGTTTGGCGAGGGATCGTGCGGGGTGAAGATTTTTTTTTTACAAAGAGAGCAGAATAGTTAAATGAAAGTTGTTGCATTATTTCGGTTGCAGTGAGGGAACGGTGGATCGTTGCATGTGTGGGTGGAATTGTCTGCAAGGCAGCGGATTGCACTTGCCGGTTGCGATATGCATTCAATATCAAAAAAGTGTCCATAGCGATCAGAAGTGTCCCAAAGAAAGTAAAAAGAAATACCTATAAGTGTTAAAAAAAAAGAAACAAAAGAAAAAATCCCTATTTTATATTAGGCAGTGCGGTAAATTTTGAATTTAGATTTGTTGAAAGTGGTGTAACCAATTTTTCTCAGCCGCTGTGTAAGAAAAAACAAATAAAAAACTACCAAGAGGAAAAAGAAAATTTAAGAGGGTAAGTCGTTTTGATAAAAGTAAAAGATGGGTGGAAATTTAAAATAATCAGTGATATTTAGGTAAAACTGGATTAGGTAATTTCTGGGAGAAGCACAAGGATACATACAAGATAAAATTACGCGATCAAAGAATTAAGTTAAAGGTGAGGTTTTTTTTTGTTGCTGTACGGTGAGGTGGTGGTCGTGATGTTAAGCTCTATTTTATAGATAAGCTACAGCAGAGGTCAGAACAGTTGTCCAGATCCGCAAACAAAAGAAAAAAAGAATAATTACAAGAATAAGGGTGAGTCAAAAATAATCTAAGAAACAGTGATGTGAAGAAAAAAAAATTAAACAAAGGAATAGGGGTTTTAATATACAGGTTACCGGTATAAGCGGATCCTTGGCGGTCAACGGCTAACGAAACGGGTCGTGGCCGCCGAACGTTTTTATAGCTGTTCTGAACCATTTAGCGGTGAATCGAAATTTTCTAGAGGAAAGTTCGAGGCCCACAGCGGGGCATTTCATCAATTGGCAGAGAAAAAAAAATATTATTTTTTTTTATAACGTTTTGAACTTTTTTTTGAGCGTGATATTTTAAATATAAATTTTAAAGTTGTAAATATTTGTAGATAAATCAAAAATTTAAAACCAGTATATATTAGTAAAGGGAGATATATAGGAAGGAAAAGAGCAAATTAACCACATGCCTTCGGACGGTCGTTCGCAGTCGTTTTTGCCAGTTAAGGCTTTTGATTTCGGCTGGCGTAAACCTATAGAGAGCTCTGTGTAGGTAGGGTCTCCGAAAAACGCGCGAAACAAGAAAAAAATAAAGAGAAAAGATCGCCAAAAGTATCCGAAAGAAGGCGACAAGTAGGGTCAGCGGTCTGAAGAAGGTCGGTGCGATTTATTTTGATACTCATTCCCTCTTGTTACATCCCGGCGTATCTAAAAGAATCAAAATATATACCAATCAAAAAAAAAAAAAAATCCAAACAAAAAAACAGGGGTTTCCTAAACCCCCCAAAAAAATCGATCTATAAGATCCAAAAAAAAAAAAAGGAAATTTGTGAAATATAAAATCGAGTAGCAATTTAAAATTTTTAGTTTTAAGTATTTAAGAATAGTTAAAATCCTTTTTTTTTATAATTATTTGTATTTGTAAATTTTTCTTAAATCTCTTCGTTGAGAAATCCAATTTTTTTCAAAAAAATATTTACGTAACATATAATCTTAGTAAGTAAGTAGTTCCCACCATTATATAAAACTCTTCAGTTTTTTTTTGTATCTTATTTTTTTCTAATCTCCATGATTTCATATAAATTTCCCTTGATGTTGCAATAAATCAATAATGTTTGTGAGTCACGCCAACTCCAATGTTTTTTTTTCTAAGCAGCGTTAGCGGCTTAATGGCTTATTAATAGAAATTTTCAGGGGGTGGAAGGGGTGATACCGACACTGGAGGAGGAAGTGAATTGAGACCAACGATCGTCTCTGCATTCCGGGAGTCCGACAAACATGGCCACGGACTCCAGGCAGGGAGGGCGGCTATCCGCGTGTCATCAGCGGAGCCCGAAACATGATGAATAAGTTGGTGTTAAGTTAAGATGGTAAGCCAAGAATCCTTTAATGTATTTGTAATCGTCTAGTTTGTGATATCTTGTTTGGCACGATTTATGTTTTTGTTGCCGGCTTGGTCACATCTTGGGACAAGATCCCCCCCCATATCCGGCGAGCTAAGTTGAGCGTCGCCAGCGTGCCAGTCCCAAGGTGCGACACTCCTCTCCCCCGTTCAGGTATCATTCCTTATCCCTAACTTACCTTTGCGACCTTGTTTCCTTCCTTTCCTTAAAACCGAAGTCCTCCTAGCATCATTCCCTTTCATTCCATTATGACCCAAAGCCCTCGATTTATTTCCGTTTCCTACTTGCTTTTCTTCGTTAGAATCTTTCCGCTTTGAGCCTGAACGGTTATCCAATACCTACCTTTCCCAATCCTCAATCCTACCCACGTCCTTACCTCATACCCACCTTTGCCTATCCAAGCTGACCGGTAATAAATGGCGCCCATCCGTGAAGTCCAATTGTCTTGTAACCCTATCCCGTCACTCAGGCTGGCCTCGGTGACATCCATCTGACGAAACGTAGGTCGTGATTAGGATTGCTCCTCAGAAGGCCTATCACTTGCGACGTGGATTCAGATGATGCCTCCGAGAACAGAATGAACTGACACATGTGTTTTTAGGCCACCGTGGCGTAAGCCGGGGATTCCTGCAAGTCTTCAACTAGAAGGTTGTTCGTACTAGTGAATTGCGGCAGGGATCTACGATCCGACTACGTGGGCTAGGTCATGGTACACAAATGCTGGTGGTGTTGGAGCAGAGTGAATCGTATGTCTTGCACAGGATTGCTCCTTAGAATGCCTAAACAATAGCGACGATTCATCTTCAACTCCATGTATACGTCCCTATCTATGTTTTTCCACACATTCTACTTCTTTGCTTACCAACCGGATTACCATCGATGTACACATCAAATGCAGACGAGAGTTGCCTCAATCATACTCCTATTCTTCGTCAACAAAAAGACCTCCACAGGAAATCACCTCCTACACCCCCGCACCCATGAATGATAACAACAAACCAAAACAAAAACTTTTATTAATTACATTAGAAATACATATTATACATACATATCTTCGTCTAATATAATTCGTCTTATACCTGTCGTTTGATTTAGCAACCAAGAAATAAGTTATTCTAGTAAATACATATATAGATATACATATAACAGATAGTTTTAGAATTCAGAATACATTATAGTTATAGTAGTAATAAGTAATAATTCTTTTAAGGCTTTTTAAAAACATACATAGGTACATATAGTTAAATATATATAGCAAATAGTCGTTATTTTTAGAATACATTAGATAAGAGGTACTATAAATAATAATTCTTTTAAGTCTTTTTAGGTAGATAGGTATACATAGTTCAATATAGTAAATAATCATTGTTTTTAGAATACGTTAGTTAATATATAGTCCTTTTCATTTTTTTTTAGATAGGTTCACTTTTAAATACATAGAAGATAGTTTTTTTTAGTTTTTTTGATTTTAGAATACATTAGTTATTAGGATAATAAGTAATAATTCTGGTTTAATTTTAGGTTTTAGAATACATTAGTTAGTAGGTACAATAAGTAATAATGCTTGTTTTTAAGGCTTTCTAGATATAGATCATAGGTACATAGTTAAATATATAGCAATTAATTTTTAGTTTTAGATTACATTATAGGTAGTAAGGAAATTTGGAATTCTTTTTGTACATTTCAATTTATTTTAGTTTTAAAATTAAATCTCGTTCTAATTAGACAGTTTTAAGCAGTTATTTTCATTTGAATTAAGCAGGTTAAAATTTTTGTTTACAAATACGTTTTTTTTCTTTCGTTTTTTTTATAAGTAAATTTTTTGGTTAGCAAATTTCGTTTTTATACAGATTTGGTATTTACAATAAAATTAATATTATAAGCTTAGATAGAGGTTTCTTCGAGCGCAGCAACTCACATAGTTTCGGTCAAGGAATCAAAGAATGAAACCTAAAAATAAAGAAAATACGGTTAATAAAAGATATTTGATAACAAGAAATAGAGTAATAACCAGATCCATAGCAAAACAATATTTAGACTATTCGTTCGACATGGCTCCAGTCAAGCATACCCCCATCAAGAAAAACGCAAGAAAGACTCTTCCTCAGGAAATAGTCGAGGCACCCGCACATCCACCGCAAATACCACCTAAGCCAGCTAGCAAATCAGTCAGCAGCGAATCGATAGCGGCTCCCTCGTTCAGTAGTTTGTCGGGGTTAAACACCCCACCCTTAGAAGGGCAATCTCGAGGTTCAGATACCCTGATTGAAGGGGGAAACCAATCGATCAATCCGATTGAAGCATTGAAAGATTGGGCGTTAGGTTTAGAAGGCGCGAGTGGACATATTCCGGATCAGCGATCTGCTTCCGTAGTTCAACGAGAACCAATGGCGAGCGGGGCGTTCGAACCTATCGATTGGGATCGAGATAGCCGATCACGAGCCAGAAGCCTTCACGGCGAACTTTTTCCAGGCGACAACGAACCTCTGAGAGAGACAACTGGTAGGGACAATTTACGGTCGGTATGAGTGGGAATCGTTTGTGAGACCTACTGATGGTCAACCCAATAGAAATGTAGTGAATGATAGACCCAGTACTTGGAGGGATAATCTGCTTGGGGAAAATATGATAGCCGGGACAGGCGCAATTCCGAAAATGTCGGTTAGAGAACCCCCACTAGGTGGAGGTTTGAATCCTTTAGTAGCCAGGTCAAACAAGGCACAAGGAGGCCACACAAGAAGAATTTCTCAAGGCCGAACGGTAACAAGGTCAACCGCTGTCAGTAACATCGACAATTCGAAAGCACCCTCAGACGAGGTAAACATTTCGGTGGAATTAAAAACCGTCATTAATTTGGCGGTAGTGCAGGCCTACGATTCATACACCGACACATTGAAAGGTGAACTTTCTGAATCTTTGAAGGTGGAAGTCAGAAAGAATTTCTTGGAGTTTTTGGGGGACATCAACCGGACGGTTCGTACCGAGCCGCCACCAGAGGAGGTAAGGCCTCCGAAAAACTCGTCCGTAAGGGCCAAAGTTCATCCCAGTGCCAATGCAGGTAACACCCAAAACGCCACATACGGATTTGAGCAAGCGGCTCATCCGGTCAGATTTAATGCCCAAGGTGAGAGTTATCGTAACTACGAAAATCAGCACTCAGATGGACCTATGGGATGGCCGAATGGGGGACACCAAATGCCGTACGGTCAAGGTTACTTTCAGCGCGTCGGTAACCCTCCAGGGGATGGATGTAGGTCGACCGATTATCAGCCACCCTGAGGATCTCGAATTCCAATCAGACTGGATAAATGGGGGCACGGATGCTCCTGGGCCGAGATTTTACGAGATTTCCATCTCCTACTCTCAGGCACCGCCCACGAATGGTACTGGCAATTCCAACGGTCGTATTATAATCCAGATTGGCCAATGCTACGGGACGCATTAATGCGCCAATCCGAAGTCACGACTAGACATTATGAGGGACATAATGGATCGACGGCAGGGTGCTTGGGAGTCTAGTGAAGATTATTTTGCCGCGATTAACAAAATGAGATCTCGGCTCAGGATGCCAGTTCCGGAGTCAGAACTGGTGCGCGTGCTGAAAGCGAACCTGAACGAGAGGATAAAATGGCTGGTGTACCCTCAAGAAATCTATTCCCTGGACCATCTGAGGATAGTATGTAAAGACGCTGAACGTGCGTTTCCTGGTAGAGAGAAAGAAGGCCCGAAACCTCATCGACCACCGGCTCGGTATTCGGCGAATGAGATAGAGTTCCGGGATGATGTCTCTCAACAACTTCCGGAGGAAAACCTGGCTGATTCTCATCCTTCACAGAATCGAGCGAACAGTTCCAGAGAGTATAGGGACTCGAAAAATTTAACTTGCTGGAACTGTAGGGCCGCTGGCCATTCGTTTATGGACTGTCCATCGGCTGTTAGAAATATATTCTGCTGCAGATGTCGCCAAGAGGGGGTGATAACACCGAAATGTCGTATCTGCAATCCGGAAAACTTTCCGAGGAACGCGACATCTTTGGGGGATTCACGTTCGCCTCAGAAAACCCAAGAACGTGTAGAGAAGAAGTAGGGGATGAAATTACATCAGAACGAAATAAAGAAGGAAACATAGAAGAAAATACAAAAATTACAATATTGCGGAGAAAAGAATTTACAAGACCAGAGAAAAAGAGTTTAGAAATAAAACCGTTACATGTTAGATTACAAGAATATAAATTAGCTAGAAACAGAATTTTCCACAATCAGGTCAATACCATTTCAAAAAGAATCGTAAAAACGCGTGAACGCTACAAATCAAGAAAAAACACCAGGAATCAAATTTTATCTACTGTTGTCGATACTAGTTCCGATCCCAGACCTTATGCCAGAATAAATTTAGCGGGTCAAGAGATTCTGGGGCTGTTAGACAGTGGGGCGAGTATCAGCATTTTAGGAAAAATTTGTATGAAATTAGTGAATTTACTAAAGATACCGATTCAGCCATATAAGTCCGATGTAAAAACTGCCGATGGCAAGAATCAAGCGATAGTCGGAAAAATTAATGTAGAGGTAGAATTTAAAAAACACCATCATAAGATATCTTTTTATCTAGTTCCAAACCTAGATCAAGAACTATATTTAGGGATTGATTTTTGGAAAGCGTTCCAAATCGCTCCGAATGTGGTTAGCTCCGTCTCGATTTCGGAGGAGGCGGGGGAGATGAGCAACGCCCACGTACTTTCGGCGGAACAGGTATCAAAGTTGGAGGCAATGAAGGGGAAATTTCTGGATAATGGAGCATGTCATAGATACCGGGGATGCGATCCCTGTTAAGCAGCGACACTATCCTGTTTCTCCGGCGGTACAAGCTCTTTTGTATCAGAAGTTAGACAGAATGCTGAAGCTCGGCGTTATAGAGGAAAGCGAAAGTCCTTGGTGCTCACCTGTCGTCCTAATCAAGAAGCCAGGTGAAGATGGTACTATTAAGTATCGTTTTTGCCTGGATTCTCGTAAGGTCAACGCGTTGAGCAAAAAGGATGCCAACCCGCTTCCTCATATCGACGGGCTTCTCACCTACTTTATAAGCAGTGTTGATCTGAAGGATGCATTCTGGCAAATACCGCTTGAGAAAGAGAGTAGAGAGAAAACTGCGTTTGCGGTACCGGGAAGACCCTTGTACCAGTTTACGGTCATGCCTTTTGGGTTGTGTAATGCCGCCCAAAGGTTATGCCGTTTAATGGACAAGGTGATTCCTGCACGACTCAGGGATCAAGTTTTCGTTTATCTCGATGACCTGCTAATTATAGCACCGGACTTCGAGACTCATATTAACCTGCTGAGCGAAGTGGCCGAATGTCTCCGGAAAGCGAATCTCACCATCAACGTGAAGAAATCAAAATTTTGCTTCAAAGAGTTAAAATATTTGGGCTTCATCGTTGGTGGTGGGAAGTTAAAAGCGGATCCGGCTAAGATAGAAGCAGTAGTGAATTTTCCGTTACCGAAAAATCCAAGACAGGTTCGTCGGCTACTTGGCTTAGCGGGGTGGTATAGGCGATTTATTCGGGATTTTTCCACCTTGACTGCGCCTTTAACCGATACATTGAAGAAGAAAAATGAGAAATTTCATATGACCGAACAAGCGACAGCAGCGTTCGAAGCCTTGAAGGTAGCACTCACTACCGCTCCGGTTCTCTCACATCCCGATTTCAGAAGAAAATTCTACATTCAGTGTGACGTTTCTGATTCCGGAATCGGGGCGGTACTCTTTCAAAAGAACGAGGCTGAAGACGAATTTCCTATCGCGTATTTCTCGCAAAAGTTAAATTCCTGCCAAAGGAACTATAGCGTGACAATGCACCATAATCACCGATCATTCTAGTCTGAAATGGCTAATGAATATGAAAGACCTTAGACCTTAGCTAGGTGGAGCCTAGAACTGCAATCGTATGCCTTCGACATAGAGCACCGGAAAGGTTCACTGAACGTCGTGCCGGACACTCTTTCTCGGGCACATCTCGATAGCTTAGAGATAGCTGAAGTTGCACCATTGATTGACCTTGATTCCGAAGAGTTTCGTTCTGAAGAGTATCTGGCTTTAATAGAGACGATACGAAAAAACAGTGCTGAGTTGCCTGACTTGAAAGTCGAAGACAACTTTGTTTATAAGCGTTTTTTTTGTTTAAATGATACACCACTAGTGAATTATTCGTGGCGTTTGTGGATTCCTTCAGGTCTGACTGAGGAAACCATCAAGCAGGCACATGAACCCCCACAGACGGCACATGGAGGGATTGCCAAGACCTTGCACCGCATAAAACAATACCTTTTTTGGCCAAACATGGCTGTTCAAATCAAAAATTATGTAGCCCAATGTAAAACATGTAAACAAAGTAAATCTACAAACCAAATCCTTCGTCCAGTCATAGACAATAACTATGTCATAGATCTACCCTTTCAAAAATTGTTTATAGACTTCCTGGGTCCGTACCCGAGATCAAAAACCGGAAATGCTTATGTGTTTGTTGTCCTAGATCATTTTTTGAAATACGTGTTTCTAAAACCTTTGCGTGCAGCAAATACCACGAGTGTAATTAAGTTTTTGAAAAATGAAATTTTTAACGCGTTTGGAGTTCCGCAGATAATTCACTCTGATAATGGAAAGCAATTCATAGCGAAAGATTTTCAGAACTTACTGCAAAGCTATGGAATTCGACATTTCAAAACAGCGTTTTATTCGCCTCAGTCCAATGCATCGGAAAGGGTGAATAGAACGTTGCTAGCCGCCATCCGTTCTTACCTAAAAGACGATCAACGCGAATGGGACATGCATTTAAGTGACATCGCATGTGCGTTGAGAAGCTCAGTACACTCCTCAACTGGTGTGTCACCATATTTTACTTTATTCGGAATGAATATGATGACACACGGCAAGAGTTACGAATTGGCCGAAAAACTCCATGCGATGGAGGATGGCAAACTTTTGACCCTTCCGAGGCTTAACCGCCTTCAATGCATTCGCGATAAAGTGAAAGAAAATATTATGCGAGCTAACGAGAAAAGCGCAAAAACATATAACATTAGATAATGTTCGTTTCGTTCCTGGCCAGGAAGTATATCGCCGAAATTTCGTACTTAGCGACTCATCGAAATATCTCTCGTCAAAACTTTGTCCGAAATTCATCAAATATCGCGTGGCCAAATGTGTTGGCAAGAACATGTACGAGCTAGAAAACCTTTCCGGTAAAAGCATAGGCGTGTTCCATGCAAAAGACATGAAGCAATAATTGATCTGTGATAACAATATTCTGTGATAAAAACATTCCGTGATATCGGCGTTCTGTGATAGGCCTAGCCATAACATCTCTTCGTGCAATAAAACTTTAGTACCCGTAAATAGCTTCTATTATATATTTATTTATTCATTCATCGTTAGTGTAAATGTTCATAAGTTAGTAAATTGTACCAAAAGTATTTTCGCGTAAAATCGTACCCATGTTACCAAGAAAAGTTGAGAGAAAACCGTCAAATACTTGGTACAATGATAAATAGTAAGAAAATTCGAAAACAAGTAAAGACCACTGCACCGGTTGGATGAACAACGACCTATGGGTACACATTTTCATGATAACGATGCAAACAATTATAAACCCGCGAGTACATAGTTCGAATAAAAATAAAAAGTCACGAACGAACCGATTATATAAAACAAGTAAAACTGTTAGAAAAAGTAAAATCATATAATATATCCATAATATATAAAAAGAAAAGAAAAAGGGGGAAAAACAAATATAAAGATAGGTAAAAACTCAAAACAAAACCCTCAAAAGTTCACAAAATTGTTGCGGCACAATATGTGGATAATGCCCAAAAGATATTTGAATAAACAAACAAAAAAAAAATAGGAAAAGAAAGTTCACAGAAAAAAAAATTTATAAACAAAAACTAAAGCCTGATTAAATCTATATTGAATCAACGATTCCACAAAACCAGTTAAAAAGTACTGAATTTACTTGGCGGATGAATTTCAGTGGGATACAAAATTTTATCACGAATAAAACCTCTGTACAACAAACCGAAAGCGATTGCGATTCACTAGTAAGTCACCTAGGTACGAACCGGAGACAGAATACACCCTGTAAATTCCGTAATCTATCGCCATCGAAACGTTTCAATAAACTTTACTATTTACAAATTGATCAACGCTCTAAAATCTAAATTGACCCGTTCGTTTAAAAGGTGCATATAAAATGTTTATTTTTACCCACCATAATCCTGATCACATATGCTTAAGGCAAGATGTAGAAAAAAAAACATTTGACACTACACATACTGCCATATTCTGCTATCCGATCGAATTTTTTCAATTCACCAATTAATGTACTTTGTTTATCACAATTACCCTTTTAAACACGTTAATCTTTCGAGATCATATCTCTGTCAAGAATTATTTATGTGGCACTTATGTAATTGTAAATAATTGATAAGTTTTATTTTTATCGCATTTATATGTTTTGTGGAACATTTGTTTCCCGAAAATTCATACGAACGGGTAGCAGAATATGGCCGATAGAAAAAAAAAATAAAAAAAAAAAGAAAACAAAACTCACTGCGATTACGACACGACTAAGGTTGTATAGTGATGCCCGGCTGTTTCGTGGGTTAAACTCCCCACATTCCTTATTGTTGAAATAGGATCTGCCACCGTCCCTGAGGTGAGCCAGTCACGGCCAGAACCGGTGTTTTGTTGCGATCGCCTGAAAAGAATAAATAAAATAAAATAAATTAATAAAACTCGAAGAAAATTTTTGAAAAGAAAAAAAATATACCCGGCTGGCGAAATCCGTCTTTCATGTAGGTAGGCCCTTGGACGTCATTCTTCTTTGGGAAAACTAGAAAGAAACTAAAACAAAATAATTAGATGGATGGTTCAAAGAAAAAATTATATAAACGAAATAACAACTGAAACAAATAAATGAAAAAAAGTTAACAATACACAAAAATATGAAATACAAAAATAAAAAAACGAACCAGGCAATTGCGTCGAGGCACAGATATAGGCAGCGTAGTAAACATAATTATGAATAAAGGAGACTAGAAAAATATAGAAGCCGTACGCTGATTGGCTGTCAGGGGTTAGTTAGAATTAGAATCCACAATCCAAAAGGAAAGATGGCCGACGGTCCACAAAGGGTGGGTTCACAATAATGATTAGGGTACGATCTTCGCTAAAGATGAAGTTAATGGCAAGGGTAGCCTACATTTCGGCTCTTAGGCTATGTTTGGCGAGGGATCGTGCGGGGTGAAGATTTTTTTTTTACAAAGAGAGCAGAATAGTTAAATGAAAGTTGTTGCATTATTTCGGTTGCAGTGAGGGAACGGTGGATCGTTGCATGTGTGGGTGGAATTGTCTGCAAGGCAGCGGATTGCACTTGCCGGTTGCGATATGCATTCAATATCAAAAAAGTGTCCATAGCGATCAGAAGTGTCCCAAAGAAAGTAAAAAGAAATACCTATAAGTGTTAAAAAAAAAGAAACAAAAGAAAAAATCCCTATTTTATATTAGGCAGTGCGGTAAATTTTGAATTTAGATTTGTTGAAAGTGGTGTAACCAATTTTTCTCAGCCGCTGTGTAAGAAAAAACAAATAAAAAACTACCAAGAGGAAAAAGAAAATTTAAGAGGGTAAGTCGTTTTGATAAAAGTAAAAGATGGGTGGAAATTTAAAATAATCAGTGATATTTAGGTGAAACTGGATTAGGTAATTTCTGGGAGAAGCACAAGGATACATACAAGATATAATTACGCGATCAAAGAATTAAGTTAAAGGTGAGGTTTTTTTTTGTTGCTGTACGGTGAGGTGGTGGTCGTGATGTTAAGCTCTATTTTATAGATAAGCTACAGCAGAGGTCAGAACAGTTGTCCAGATCCGCAAACAAAAGAAAAAAAGAATAATTACAAGAATAAGGGTGAGTCAAAAATAATCTAAGAAACAGTGATGTGAAGAAAAAAAAATTAAACAAAGGAATAGGGGTTTGAATATACAGGTTACCGGTATAAGCGGATCCTTGGCGGTCAACGGCTAACGAAACGGGTCGTGGCCGCCGAACGTTTTTATAGCTGTTCTGAACCATTTAGCGGTGAATCGAAATTTTCTAGAGGAAAGTTCGCGGCCCACAGCGGGGCATTTCATCAATTGGCAGAGAAAAAAAAATATTATTTTTTTTTATAACGTTTTGAACTTTTTTTTGAGTGTGATATTTTAAATATAAATTTTAAAGTTGTAAATATTTGTAGATAAATCAAAAATTTAAAACTAGTATATATTAGTAAAGGGAGATATATAGGAAGGAAAAGAGCAAATTAACCACTTGCCTTCGGACGGTCGTTCGCGGTCGTTTTTTCCAGTTAAGGCTTTTGATTTCGGCTGGCGTAAACCTATAGAGAGCTCTGTGTAGGTAGGGTCATTCCCTCTTGTTACATCCCGGCGTATCTAAAAGAATCAAAATATATACCAATCAAAAAAAAAAAAAAATCCAAACAAAAAAACAGGGGTTTCCTAAACCCCCCAAAAAAATCGATTTATAAGATCCAAAAAAAAAAAAAGGAAATTTGTGAAATATAAAATCGAGTAGCAATTTAAAATTTTTAGTTTTAAGTATTTAAGAATAGTTAAAATCCTTTTTTTTTTATAATTATTTGTATTTGTAAATTTTTCTTAAATCTCTTCGTTGAGAAATCCAATTTTTTTCAAAAAAATATTTACATAACATATAATCTTAGTAAGTAAGTAGTTCCCACCATTATATAAAACTCTTCAGTTTTTTTTTGTATCTTATTTTTTTCTAATCTCCATGATTTCATATAAATTTCCCTTGATGTTGCAATAAATCAATAATGTTTGTGAGTCACGCCAACTCCAATGTTTTTTTTTCTAAGCAGCGTTAGCGGCTTAATGGCTTATTAATAGAAATTTTCAGGGGGTGGAAGGGGTGATACCGACACTGGAGGAGGAAGTGAATTGAGACCAACGATCGTCTCTGCATTCGGGGAGTCCGACAAACATGGCCACGGACTCCAGGCAGGGAGGGCGGCTATCCGCGTGTCATCAGCGGAGCTCGAAACATGATGAATAAGTTGGTGTTAAGTAAAGATGGTAAGCCAAGAATCCTTTAATGTATTTGTAATCGTCTAGTTTGTGATGTCTTGTTTGGCACGATTTATGTTTTTGTTGCCGGCTTGGTCACATCTTGGGACAAGATCCCCCCCCCATATCCGGCGAGCTAAGTTGAGCGTCGCCAGCGTGCCAGTCCCAAGGTGCGACACTCCTCTCCCCCGTTCAGGTATCATTCCTTATCCCTAACTTACCTTTGCGACCTTGTTTCCTTCCTTTCCTTAAAACCGAAGTCCTCCTAGCATCATTCCCTTTCATTCCATTATGACCCAAAGCCCTCGATTTATTTCCGTTTCCTACTTGCTTTTCTTCGTTAGAATCTTTCCGCTTTGAGCCTGAACGGTTATCCAATACCTACCTTTCCCAATCCTCAATCCTACCCACGTCCTTACCTCATACCCACCTTTGCCTATCCAAGCTGACTGGTAATAAATGGCGCCCATCCGTGAAGTCCAATTGTCTTGTAACCCTATCCCGTCACTCAGGCTGGCCTCGGTGACATCCATCTGACGAAACGTAGGTCGTGATTAGGATTGCTCCTCAGAAGGCCTATCACTTGCGACGTAGATTCAGATGATGCCTCCGAGAACAGAATGAACTGACACATGTGTTTTTAGGCCACCGTGGCGGAAGCCGGGGATTCCTGCAAGTCTTCAACTAGAAGGTTGTTCGTACTAGTGAATTGCGGCAGGGATCTACGATCCGACTACGTGGGCTAGGTCATGGTACACAAATGCTGGTGGTGTTGGAGCAGAGTGAATCGTATGTCTTGCACAGGATTGCTCCTTAGAATGCCTAAACAATAGCGACGATTCATCTTGGCTTCAGCAGCAGCAGCAGATAAGTACCAACTCCATGTATACGTCCCTATCTATGTTTTTCCACACATTCTACTTCTTTGCTTACCAACCGGATTACCATCGATGTACACATCAAATGCAGACGAGAGTTGCCTCAATCATACTCCTATTCTTCGTCAACAAAAAGACCTCCACAGGAAATCACCTCCTACACCCCCGCACCCATGAATGATAACAACAAACCAAAACAAAAACTTTTATTAATTACATTAGAAATACATATTGTACATACATATCTTCGTCTAATATAATTCGTCTTATACCTGTCGTTTGATTTAGCAACCAAGAAATAAGTTATTCTAGTAAATACATATATAGATATACATATAACAGATAGTTTTAGATTACAGAATACATTATACTTATAGTAGTAATAAGTAATAATTCTTTTAAGGCTTTTTAAAAACATACATAGGTACATATAGTTAAATATATATAGCAAATAGTCGTTATTTTTAGAATACATTAGATAAGAGGTACTATAAATAATAATTCTTTTAAGTCTTTTTAGGTAGATAGGTATACATAGTTCAATATAGTAAATAATCATTGTTTTTAGAATACGTTAGTTAATATATAGTCCTTTTAATTTTTTTTTAGATAGGTACACTTTTAAATACATAGAAGATAGTTTTTTTTAGTTTTTTTGATTTTAGAATACATTAGTTATTAGGATAATAAGTAATAATTCTGGTTTAATTTTAGGTTTTAGAATAAATTAGTTAGTAGGTACAATAAGTAATAATTCTTGTTTTTAAGGGTTTCTAGATATAGATCATAGGTACATAGTTAAATATATAGCAATTAATTTTTAGTTTTAGATTACATTATAGGTAGTAAGGAAATTTGTAATTCTTTTTGTGCATTTCAATTTATGTTAGTTTTAAAATTAAATCTCGTTCTAATTAGATAGTTTTAAGCAGTTATTTTCATTTGAATTAAGCAGGTTAAAATTTTTGTTTACAAATACGTTTTTTTTCTTTCGTTTTTTTTATAAGTAAATTTTTTGGTTAGCAAATTTCGTTTTTATACAGATTTGGTATTTACAATAAAATTAATATTATAAGCTTAGATAGAGGTTTCTTCGAGCGCAGCAACTCACATAGTTTCGGTCAAGGAATCAAAGAATGAAACCTAAAAATAAAGAAAATACGGTTAATAAAAGATATTTGATAACAAGAAATAAAGTAATAACCAGATCCATAGCAAAACAATATTTAGACTATTCGTTCGACATGGCTCCAGTCAAGCATACCCCCATCAAGAAAAACGCAAGAAAGACTCTTCCTCAGGAAATAGTCGAGGCACCCGCACATCCACCGCAAATACCACCTAAGCCAGCTAGCAAATCAGTCAGCAGCGAATCGATAGCGGCTCCCTCGTTCAGTAGTTTGTCGGGGTTAAACACCCCACCCTTAGAAGGGCAATCTCGAGGTTCAGATACCCTGATTGAAGGGGGAAACCAATCGATCAATCCGATTGAAGCATTGAAAGATTGGGCGTTAGGTTTAGAAGGCGCGAGTGGACATATTCCGGATCAGCGATCTGCTTCCGTAGTTCAACGAGAACCAATGGCGAGCGGGGCGTTCGAACCTATCGATTGGGATCGAGATAGCCGATCACGAGCCAGAAGCCTTCACGGCGAACTTTTTCCAGGCGACAACTCTCTGAGAGAGACAACTGGTAGGGACAATTTACGGTCGGTATGAGTGGGAATCGTTTGTGAGACCTACTGATGGTCAACCCAATAGAAATGTAGTGAATGATAGACCCAGTACTTGGAGGGATAATCTGCTTGGGGAAAATATGATAGCCGGGACAGGCGCAATTCCGAAAATGTCGGTTAGAGAACCCCCACTAGGTGGAGGTTTGAATCCTTTAGTAGCCAGGTCAAACAAGGCACAAGGAGGCCACACAAGAAGAATTTCTCAAGGCCGAACGGTAACAAGGTCAACCGCTGTCAGTAACATCGACAATTCGAAAGCACCCTCAGACGAGGTAAACATTTCGGTGGAATTAAAAACCGTCATTAATTTGGCGGTAGTGCAGGCCTACGATTCATACACCGACACATTGAAAGGTGAACTTTCTGAATCTTTGAAGGTGGAAGTCAGAAAGAATTTCTTGGAGTTTTTGGGGGACATCAACCGGACGGTTCGTACCGAGCCGCCACCAGAGGAGGTAAGGCCTCCGAAAAACTCGTCCGTAAGGGCCAAAGTTCATCCCAGTGCCAATGCAGGTAACACCCAAAACGCCACATACGGATTTGAGCAAGCGGCTCATCCGGTCAGATTTAATGCCCAAGGTGAGAGTTATCGTAACTACGAAAATCAGCACTCAGATGGACCTATGGGATGGCCGAATGGGGGACACCAAATGCCGTACGGTCAAGGTTACTTTCAGCGCGTCGGAAACCCTCCAGGGGATGGATGTAGGTCGACCGATTATCAGCCACCCTGAGGATCTCGAATTCCAATCAGACTGGATAAATGGGGGCACGGATGCTCCTGGGCCGAGATTTTACGAGATTTCCATCTCCTACTCTCAGGCACCGCCCACGAATGGTACTGGCAATTCCAACGGTCGTATTATAATCCGGATTGGCCAATGCTACGGGACGCATTAATGCGCCAATCCGAAATCACGACTAGACATTATGAGGGACATAATGGATCGACGGCAGGGTGCTTGGGAGTCTAGTGAAGATTATTTTGCCGCAATTAACAAAATGAGATCTCGGCTCAGGATGCCAGTTCCGGAGTCAGAACTGGTGCGCGTGCTAAAAGCGAACCTGAACGAGAGGATAAAATGGCTGGTGTACCCTCAAGAAATCTTTTCCCTGGACCATCTGAGTATAGTATGTAAAGACGCTGAACGTGCGTTTCCTGGTAGAGAGAAAGAAGGCCCGAAACCTCATCGACCACCGGCTCGGTATTCGGCAAATGAGATAGAGTTCCGGGATGATGTCTCTCAACAACTTCCGGAGGAAAACCTGGCTGATTTTCATCCTTCACAGAATCGACCGAACAGTTCCAGAGAGTATAGGGACTCGAAAAATTTAACTTGCTGGAACTGTAGGGCCGCTGGCCATTCGTTTATGGACTGTCCATCGGCTGTTAGAAATATATTCTGCTACAGATGTGGCCAAGAGGGGGTGATAACACCGAAATGTCGTATCTGCAATCCGGGAAACTTTCCGAGGAACGCGACATCTTTGGGGGATTCACGTTCGCCTCAGAAAACCCAAGAACGTGTAGAGAAGAAGTAGGGGATGAAATTACATCAGAACGAAATAAAGAAGGAAACATAGAAGAAAATACAAAAATTACAATATTGCGGAGAAAAGAATTTACAAGACCAGAGAAAAAGAGTTTAGAAATAAAACCGTTACATGTTAGATTACAAGAATATAAATTAGCTAGAAACAGAATTTTCCACAATCAGGTCAATACCATTTCAAAAAGAATCGTAAAAACGCGTGAACGCTACAAATCAAGAAAAAACACCAGGAATCAAATTTTATCTACTGTTGTCGATACTAGTTCCGATCCCAGACCTTATGCCAGAATAAATTTAGCGGGTTAAGAGATTCTGGGGCTGTTAGACAGTGGGGCGAGTATCAGCATTTTAGGAAAAATTTGTATGAAATTAGTGAATTTACTAAAGATACCGATTCAGCCATATAAGTCCGATGTAAAAACTGCCGATGGCGAGAATCAAGCGATAGTCGGAAAAATTAATGTAGAGGTAGAATTTAAAAATCACCATCATAAGATATCTTTTTATCTAGTTCAAAAGCTAGATCAAGAACTATATTTAGGGATTGATTTTTGGAAAGCGTTCCAAATCGCTCCGAATGTGGTTAGCTCCGTCTCGATTTCGGAGGAGGCGGGGGAGATGAGCAATGCCCTCGTACTTTCAGCGGAACAGGTATCAAAGTTGGAGGCAGTGATGGGGAAATTTCTGGATAATGGAGCATGTCATAGATACCGGGGATGCGATCCATGTTAAGCAGCGACACTATCCTGTTTCTCCGGCGGTACAAGCTCTTTTGTATCAGGAGTTAGACAGAATGCTGAAGCTCGGCGTTATAGAAGAAAGCGAAAGTCCTTGGTGCTCACCTGTCGTCCTAATCAAGAAGCCAGGTGAAGATGGTACTATTAAGTATCGTTTTTGCCTGGATTCTCGTAAGGTCAACGCGTTGAGCAAAAAGGATGCCAACCCGCTTCCTCATATCGACGGGCTTCTCACCTACTTTATAAGCAGTGTTGATCTGAAGGATGCATTCTGGCAAATACCGCTTGAGAAAGAGAGTAGAGAGAAAACTGCGTTTGCGGTACCGGGAAGACCCTTGTACCAGTTTACGGTCATGCCTTTCGGGTTGTGTAATGCCGCCCAAAGGTTATGCCGTTTAATGGACAAGGTGATTCCTGCACGACTCAGGGATCAAGTTTTCGTTTATCTCGATGACCTGCTAATTATAGCACCGGACTTCGAGACTCATATTAACCTGCTGAGCGAAGTGGCCGAATGTCTCCGGAAAGCGAATCTCACCATCAACGTGAAGAAATCAAAATTTTGCTTCAAAGAGCTAAAATATTTGGGCTTCATCGTTGGTGGTGGGAAGTTAAAAGCGGATCCGGCTAAGATAGAAGCAGTAGTGAATTTTCCGTTACCGAAAAATCCAAGACAGGTTCGTCGGCTACTTGGCTTAGCGGGGTGGTATAGGCGATTTATTCGGGATTTTTCCACCTTGACTGCGCCTTTAACCGATACATTGAAGAAGAAAAATGAGAAATTTCATATGACCGAACAAGCGACAGCAGCGTTCGAAGCCTTGAAGGTAGCACTCACTACCGCTCCGGTTCTCTCACATCCCGATTTCAGAAGAAAATTCTACATTCAGTGTGACGCTTCTGATTCCGGAATCGGGGCGGTACTCTTTCAAAAGAACGAGGCTGAAGACGAATTTCCTATCGCGTATTTCTCGCAAAAGTTAAATTCCTGCCAAAGGAACTATAGCGTGACAATGCACCATAATCACCGATCATTCTAGTCTGAAATGGCTAATGAATATGAAAGACCTTAGACCTTAGCTAGGTGGAGCCTAGAACTGCAATCGTATGCCTTCGACATAGAGCACCGGAAAGGTTCACTGAACGTCGTGCCGGACACTCTTTCTCGGGCACATCTCGATAGTTTAGAGATAGCTGAAGTTGCACCATTGATTGACCTTGATTCCGAAGAGTTTCGTTCTGAAGAGTATCTGGCTTTAATAGAGACGATACGAAAAAACAGTGCTGAGTTGCCTGACTTGAAAGTCGAAGACAACTTTGTTTATGATTTTTGTTCAAATGATACACCACTAGTGAATTATTCGTGGCGTTTGTGGATTCCTTCAGGTCTGACTGAGGAAACCATCAAGCAGGCACATGAACCCCCACAGACGGCACATGGAGGGATTGCCAAGACCTTGCACCGCATAAAACAATACCTTTTTTGGCCAAACATGGCTGTTCAAATCAAAAATTATGTAGCCCAATGTACAACATGTAAACAAAGTAAATCTACAAACCAAATCCTTCGTCCAGTCATAGACAATAACTATGTCACAGATCTACCCTTTCAAAAATTGTTTATAGACTTCCTGGGTCCGTACCCGAGATCAAAAACCGGAAATGCTTATGTGTTTGTTGTCCTAGATCATTTTTCGAAATACGTGTTTCTAAAACCTTTGCGTGCAGCAAATACCACGAGTGTGATTAAGTTTTTGAAAAATGAAATTTTTAACGCGTTTGGAGTTCCGCAGATAATTCACTCTGATAATGGAAAGCAATTCATAGCGAAAGATTTTCAGAACTTACTGCAAAGCTATGGAATTCGACATTTCAAAACAGCGTTTTATTCGCCTCAGTCCAATGCATCGGAAAGGGTGAATAGAACGTTGCTAGCCGCCATCCGTTCTTACCTAAAAGACGATCAACGCGAATGGGACATGCATTTAAGTGACATCGCATGTGCGTTGAGAAGCTCAGTACACTCCTCAACTGGTGTGTCACCATATTTTACTTTATTCGGAATGAATATGATGACTCACGGCAAGAGTTACGAATTGGCCGAAAAACTCCATGCGATGGAGGATGGCGAACTTTTGACCCTTCCGAGGCTTAACCGCCTTCAATGCATTCGCGATAAAGTGAAAGAAAATATTATGCGAGCTAACGAGAAAAGCGCAAAAACATATAACATTAGAAGCCGTAATGTTCGTTTCGTTCCTGGCCAGGAAGTATATCGCCGAAATTTCGTACTTAGCGACTCATCGAAATATCTCTCGTCAAAACTTTGTCCGAAATTCATCAAATGTCACGTGGCCAAATGTGTTGGCAAGAACATGTACGAGCTAGAAAACCTTTCCGGTAAAAGCATAGGCGTGTTCCATGCAAAAGACATGAAGCAATAATTGATCTGTGATAACAATATTCTGTGATAAAAACATTCCGTGATATCGGCGTTCTGTGATAGGCCTAGCCATAACATCTCTTCGTGCAATAAAACTTTAGTACCCGTAAATAGCTTCTATTATATATTTATTTATTCATTCATCGTTAGTGTAATATATTCATAAGTTAGTAAATTGTACCAAAAGTATTTTCGCGTAAAATCGTACCCATGTTACCAAGAAAAGTTGACAGAAAACCGTCAAATACTTGGTACAATGATAAATAGTAAGAAAATTCGAAAACAAGTAAAGACCACTGCACCGGTTGGATGAACAACGACCTATGGGTACACATTTTCATGATAACGATGCAAACAATTATAAACCCGCGAGTACATAGTTCGAATAAAAATAAAAAGTCACGAACGAACCGATTATATAAAACAAGTAAAACTGTTAGAAAAAGTAAAATCATATAATATATCCATAATATATAAAAAGAAAAGAAAAAGGGGGAAAAACAAATATAAAGATAGGTACCAACTCAAAACAAAACCCTCAAAAGTTCACAAAATTGTTGCGGCACAATATGTGGATAATGCCCAAAAGATATTTGAATAAAAAAACAACGATTCCACAAAACCAGTTAAAAAGTACTGAATTTACTTGGCGGATGAATTTCAGTGGGATATAAAATTTTATCACGAATAAAACCTCTGTACAACAAACCGAAAGCGATTGCGATTCACTAGTAAGTCACCTAGGTACGAACCGGAGACAGAATACACCCTGTAAATTCCGTAATCTATCGCCATCGAAACGTTTCAATAAACTTTACTATTTACAAATTGATCAACGCTCTAAAATCTAAATTGACCCGTTCGTTTAAAAGGTGCATATAAAATGTTTATTTTTACCCACCATAATCCTGATCACATATGCTTAAGGCAAGATGTAGAAAAAAAAAGTGGAAACACATTTGACACTACACATACTGCCATATTCTGCTATCCGATCGAATTTTTTCAATTCACCAATTAATGTACTTTGTTTATCACAATTACCCTTTTAAACACGTTAATCTTTCGAGATCATATCTCTGTCAAGAATTATTTATGTGGCACTTATGTAATTGTAACTAATTGATAAGTTTTATTTTTATCGCATTTATATGTTTTGTGGAACATTTGTTTCCCGAAAATTCATACGAACGGGTAGCAGAATATGGCCGATAGAAAAAAAAAATAAAAAAAAAAGAAAAGAAAACAAAACTCACTGCGATTACGACACGACTAAGGTTGTATAGTGATGCCCGGCTGTTTCGTGGGTTAAACTCCCCACATTCCTTATTGTTGAAATAAGATCTGCCATCGTCCCTGAGGTGAGCCAGTCACGGCCAGAACCGGTGTTTTGTTGCGATCGCCTGAAAAGAATAAATAAAATAAAATAAATTAATAAAACTCGAAGAAAATTTTTGAAAAGAAAAAAAAATATACCCGGCTGGCGAAATCACTCTTTCATGTAGGTAGGCCCTTGGACGTCATTCTTCTTTGGGAAAACTAGAAAGAAACTAAAAGAAAATAATTAGATGGATAGTTCAAAGAAAAAAGTATATAAACGAAATAACAACTGAAACAAATAAATGAAAAAAAGTTAACAATACACAAAAATATGAAATATAAAAATAAAAAAACGAACCAGGCAATTGCGTCGAGGCACAGATATAGGCAGCGTAGTAAACATAATTATGAATGAAGGAGACTAGAAAAATATAGAAGCCGTACGCTGATTGGCTGTCAGGGGTTAGTTAGAATTAGAATCCACAATCCAAAAGGAAAGATGGCCGACGGTCCACAAAGGGTGGGTTCACAATAATGAGTCGGTGGGGTAGTATTCTGATTTAAGGGTACGATCTTCGCTAAAGATGAAGTTAATGGCAAGGGTAGCCTACATTTCGGCTCTTAGGCTATGTTTGGCGAGGGATCGTGCGGGGTGAAGATTTTTTTTTTACAAAGAGAGCAGAATAGTTAAATGAAAGTTGTTGCATTATTTCGGTTGCAGTGAGGGAACGGTGGATCGTTGCATGTGTGGGTGGAATTGTCTGCAAGGCAGCGGATTGCACTTGCCGGTTGCGATATGCATTCAATATCAAAAAAGTGTCCATAGCGATCAGAAGTGTCCCAAAGAAAGTAAAAAGAAATACCTATAAGTGTTAAAAAAAAAAAAGAAAAAAAGCCCTATTTTATATTAGGCAGTGCGGTAAATTTTGAATTTAGATTTGTTGAAAGTGGTGTAACCAATTTTTCTCAGCCGCTGTGTAAGAAAAAACAAATAAAAAACTACCAAGAGGAAAAAGAAAATTTAAGAGGGTAAGTCGTTTTGATAAAAGTAAAAGATGGGTGGAAATTTAAAATAATCAGTGATATTTAGGTGAAACTGGATTAGGTAATTTCTGGGAGAAGCACAAGGATACATACAAGATAAACGATCAAAGAATTAAGTTAAAGGTGAGGTTTTTTTTTGTTGCTGTACGGTGAGGTGGTGGTCGTGATGTTAAGCTCTATTTTATAGATAAGCTACAGCAGAGGTCAGAACAGTTGTCCAGATCCGCAAACAAAAGAAAAAAAGAATAATTACAAGAATAAGGGTGAGTCAAAAATAATCTAAGAAACAGTGATGTGAAGAAAAAAAAAATTAAACAAAGGAATAGGGGTTTTAATATACAGGTTACCGGTATAAGCGGATCCTTGGCGGTCAACGGCTAACGAAACGGGTCGTGGCCGCCGAACGTTTTTATAGCTGTTCTGAACCATTTAGCGGTGAATCGAAATTTTCTAGAGGAAAGTTCGAGGCCCACAGCGGGGCATTTCATCAATTGGCAGAGAAAATGAACTTTTTTTTGAGCGTGATATTTTAAATATAAATTTTAAAGTTGTAAATATTTGTAGATAAATCAAAAATTTAAAACCAGTATATATTAGTAAAGGGAGATATATAGGAAGGAAAAGAGCAAATTAACCACTTGCCTTCGGACGGTCGTTCGCGGTCGTTTTTGCCAGTTAAGGCTTTTGATTTCGGCTGGCGTAAACCTATAGAGAGCTCTGTGTAGGTAGGGTCGCCGAAAAACGCGCGAAACAAGAAAAAAATAAAGAGAAAAGATCGCCAAAAGTATCCGAAAGAAGGCGACAAGTAGGGTCAGCGGTCTGAAGAAGGTCGGTGCGATTTATTTTGATACTCATTCCCTCTTGTTACATCCCGGCGTATCTAAAAGAATCAAAATATAATATACCAATAAAAAAAAAAAAAAATCCAAACAAAAAAACAGGGGTTTCCTAAACCCCCCAAAAAAATCGATCTATAAGATCCAAAAAAAAAAAAGGAAATTTGTGAAATATAAAATCGAGTAGCAATTTAAAATTTTTAGTTTTAAGTATTTAAGAATAGTTAAAATCCTTTTTTTTTCATAATTATTTGTATTTGTAAATTTTTCTTAAATCTCTTCGTTGAGAAATCCAATTTTTTTCAAAAAAATATTTACATAACATATAATCTTAGTAAGTAAGTAGTACCCACCATTATATAAAACTCTTCAGTTTTTTTTTGTATCTTATTTTTTTCTAATCTCCATGATTTCATATAAATTTCCCTTGATGTTGCAATAAATCAATAATGTTTGTGAGTCACGCCAACTCCAATGTTTTTTTTTTCTAAGCAGCGTTAGCGGCTTAATGGCTTATTAATAGAAATTTTCAGGGGGTGGAAGGGGTGATACCGACACTGGAGGAGGAAGTGAATTGAGACCAACGATCGTCTCTGCATTCGGGGAGTCCGACAAACATGGCCACGGACTCCAGGCAGGGAGGGCGGCTATCCGCGTGTCATCAGCGGAGCCCGAAACATGATGAATAAGTTGGTGTTAAGTAAAGATGGTAAGCCAAGAATCCTTTAATGTATTTGTAATCGTCTAGTTTGTGATGTCTTGTTTGGCACGATTTATGTTTTTGTTGCCGGCTTGGTCACATCTTGGGACAAGATCCCCCCCCCCATATCCGGCGAGCTAAGTTGAGCGTCGCCAGCGTGCCAGTCCCAAGGTGCGACACTCCTCTCCCCCGTTCAGGTATCATTCCGTATCCCTAACTTACCTTTGCGACCTTGTTTCCTTCCTTTCCTTAAAACCGAAGTCCTCCTAGCATCATTCCCTTTCATTCCATTATGACCCAAATCCCTCGATTTATTTCCGTTTCCTACTTGCTTTTCTTCGTTAGAATCATTCCGCTTTGAGCCTGAACGGTTATCCAATACCTACCTTTCCCAATCCTCAATCCTACCCACGTCCTAACCTCATACCCACCTTTGCCTATCCAAGCTGACCGGTAATAAAATGTGCGACATCTATGGTATTTTGCCTCTTATTTTTTTAGTGTTGGTTTGGAGGTTGGATATGAAAAATGAAACAATTCGAATGATAGGCCGATAGGTTATCTAATGTGGAATTCCTTTCAACAAAAGAATCGATTTTTTTTCTGAACAATTCGAATTTTTTTTGTCAAAACAAATCTTGCTAATTTAGCAAGACTCAAGAAAGATTTTATACCGATTTGCAAACACACTAGCAAGATTTGAAATTTCTAAAATGTCAAATTGAATGTCGAGGTGTTTTAAGAAAACAAATTGTGTTTTGGTTTCAGCGAATTTTCGGTGAATTTTATATTAAATATTTAAGGCATCCACAAACCAACGCGATGACGGTGGCGATCACGATAAAAATGTGGATGCCGCTCATATAAATCAAAGGAGAGGCACACATCTAAGAGATTGAAGTGTGCCTCTCCTTTGATTTTTATATGAGGCATCCACATTTTTATCGTGATCGCCACCGTCATGGTCATCGCGTTGGTTTGCGCGTAGCTTTATGCTTTGTTTTGTCAATTAATTATAATAATCAATTTCCAAATTGAATATTTTTTTAACGTTTTACTTAGCAATTGCTGCTGTCAAGGGCCACACACACAATCACAAAAAAAAATCGATTCTTTTCGTATTCCTTTCAACGACAGAAAAAATTCGATTCTTTTTAGAAAAAAAATCGATTCTTTGGTTGAAAGGAATCCAACATGTTTTGGATCGGATATATTTTCAAACAACCAAAACCGGATTGGTTAATGGATAGTTTTGTCTGGTATTTTATATTTTATATTTGTTTTGTATTTTATATTTTATTTTGTTTGGTAAAAATCAAAATCTATGTAGAAACAAAACCACAAACTAGAAATCCCGCGCGTTCTTTTAGCCATTTCCACAGAAAGTGACAGACTAGACACTGAAAATCATTTGACACGTATATTAGATGTTAGCTGTTTTTTTCTCAAAAATCCGAAAAATTTTAAGATACCTTCCAGATTTATTTTGAAAGACAGCTGGTTTGTTTATCAGCTTTTTTTTCGTATAGGATTACAAAAACAACAACCACCACGGATTGCTTTCAAATAACAACACTTTGTTGTCAATGAAAACAACACGTTATTATTATTGTTCTCGTCCTCGCTGCGACAGATTCGCATTGGATCCTTTAACGACATCTATGGTATTTTGCCTTTTATTTTTGTATGTGTTGGTTTGGAGGTTGTATGTATATTCAAAATGAAACAATTCACCAAACAAAATAAAATATAAAAAATATATAAAATACAAAACAAATATAAAATATAAATACCAGACAAAACTATCCAATCCGGTTTTGGTCGTTCAATGCAAAACGATCTTTTATTATACCCAATCGGCCTATCATTCGAACGCGGCCAATTGTATTATTTTTGGTGAATTGTTTCATTTTGAATATCCAACCTCCAAACCAACACTGAGAGGTTTCATTTTTTTCCGCTAGTTGCAGTGAGGAGGGCTAGTGTCGCCGAGGCTAAAATGGAACCAACCTGAGATTGACAACTAGCAGTCCATATATAATACGTCCATTTTATCGACCATGGACGTATATGTATGGACTGCTAGTCTAATGTCAGTTTCATACAACGATTGTCAAAAAAATGTCGCCAAAATAAGAGAGCGATGCTCTTCCCACGCCACTTCAGGAAAAAAAATTAAATTCTGACATAGAAGCTCGTGACATCTGTTTTTAAAAATTCAAAAAGTCGTATTTTGCGATAAACCAAACCTGACATTTTTAAATTTCCTGCATAGAAATGTGCGACATCTATGGTATTTTGCCTCTAATTTTTTTAGTGTTGGTTTGGAAGTTGGATATTCAAAATGAAACAATTCGTAAAAAAAAAAAATGTGAATAAATAAATAGTTATATACACTCAGCGGCACGGAATCTTGCCTCTTGGTCATATTTGATTTTTGCTGAAACTCGCCCTCAAATAATTTTTTGTTAAAGATTTAATTGTAATTATATTAAATGTGCATATTTTAATTGTTTTAAACCCTTTTAATAGAATTCAAAGGTTTACTTTTTTTTAAAAACGATAACTTTAAATTTGTCATCAATTAGCCAGTTCAGGTTTCTTGAGATATCTGAGATCTCAGAGATCTCAGCAATCTCAGAAATCTGAACGTAATTCCTCAGTGAGATTCCTCACTTTTGCTGTCAAAAAGCTGAGACTGAAATTTTTTGGATTCGTTTGCTCAATTATTTTTTGTCGCAGTTGATCAATTTATAAAAACGAGATGGAGAGTGCTTTTGACTTCTGAAGGAAAAATTTTGTTCAGGTTTCTTCTTATCCTCAGTGGAGCTGACAGATGTTTGCTCATTGAGATCTCAGAAACGTGAACTGGCTAAATATCAATCAAAGTTTGTCAAAAAAGACAGTTTTAATTATTATTTTATTATCATTTTTTTGTTTCCTACGCATTCCAATAAATATGTTAATAGTTTAATTTTCCAAGCGATAAACTATTTTGGAAATCATTATAAAATAGTAGTATCAAAGCGACGCGACGGTTAGTAGCTAGTATCATTATATTATTATTATTCTAAAGCTAACGTTGGTATAGTAACATCATAAGCCGTGTTCCTTTGGACGATAATCTATAGTACTACCAAGTACTCGTGCTCTCATATGCGAATAGATGAGATTTGTAGGGGATTCAATTCTGTCTGTGTGTTCCATTCAAAATGGTTAGTAAGGTACTTATGAGTACTTCGCTATCTCCAAAGGAAAAATTTCAATTCATAACCAAAAAATTCCAGTACAAATCAGTAACAACAACGAAGAGTAAAGGACGTAGGCATATTGGCATAAGAAAAAACATTAACAAAAGAAAAATAATTTTTAGATCATCTTTAAAAAACTCGAAACCTACACGAAGCCAAAATTTAGCTCAGGTGAGATTCCCCACTTCAGAAACCTCTGAGCGCCCAGAGGTTTCTCTTTGTCAAATCGATCGATTAGTACTAGGTCTATGTAGTTTCTTTAACTAGATTGTTTTTGTGTCCTTTGATTCCGAAACTTCAAAGATTTATGCACCAAAAAAATTTATTGATACAAAAATAATGTCCTAGATCAAGCCAATACTTTTTCCATACAAATTTGTATATGGGAATTTGTGAATTTTGCATGCATAAGTTTTATGAGCGCTTTACTATTATTGCTTTGTGAATAGGTTTATGAAGCTTTTAAGTAACGAGCGTTCGGTAAATATATGTTATACGTGGAAGATCTTGAATAAATTATTCGCATTTAAATTTTCTCAAAAAAAAAAATGTTATATAACCTTAGACAAACTATTTCTTGGCTAATACATTTTTTAGGGCACACACTTTTGATCTAGGGGTATCTTAAAAAAAAAAAACGGGTACCATAATATGTAAATTTTTTAATATTATGTATACTATTACTTTTTATACAAGTTAAGGCTCTTCCAAACCGACTAGAAACATTCAGGACGAAGATGAAACTTTCGGCTTACAATAATACGTATATTTGACATCACGCTCATTTATCGCCTTGTAAATATATTTTGACAGCCAAAACTTTCGAAGTCGTTCCGAATGTTTTGCGTTGGTTTTGGAAGAACCTTTATATTATTATATTCTCTGTTTCTGTCAAATGATGAAAAATGTAAAATTCGCTTTTGCTGCACAAAATATTTCGTAATAAATTGACTTTATGTGGTAATAAATAAAAATGACAAGCATAGATAACATAGTGCTATTTAATTAAAAAAAATAATTAGATTTACCATATATTAATTAATTTATGTTCTTATGATTAGCAATTTTTAAAGCAGTCTTACAAAAAATATTGGTAAGTACAATCCTACATATACATATAGTCAAAGGTTTAACATTAAAAAATCTTAAATTAATTATAGATTGAGAAAAAATAAACATTTTCGTTGAAGAACGATAACGATTAACAGTGATGATATACGTATGTATTCTACATTTATAATTTTATCTCAAAAACACCAGATATTTCTTTTTTTTATTATCTGTTAAAGGCACAAATTGATTTTCTATCGCAATACATTTTTAATTTGTCACTTTAAGTACTTTTGAAAAGACTTACACCAAAACAACATGATTTAACTATCGCTTACATTCTTTTAATTCTTAAGTTAAATGTTTCTATAGGCGTGTTTTTTTGCAAGCCCGGGTGGAATTGGTTGAAAAAAAAGGACAACGGAAATTGGCGATGCCATCACAGAAACAAAATGGAGTTTCTTACAAACTATCCATAGCAAGTACTTATGGAATTCACGCCAGTAGGTTATGCGCGCTTATAAGTTAAGCCCCAAGAATTCTCTGGGATTAGCTAAGCCCACAGGGGATTAGTTGTTGTTAAATTCAACATGTAAATTGTTTAGCACCGATGTGGTTTTTTTCATCCAATTCCCCCGGGCTTGTAAAAAAAAACACAACTTATATCAAGTGCATACAAACATGTAGCACCGATAGTGGGTGGTATGATGAAATCTCAGCACGTGCTCAGAGCAAGCAATTGAACAGGTGCTAGTGAAAATACAAGTGATCAAGAATTGTATTCATATCAAATGGAGCACCTTCTCCGAATAGCATAGTTTTTACCAGGTGGTGGGTTTTATTTATATCATCCAGTAAGTACATATAGGCAGTAGTAAAATAGACTTTTAGAAAGTCAGTTTAAATTGGAAACTCTTCTAAAAAAAATTAAGGATTGATTTGATATGCTTTATAAAAGTGATGATTAAGCTTCATTATAAACTTCTCTCCAGAGACGATCATGATTATGATAATATTTAAATTATTATTGGTAGCGTTTTTAGTCACACACAACTGTTCTGTTTATGAATTCCTCCTGCATTTGCCTCAATAACAATCCACCAATCAAGCAAAAATCATCGTTCTGTTGACCCATTCGGTGTAGGCACTAACGAGTTTGTTAATTTCTTGAAAAAGCCTAGCGTATCTAATGTCTTAACCGACCGTCGAACTAGCTCTTCCTTGTACTTCCAAATGGTTTTATCTTCAACTGAATTTTCACGGTACTGTTCACAAGATTTAAGTAAAGTTTTTACACAATCTGCCCGATAATGCTGTAATTGAGCGTCTTCTGTGTCCACTGGATAGGATTTGCAAACACCACCCAAACAAGCTA
This sequence comes from Epistrophe grossulariae, assembly GCA_929447395.1. Lineage (NCBI taxonomy): Eukaryota > Metazoa > Arthropoda > Insecta > Diptera > Syrphidae > Epistrophe > Epistrophe grossulariae. The sequence goes on along the minus strand of OV839569.1, from coordinate 53,092,772 downwards.
ACGGAAAGTGATTGTGCAGAGTTAACACCTTTTCCGGATTGTGAAAGCATTTTACGTACTGATTTGGCTTAGTGTAGTTTTTCGCTCGATGAACGTGTTGCAACATATGCATATATTTTGGTACAGCCTTGTGCCAGCCATGATCATGTTGATGATCATCGAGAAAATACACGTTACGAAAATTATAGCTTGCATAGCCTTCGGGTTTTATCTTCTTGGCTTTTGGGATTACGCGTTGCATCAGCTCCGTCCATGAGGTGTCGTCATTTTTCGGCATAATGACTTCATCGATATCCAACAGAGCTATGTAATCATAGCGATAGATATTCTTATATAGACAGTCGTTATAGGGTATAACTTCGTTTTGGCGTTTGTGATTAGTTTTCTTTGTCAGGTAAAGATGCTGAAAACCAGGAACATTTGGTTGACCTCCGGGCAAGGTAAGTGGAATTACTTGAACTATTCCCTTTTGCTCGTAATGGCTGAGGACCTTTGAAATATTTGGATGAACTTGTAAGTTATAAAATAATATTTTATCAGCTCCAAGTATATTCAATATCTCTATCCATTCAATAAGTCGCACTGAAAGGTCATCATATAGAAAATCTAGACCTTTGACGCAAACCGCAAATCCTTTTTTATGATCATCCGGAGGCCGATTGTAAATAACTCGTAAATTATTTGTGGCAGTGTCGCATTCCCTCTCAACCATGGACACTGATGATGGGACAATTCCATGAAACGGTTTTGGAATTTGACAAGCGATCAAATATGGCTGGTAGATACCCTGTTTATAATTTCCCCATTTATTAAACCAAATGTATTTGTATTTGAATGTCTTAACGATGAATGGTTCCTTTTGTCCGTCAAACCAAAATTGACAAAATGTTTTTACTTTTGGTTCAATTCGATCGATCATTCCTAAAATGCGAACAGTTGGACCAAGTAGTGAACTCTTACGAATGTCATAGTATGCACCAAATAATTGCAATGTTCCGTTGGAAGTTCGCATTGTCTGCCAATATACAGGGTGTCCCGAAACTCAAAGTCAAGCGGGGACCGGGTGATAGGGTAACTTATACCTGTTCTGGAAAAAATAAGAAAAAAAATCCATCGCGCTTGGGTAAGCAATAATAGCAATATTTAGAAAAATAGTGAAAATCGTTACCCTGGCCACATTTTTAGGTACTGTGGTCACAAGTTTTCAAATTTTTGACGTGTTTATTTTTTTTACGTTACCCTAAATAACGGTGCTATTGATTGTAATCACAAATTCAAAAATAAATATTTTAAGTTTCGTAAGAAAAATAAAGTTTGGCTGAGTCATGGTTCAAACATTTTTTTTTAGCTAACTTTGACGCTTAATATTTTTAAAAAAATGTACTACACTACCCTCGGCAAGTTTTTTAAAAAATTGGCCCATTTTATCAAGATTTCAAAATGGTACAACACTTGCCACTTATTCAGTCGTACAAAATATTATTGCTTTTTTATTTGAAAAAATGACTTCGGTTCACTTCAACACTTTTACGTAAATAATGCTTTTTTGTACTCATACATCGGTTTTACGGAAGTGTACTATGTAAGATAAAAAGAGGAACTAGAATAAAACAATATTTGCCATAAATTAGAGTGAGACAGGTCTACATTACATATCGTACGCTACGATCTTCGTTCGGAACGCTACGATCTACGTTCGTTCCGTTATACGTTCTTGCTTTTAATCGAGCTTCTCGTAATCGTGAGCTTTTGTGTTACCTGAATTTGAAAGTGTTGTGGAAATTGTGTTAGATATTATTTGGTAATTGGTAATAAAAACCTTCGCGAAATGCCGTATTTGTACACACCCCAAGAATATGCGAACATGCATATTATCTACGGTGAATGTCGTCGTAATGCCTCTGCCGCCGCCAGATTGTATCGCGAAAGGTACCCAAATTTGACGCGTTACCCAGGCCATCGTGTGTTCATCTATGCACACTTATCATACTCGCAAGGACGATTGCCTAGTAGTCGGGCGACGGGTGCCGCCGGCGGGAGACCTCAAGGACAAAATGACGAAGTAGTTTTAGATGAAATTGAAAGTAATCCCAGCGCTTCAGTACGTGCAATTGAAAGATCCACGGGAATACCAAAAAGCATTGCTCATCGCATTTTAAAACAGGGCAACTACCACCCGTACCATGTGCAACGTGTACAAAGTTTGCTACCTCGTGACTACGCTCCCAGAGTCGATTTTTGCAGAACAATGTTGGAGAAAAATAATGAAGACCCGCAATTTCTTAATCATATTTTATGGACAGACGAATCCACATTTAAAAAAGATGGTTATTTGAATATGCATAACTTACATGAGTGGCACAGAGAAAATCCACATTTAATACGTGAGGACCGTTGTCAATATCAATTCAAAGTTAATATGTGGACCGGAATATTAAATGGACAGATAATTGGACCATTTGAGCTGCCTGAAAATTTAAATGGCGACAACTATCTGCATTTTTTACAAAACGATTTGACAAATTTATTAGAAGATGTACCACTAAACACCTACCGAAACATGTGGTTTCAACAAGATGGCTGCCCAGCTCATTATGCACGTCGTGTACGTGATTATCTCAATATTGAGTATCCCGATAGGTGGATTGGTCGGCTTGGAACAATTTTGTGGCCTCCTCGTTCTCCGGACCTAAACCCACTCGATTTTTTTTACTGGGGCTGCATAAAAGAAAAAGTATATTTCAAACCTATCGAAAATATTGAAGAACTACGCCATAAAATTTTTGAAGCCGGAGAAGAGATAAATGAAAGGAGTTTCGGACGTCTGCTAAAAAGATCTTTCCTGCGGCGCTGCAGAGCCTGTATTCTTGCCGAGGGCAAACAATTCGAACATTTGATTTAATTTTATAGATAAAATAAATGAATTTAAATATTTTATTTTGTTTCATTATGATTAAAGTTTTCAATAATACAGAAAAAAGTCATACTTTACAACTTTTTAGTAAAAATTTTAAATGCTCGAAAATTTATTTTGTACGAATGAATAAGTGGCAAGTGTTGTACCATTTTGAAATCTTGATAAAATGGGCCAATTTTTTAAAAAACTTGCCGAGGGTAGTGTAGTACATTTTTTTAAAAATATTAAGCGTCAAAGTTAGCTAAAAAAAAATGTTTGAACCATGACTCAGCCAAACTTTATTTTTCTTACGAAACTTAAAATATTTATTTTTGAATTTGTGATTACAATCAATAGCAACGTTATTTAGGGTAACGTAAAAAAAATAAACACGTCAAAAATTTGAAAACTTGTGACCACAGTACCTAAAAATGTGGCCAGGGTAACGATTTTCACTATTTTTCTAAATATTGCTATTATTGCTTACCCAAGCGCGATGGATTTTTTTTCTTATTTTTTCCAGAACAGGTATAAGTTACCCTATCACCCGGTCCCCGCTTGACTTTGAGTTTCGGGACACCCTGTATATTGTTGAATTCTAGATCAAATATAGAAGGATACTTTGCACATGTTGAGGATTTCTGTTGTAAGAAATTTTTATTCTTACTCCAATATGCTATTGGAAGCGATGGAACTCGGGATTCTACATCACGGACAAGCTGCTCATCATCCATTCCTAAAATTGGAAACGAAAATGTATCGTCCACACTCTAAATTTGATGTAGGCTCTCGGTCTATGAGGCATGCGGACGAATGTTGATGTTTACACATCATAAAAATTCAAAAAGTCGTATTTAGCGATAAACCAAACCTGACATTTTTAAATTTCCTGCATAGAAATGTGCGACATCTATGGTATTTTGCCTCTTATTTTTTTAGTGTTGGTTTGGAGGTTGGATATGAAAAATGAAACAATTCACCAAAAATAATATAATTGGCCGCGTTCGAATGATAGGCCGATGGGGTATCTAATGTGGAATTCCTTTCAACAAAAGAATCGATTTTTTTTTCTGAACAATTCGAATTTTTTTTGTCAAAACAAATCTTGCTAATTTAGCAAGACTCAAGAAAGATTTTATACCGATTTGCAAACACACTAGCAAGATTTGAAATTTCTAAAATGTCAAATTGAATGTCGAGGTGTTTTAAGAAAACAAATTGTGTTTTGGTTTCAGCGAATTTTCGGTGAATTTTATATTAAATATTTAAGGCATCCACAAACCAACGCGATGGCGGTGGCGATCACGATAAAAATGTGGATGCCGCTCATGATGATATGAGGCATCCACATTTTTATCGTGATCGCCACCGTCATGGTCATCGCGTTGGTTTGCGCGTAGCTTTATGCTTTGTTTTTCAATTAATTATAATAATCAATTTCCAAATTGAATATTTTTTTGACGTTTTACTTAGCAATTGCTGCTGTCAAGGGCCACACACACAATCACAAAAAAAATCGATTCTTTTCGTATTCCTTTCAAAGACAGCAAAAAATTCGTTTTTTTTTTAGAAAAAAAATCGATTCTTTGGTTGAAAGGAATCCAACATGTTTTGCATCGGATATATTTTCAAACGACCAAAACCGGATTGGTTAATGGATAGTTTTGTCTGGTATTTTATATTTTATATTTGTTTTGTATTTTATATTTTATTTTGTTTGGTAAAAATCAAAATCTATGTAGAAACAAAACCACAAACTAGAAATCCCGCGCGTTCTTTTAGCCATTTCCACAGAAAGTGACAGACTAGACACTGAAAATCATTTGACACGTATATTAGATGTTAGCTGTTTTTTTCTCAAAAATCCGAAAAATTTTAAGATACCTTCCAGATTTATTTTGAAAGACAGCTGGTTTGTTTATCAGCTTTTTTTTCCTATAGGATTACAAAAACAACAACCACCACGGATTGCTTTCAAATAACAACACTTTGTTGTCAATGAAAACAACACGTTATTATTATTGTTCTCGTCCTCGCTGCGACAGATTCGCATTGGATCCTTTAACGACATCTATGGTATTTTGCCTTTTATTTTTGTATGTGTTGGTTTGGAGGTTGTATGTATATTCAAAATGAAACAATTCACAAAACAAAATAAAATATAAAAAATATATATAATATACAAAACAAATATAAAATATAAATACCAGACAAAACTATCCAATCCGGTTTTGGTAGTTCAATGCAAAACGATCTTTTATTATACCCAATCGGCCTATCATTCGAACGCGGCCAATTGTATTATTTTTGGTGAATTGTTTCATTTTGAATATCCAACCTCCAAACCAACACTGAGAGGTTTCATTTTTTTCCGCTAGTTGCAGTGAGGAGGGCTAGTGTCGCCGAGGCTAAAATGGAACCAACCTGAGATTGACAACTAGCAGTCCATATATAATACGTCCATTTTATCGACCATGGACGTATATGTATGGACTGCTAGTCTAATGTCAGTTTCATACAACGATTGTCAAAAAAATGTCGCCAAAATAAGAGAGCGATGCTCTTCCCACGCCACTTCAGGAAAAAAAAATTAACTTCTGACATAGAAGCTCGTGACATCTGTTTTTAAAAATTCAAAAAGTCGTATTTTGCTATAAACCAAACCTGACATTTTTAAATTTCCTGCATAGAAATGTGCGACTAATTTGCCTCTAATTTTTTTAGTGTTGGTTTGGAAGTTGGATATTCAAAATGAAACAATTCGTAAAAAAAAAAAATGTGAATAAATAAATAGTTATATACACTCAGCGGCACGGAATCTTGCCTCTTGGTCATATTTGATTTTTGCTGTAACTCGCCCTCAAATAAATTTTTGTTAAAGATTTAATTGTAATTATATTAAATGTGCATATTTTAATTGTTTTAAAAGGGTTAGAATTCAAAAGGTTTATTTTTTTTTTAATAACGATAACTTTAAATTTGTCATCAAAATCAATCAAATTTTGTCAAAAAAGACAGTTTTAATTATTATTTTATTATCATTTTTATTGTTTCCTACGCATTCAAATAAATATGTTAATAGTTTAATTTTCCAAGCGATAAACTATTTTGGAAATCATTATAAAATAGTAGTAGACGCGACGGTTAGTAGCTAGTATCATTATATTATTATTATTCTAAAGCTAACGTTTGTAGAGGATTCAATTCTGTCTGTGTGTTCCATTCAAAATGGTTAGTAAGGTACTTATGAGTACTTCGCTATCTCCAAAGGAAAAATTTCAATTCATAACCAAAAAATTCCAGTACAAATCAGTAACAACAACGAAGAGTAAAGGACGAAGGCATATTGGCATAAGAAAAAACATTAACAAAAGAAAAATAATTATTAGATCATCTTTAAAAAACTCGAAACCTACACGAAGCCAAAATTTAGCTCAGGTGAGATTCCCCACTTCAGAAACCTCTGAGCGCCCAGAGGTTTCTCTTTGTCAAATCGATCGATTAGTACTAGGTCTATGTAGTTTCTTTAACTAGATTGTTTTTGTGGGCACACACTTTTGATCTGGGGGTATCTTAAAAAAAAAAAACGGGTACCATAATATGTAAATTTTTTAATATTATGTATACTATTACTTTTTATACAAGTTAAGGCTCTTCCAAACCGACTAGAAACATTCAGGACGAAGATGAAACTTTCGGCTTACAATAATACGTATATTTGACATCACGCTCATTTATCGCCTTGTAAATATATTTTGACAGCCAAAACTTTCGAAGTCGTTCCGAATGTTTTGCGTTGGTTTTGGAAGAACCTTTATATTATTATATTCTCTGTTACAAACTATCCATAGCAAGTACTTATGGAATTCACGCCAGTAGGTTATGCGCGCTTATAAGTTAAGCCCCAAGAATTCTCTGGGATTAGCTAAGCCCACAGGGGATTAGTTGTTGTTAAATTCAACATGTAAATTGTTTAGCACCGATGTGGTTTTTTTCATCCAATTCCCCCGGGCTAGTAAAAAAAAACACAACTTATATCAAGTGCATACAAACATGTAGCACCGATAGTGGGTGGTATGATGAAATCTCAGCACGTGCTCAGAGCAAGCAATTGAACAGGTGCTAGTGAAAATACAAGTGATCAAGAATTGTATTCATATCAAATGGAGCACCTTCTCCGAATAGCATAGTTTTTACCAGGTGGTGGGTTTTATTTATATCATCCAGTAAGTACATACCTATAGGCAGTAGTAAAATAGACTTTTAGAAAGTCAGTTTAAATTGGAAACTCTTCTAAAAAAAATTAAGGATTGATTTGATATGCTTTATAAAAGTGATGATTAAGCTTCATTATAAACTTCTCTCCAGAGACGATCATGATTATGATAATATTTAAATTATTATTGGTAGCGTTTTTAGTCACACACAACTGTTCTGTTTATGAATTCCTCCTGCATTTGCCTCAATAACAATCCACCAATCAAGCAAAAATCATCGTTCTGTTGACCCATTCGGTGTAGGCACTAACGAGTTTGTTAATTTCTTGAAAAAGCCTAGCGTATCTAATGTCTTAACCGACCGTCGAACTAGCTCTTCCTTGTACTTCCAAATGGTTTTATCTTCAACTGAATTTTCACGGTACTGTTCACAAGATTTAAGTAAAGTTTTTACACAATCTGCCCGATAATGCTGTAATTGAGCGTCTTCTGTGTCCACTGGATAGGATTTGCAAACACCACCCAAACAAGCTAACGGAAAGTGATTGTGCAGAGTTAACACCTTTTCCGGATTGTGAAAGCATTTTACGTACTGATTTGGCTTAGTGTAGTTTTTCGCTCGATGAACGTGTTGCAACATATGCATATATTTTGGTACAGCCTTGTGCCAGCCATGATCATGTTGATGATCATCGAGAAAATACACGTTACGAAAATTATAGCTTGCATAGCCTTCGGGTTTTATCTTCTTGGCTTTTGGGATTACGCGTTGCATCAGCTCCGTCCATGAGGTGTCGTCATTTTTCGGCATAATGACTTCATCGATATCCAACAGAGCTATGTAATCATAGCGATAGATATTCTTATATAGACAGTCGTTATAGGGTATAACTTCGTTTTGGCGTTTGTGATTAGTTTTCTTTGTCAGGTAAAGATGCTGAAAACCAGGAACATTTGGTTGACCTCCGGGCAAGGTAAGTGGAATTACTTGAACTATTCCCTTTTGCTCGTAATGGCTGAGGACCTTTGAAATATTTGGATGAACTTGTAAGTTATAAAAAAATATTTTATCAGCTCCAAGTATATTCAATATCTCTATCCATTCAATAAGTCGCACTGAAAGGTCATCATATAGAAAATCTAGACCTTTGACGCAAACCGCAAATCCTTTTTTATGATCATCCGGAGGCCGATTGTAAATAACTCGTAAATTATTTGTGGCAGTGTCGCATTCCCTCTCAACCATGGACACTGATGATGGGACAATTCCATGAAACGGTTTTGGAATTTGACAAGCGATCAAATATGGCTGGTAGATACCCTGTTTATAATTTCCCCATTTATTAAACCAAATGTATTTGTATTTGAATGTCTTAACGATGAATGGTTCCTTTTGTCCGTCAAACCAAAATTGACAAAATGTTTTTACTTTTGGTTCAATTCGATCGATCATTCCTAAAATGCGAACAGTTGGACCAAGTAGTGAACTCTTACGAATGTCATAGTATGCACCAAATAATTGCAATGTTCCGTTGGAAGTTCGCATTGTCTGCCAATATATATTGTTGAATTCTAGCTCAAATATAGAAGGATACTTTGCACATGTTGAGGATTTCTGTTGTAAGAAATTTTTATTCTTACTCCAATATGCTATTGGAAGCGATGGAACTCGGGATTCTACATCACGGACAAGCTGCTCATCATCCATTCCTAAAATTGGAAACGAAAATGTATCGTCCACACTCTAAATTTGATGTAGGCTCTCGGTCTATGAGGCATGCGGACGAATGTTGATGTTTACACATCATAAAAATTCAAAAAGTCGTATTTAGCGATAAACCAAACCTGACATTTTTAAATTTCCTGCATAGAAATGTGCGACATCTATGGTATTTTGCCTCTTATTTTTTTAGTGTTGGTTTGGAGGTTGGATATGAAAAATGAAACAATTCACCAAAAATAATATAATTGGCCGCGTTCGAATGATAGGCCGATGGGGTATCTAATGTGGAATTCCTTTCAACAAAAGAATCGATTTTTTTTTCTGAACAATTCGAATTTTTTTTGTCAAAACAAATCTTGCTAATTTAGCAAGACTCAAGAAAGATTTTATACCGATTTGCAAACACACTAGCAAGATTTGAAATTTCTAAAATGTCAAATTGAATGTCGAGGTGTTTTAAGAAAACAAATTGTGTTTTGGTTTCAGCGAATTTTCGGTGAATTTTATATTAAATATTTAAGGCATCCACAAACCAACGCGATGGCGGTGGCGATCACGATAAAAATGTGGATGCCGCTCATATAAATCAAAGGAGAGGCACACATCTAAGAGATTGAAGTGTGCCTCTCCTTTGATTTTTATATGAGGCATCCACATTTTTATCGTGATCGCCACCGTCATGGTCATCGCGTTGGTTTGCGCGTAGCTTTATGCTTTGTTTTTCAATTAATTATAATAATCAATTTCCAAATTGAATATTTTTTTGACGTTTTACTTAGCAATTGCTGCTGTCAAGGGCCACACACACAATCACAAAAAAAATCGATTCTTTTCGTATTCCTTTCAAAGACAGCAAAAAATTCGTTTTTTTTTTAGAAAAAAAATCGATTCTTTGGTTGAAAGGAATCCAACATGTTTTGCATCGGATATATTTTCAAACGACCAAAACCGGATTGGTTAATGGATAGTTTTGTCTGGTATTTTATATTTTCTATGTAGAAACAAAACCACAAACTAGAAATCCCGCGCGTTCTGTTAGCCATTTCCACAGAAAGTGACAGACTAGACACTGAAAATCATTTGACACGTATATTAGATGTTAGCTGTTTTTTTCTCAAAAATCCGAAAAATTTTAAGATACCTTCCAGATTTATTTTGAAAGACAGCTGGTTTGTTTATCAGCTTTTTTTCCTATAGGATTACAACAACAACAACCAATCTGGATTGCTTTTAAATTTTACTCGAACGGCTAATAACAACACTTTGTTGTCAATGAAAACAACACGTTATTATTAGATATTGTTCTCGTCCTCGCTGCGACAGATTCGCATTGGATCCTTTAACGACATCTATGGTATTTTGCCTTTTATTTTTGTATGTGTTGGTTTGGAGGTTGTATGTATATTCAAAATGAAACAATTCACCAAACAAAATAAAATATAAAAAATATATAAAATACAAAACAAATATAAAATATAAATACCAGACAAAACTATCCAATCCGGTTTTTGTAGTTCAATGCAAAACGATCTTTTATTATACCCAATCGGCCTATCATTCGAACGCGGCCAATTGTATTATTTTTGGTGAATTGTTTCATTTTGAATATCCAACCTCCAAACCAACACTGAGAGGTTTCATTTTTTTCCGCTAGTTGCAGTGAGGAGGGCTAGTGTCGCCGAGGCTAAAATGGAACCAACCTGAGATTGACAACTAGCAGTCCATATATAATACGTCCATTTTATCGACCATGGACGTATATGTATGGACTGCTAGTCTAATGTCAGTTTCATACAACGATTGTCAAAAAAATGTCGCCAAAATAAGAGAGCGATGCTCTTCCCACGCCACTTCAGGAAAAAAAATTAACTTCTGACATAGAAGCTCGTGACATCTGTTTTTAAAAATTCAAAAAGTCGTATTTTGCTATAAACCAAACCTGACATTTTTAAATTTCCTGCATAGAAATGTGCGACATCTATGGTATTTTGCCTCTAATTTTTTTAGTGTTGGTTTGGAAGTTGGATATTCAAAATGAAACAATTCGTAAAAAAAAAAAAAATGTGAATAAATAAATAGTTATATACACTCAGCGGCACGGAATCTTGCCTCTTGGTCATATTTGATTTTTGCTGTAACTCGCCCACAAATAAATTTTTGTTAAAGATTTAATTGTAATTATATTAAATGTGCATATTTTAATTGTTTTAAAAGGGTTAGAATTCAAAAGGTTTATTTTTTTTTTAATAACGATAACTTTAAATTTGTCATCAAAATCAATCAAATTTTGTCAAAAAAGACAGTTTTAATTATTATTTTATTATCATTTTTATTGTTTCCTACGCATTCAAATAAATATGTTAATAGTTTAATTTTCCAAGCGATAAACTATTTTGGAAATCATTATAAAATAGTAGTATCAAAGCGACGCGACGGTTAGTAGCTAGTATCATTATATTATTATTATTCTAAAGCTAACGTTGGTATAGTAACATCATAAGCCGTGTTCCTTTGGACGATAATCTATAGTACTACCAAGTACTCGTGCTCTCATATGCGAATAGATGAGATTTGTAGGGGATTCAATTCTGTCTGTGTGTTCCATTCAAAATGGTTAGTAAGGTACTTATGAGTACTTCGCTATCTCCAAAGGAAAAATTTCAATTCATAACCAAAAAATTCCAGTACAAATCATTAACAACAACGAAGAGTAAAGGACGAAGGCATATTGGCATAAGAAAAAATATTAACAAAAGAAAAATAATTTTTAGATCATCTTTAAAAAACTCGAAACCTACACGAAGCCAAAATTTAGCTCAGGTGAGATTCCCCACTTCAGAAACCTCTGAGCGCCCAGAGGTTTCTCTTTGTCAAATCGATCGATTAGTACTAGGTCTATGTAGTTTCTTTAACTAGATTGTTTTTGTGTCCTTTGATTCCGAAACTTCAAAGATTTATGCACCAAAAAAATTGATTGATACAAAAATAATGTCCTAGATCAAGCCAATACTTTTTCCATACAAATTTGTATATGGGAATTTGTGAATTTTGCATGCATAAGTTTTATGAGCGCTTTACTATTATTGCTTTGTGAATAGGTTTATGAAGCTTTTAAGTAACGAGCGTTATCTATATGTTATACGTGGAAGATCTTGAATAAATTATTCGCATTTAAATTTTCTCAAAAAAAAAAAAAACGGCTACCATAATATGTAAATTTTTTAATATTATGTATACTATTACTTTTTATACAAGTTAAGGCTCTTCCAAACCGACTAGAAATATTCAGGACGAAGATGAAACTTTCGGCTTACAATAATACGTATATTTGACATGACGCTCATTTATCGCCTTGTAAATATATTTCGGCAGCCAAAACTTTCGAAGTCGTTCCGAATGTTTTGCGTTGGTTTTGGAAGAACCTTTATATTATTATATTCTCTGTTTCTGTCAAATGATGAAAAATGTAAAATTCGCTTTTGCTGCACAAAATATTTCGTAATATGGTAATGTGGTAATAAATAAAAATGACAAGCATAGATAACATAGTGCTATTTAATTAAAAAAAATAATTAGATTTACCATATATTAATTAATTTATGTTCTTATGATTAGCAATTTTTAAAGCAGTCATTTATTATAAGATTTTCTTACAAAAAATATTGGTAAGTACAATCCTACATACATATAGTCAAAGGTTTAACATTAAAAAATCTTAAATTAATTATAGATTGAGAAAAAATTAACATTTTCGTTGAAGAACGATAACGATTAACAGTGATGATATACGTATGTATTCTACATTTATAATTTTATCTCAAAAACACCAGATATTTCTTTTTTTATTATCTGTTAAAGGCACAAATTGATTTTCTATCGCAATACATTTTTAATTTGTCACTTTAAGTACTTTTGAAAAGACTTAAACCAAAACAACATGATTTAACTATCGCTTACACTCTTTTAATTCTTAAGTTAAATGTTTCTATAGGTGTGTTTTTTTGCAAGCCCGGGTGGAATTGGTTGAAAAAAAGGACAACGGAGATTGGCGATGCCATCACAGAAACAAAATGGAGTTTCTTACAAACTATCCATAGCAAGTACCTATATGGAATTCACGCCAGTAGGTTATGCGCGCTTATAAGTTAAGCCCCAAGAATTCTCTGGGATTAGCTAAGCCCACAGGGGATTAGTTGTTGTTAAATTCAACATGTAAATTGTTTAGCACCGATGTGGTTTTTTTCATCCAATTCCCCCGGGCTTGTAAAAAAAACACAACTTATATCAAGTGCATACAAACATGTAGCACCGATATTGGGTGGTATGATGATATCTCAGCACGTTCTCAGAGCAAGCAACTGAACAGGTGCTAGTGAAAATACAAGTGATCAAGAATTGTATTCATATCAAATGGAGCACCTTCTCCGAATAGCGTAGTTTTTACCAGGTGGTGGGTTTTATTTATATCATCCAGTAAGTACATATAGGCAGTAGTAAAATAGACTTTTAGAAAGTCAGTTTAAATTGGAAACTCTTCTAAAAAAAATTAAGGATTGATTTGATATGCTTTATAAAAGTGATGATTAAGCTTCATTATAAACTTCTCTCCAGAGACGATCATGATTATGATAATATTTAAATTATTATTGGTAGCGTTTTTAGTCACACACAACTGTTCTGTTTATGAATTCCTCCTGCATTTGCCTCAATAACAATCCACCAATGAAGCAAAAATCATCGTTCTGTTGACCCATTCGGTGTAGGCACTGACGAGTTTGTTAATTTCTTGAAAAAGCCTAGCGTATCTAATGTCTTAACCGACCGTCGAACTAGCTCTTCCTTGTACTTCCAAATGGTTTTATCTTCAACTGAATTTTCACGGTACTGTTCACAAGATTTAAGTAAAGTTTTTACACAATCTGCCCGATAATGCTGTAATTGAGCGTCTTCTGTGTCCACTGGATAGGATTTGCAAACACCACCCAAACAAGCTAACGGAAAGTGATTGTGCAGAGTTAACACCTTTTCCGGATTGTGAAAGCATTTTACGTACTGATTTGGCTTAGTGTAGTTTTTCGCTCGATGAACGTGTTGCAACATATGCATATATTTTGGTACAGCCTTGTGCCAGCCATGATCATGTTGATGATCATCGAGAAAATACACGTTACGAAAATTATAGCTTGCATAGCCTTCGGGTTTTATCTTCTTGGCTTTTGGGATTACGCGTTGCATCAGCTCCGTCCATGAGGTGTCGTCATTTTTCGGCATAATGACTTCATCGATATCCAACAGAGCTATGTAATCATAGCGATAGATATTCTTATATAGACAGTCGTTATAGGGTATAACTTCGTTTTGGCGTTTGTGATTAGTTTTCTTTGTCAGGTAAAGATGCTGAAAACCAGGAACATTTGGTTGACCTCCGGGCAAGGTAAGTGGAATTACTTGAACTATTCCCTTTTGCTCGTAATGGCTGAGGACCTTTGAAATATTTGGATGAACTTGTAAGTTATAAAAAAATATTTTATCAGCTCCAAGTATATTCAATATCTCTATCCATTCAATAAGTCGCACTGAAAGGTCATCATATAGAAAATCTAGACCCTTGACGCAAACCGCAAATCCTTTTTTATGATCATCCGGAGGCCGATTGTAAATAACTCGTAAATTATTTGTGGCAGTGTCGCATTCCCTCTCAACCATGGACACTGATGATGGGACAATTCCATGAAACGGTTTTGGAATTTGACAAGCGATCAAATATGGCTGGTAGATACCCTGTTTATAATTTCCCCATTTATTATACCAAATGTATTTGTATTCGAATGTCTTAACGATGAATGGTTCCTTTTGTCCGTCAAACCAAAATTGACAAAATGTTTTTACTTTTGGTTCAATTCGATCGATCATTCCTAAAATGCGAACAGTTGGACCAAGTAGTGAACTCTTACGAATGTCATAGTATGCACCAAATAATTGAAATGTTCCGTTTGAAGTTCGCATTGTCTGCCAATATATATTGTTGAATTCTAGCTCAAATATAGAAGGATACTTTGCACATGTTGAGGATTTCTGTTGTAAGAAATTTTTATTCTTACTCCAATATGCTATTGGAAGCGATGGAACTCGGGATTCTACATCACGGACAAGCTGCTCATCATCCATTGCTAAAATTGGAAACGAAAATTTAATTTTTAGTAGAAATAAATGAATAGAAATAGTGTAATAAAAATGCTTGTGGAATATTAATACAATAACTTGGACAATTCTTAAATATTATAATAATAAGATTGTTAAACAAATGTAATTAACAAGAAATTATAAGTTGTTCGGAAAAAATAATTTCTTCACGAGCAAAATCTATATTAAATTGATTTGATATTGGAGATTTTCAACGTGTTTTTTCATGAAATAAATAAAAGATTTTGGGCATATTCATAAAAATTTAGTAAATTCGTAACTTTACAGTCCACAGTTTAAGTCAAGTTAATTAAATAAACCCAGGTGCCATTCATAGACGATTTTCTGGTTTTGTTTAACGGAACTGGAGTTTAAGGAACAAATCTACTACAATTTTACTTCAAATGAAGAAATTTGATATAAGAACTGCCAAAAACTATTCAAATTATTTTCAAATCTATTTCTGCATGTGCATGATAAAATGATGATGTGCATACATATGTATGTAGGTACAATGTACAATGTACATATTTACATACTTATGTAGGTATTTTTCTGTTTGCGTTTGTTGCTGGTGTTGTTTAGGTTTGTTGTGTAGTGGCTGAAGGTGGATGGGCAGGCTCTTATCTTTTTAAAACCCTTTGATGATGGTAGAGACTATAGGTAGGTATATATAGGTAGGTATATATAGGTAGGTATATATGCGTAGTAGCAACTTAAGCACAGCATCACCTATGATTAAAAATAAACTCCAGGTTAATTCTTAAGTATAGGTTTAAATTTGTTTATGAATATCTTAAACTTCAGGTTTGCACAGTCACAGGTTAGCAGCAGTTTAATAACTATCTAGGAATTTGCCCCATTATTTTAAATAACTTAAAAACACTTATTTTATTTATTTATTTACTTAAATGCACGAACGGCATATAGGTATACAAAGTGCATAGTATAATAGTAATGGGTTGATGATGTGCGATCAGTGGTCATTGGCTTAGGTTGACAAAATATGTTCACTAAGCGTTGTAGCCAAACAAACTATGCCACTTAGGATAGCTGGTCGTTCACCCTTAGCTCATGTCATATGAATTATGATGACTTTGCATATCATATATATCGATTATTAGGTCAAGTATCGAAGTATGGAACATTTTTCGATAACAAATTCATTTGTATAAATAGTGATAATATTTGAAAATAAAACTTACTTCGTGCTTAGACATCATACAATAAAGGTCTTTCTTTTTTCTAATTGAGAAGCTTAAGAGCTAAAGTACAAAGGAACGATAAGTTGTTTGGTTCTATATATCAAAACCTCGAGTGCTGTAGCCAGAGGTCTGAGCTGGTGCATTCAGTGAATGCTAAGCGACTTTGATTCGAGAGCCAACAACTTTACAATATATGCGGATGACATGAAAATCTTGAAACGAGATTCAACTGCTGCTGATATTTGTTCTTTACAACAAAATCTTGACAAATTTTCCCAATGGTGTAGAAAAACCTACTTGAACTCAATGGGTCTTGTGAATAAAAAAAAAAGTTAAAGCTTTTTTGGAGGAAGCTAAAGCCAACTAGTCATAGCTTTTACTAGTAGCTAAAGCTAGACAGTTCTGGCTTAAGTTTTGTTTTATGTGAATACAAAAATGATGACTCTAAATAGCTTGTGCTAGAAAATTCTAGTTTAAGCTTCGCAATTTAAGCAGTTTGTTTTTTATTCACATGTTTCGAATAGGCAGCTTTATAGCTATAACTGTTCATATATAGACCGAAAGGAAGGTTGTTTTGGATTTCGTGTTGCCACTATCTGTTCTATAGGGCAAGTTTTGATTTTGTGTAAAAAATGTTTTTATCATATCGTCCGTCAGTCTCTGCGTCTATACCTTCTATGTGGATCAAATGGTTTCAAATTTTTACATAGGTCGGTTAGCTCCAATAAAACAATTTTGATATTTTAAAAAGTATAAATAAAATTTTCTTATTTTTGAGTTAAGGCCCAACTATAATAGGCATGAGCTAGCTTATGCATGCTTAAGCCAACGAGCGAATATATGAAATTCCTATTGAGCAGCCATAATGGAGTCCAGCTCCGTTTCGTCCAATTTTTCGTTCAATTAACCAAACATAAGCAAGAGCGGTCCGGTTCGCTCAGCGCATAAGTGAAGTTGACAGATACGGTTCAACACATACAAAATACACATCAAACCCATCGTCTGTGTAAATGATTCGAGATTAATGAAAGTGTATGTGTGATATCTTTGCTATCTCGTTGTCGTTGATTCAATGTTCACACTCAACAAAATTAAACAGCTGTGAATTTGATTTTGACAGATGCTTTTGCGCGCGTAAGTTATTATGGCTATGCCTGCGACTTTTTGAAACTTAAGCAAACTTTTCGATGGGTTGTGACATTAGCTTATGTTTGCTTAAGCCTATTATAGTTGGGCCTTTACTCTCTGATTGGTGTGCTCGTAACTGTTTACTTCTTAACATCGATAAATGTAAAACTTTGAACTTTACGAGAAAGCTTTCTTTAAGTTCTTTCAATTATTTGTTTAATGGTGTATCATTATCTCGTGTAAACTATATGTCTGTCCTTGGTGTGTCATTTGATGGCAAACTTAAGTTCATAAAACACATAAACTCTATAACTAATAAGGCCAATTCAATTCTTGGTTGGATTAAGAAGGAGTCAAAACAATTTTCTGATCCTTTTGTTATAAAACAACTTTTCATAACATTTGTTCGGCCAATTCTAGAATACGCAAGTCAGGTCTGGGCACCCAATTATGCCTGCCATAAAGCCAGGCTAGAGCTGGTCCAAAAAAAGTTCCTAAGATTTGCACTTAGGGGGTTAAGATGGGATAATCCCTACGATCTTCCACCTTACCACCATAGACTTAAACTTATTGATGCCGAGTCTTGAGAGCAGACGTTCTTATTTATGTTTTGTCTTCATTTTTAAATTAATAAATGGAAATATAGACTCTTTGCACTTTCTGTCTCGTATAAACTTTAATGTTCCCCAAAGAAACCTGAGGAATTTGACCGATTGCATACATATCTCAAACTATCGGACCAACTATGAACAATTTTCTCCTTTAAATAGAATGTTTAAATTATTTAATTATTTCAATGATAAATATATCAATTTGTTTGATCAAAGAATAAATTTATCGAGTAAGTTCAAGTTAACTTTTTTTGCCAACTATTCATAATCTGTATATAAACTCTTTGTAAATTCTTTGTAAAGCTAGTACTTAGCTGAGTTAAATAAATAAACATTAATTTATTAACAGCTCGCACAATTTTTAAGTACCTGCTGCAACTGTCAACGGCAACTACATGCTTAACAGTCTTACATACACAGCGTCGCCATAAATGCAGATTTGTCTGCATTTCGCATACTTTTTGGCTTTTCTCAGACTTCCAAAATCGCTAAATCTGCGCAAAAAAAAACAAATTGACAAACTTGTGGCATTTAAATAGTAAAAAGAATTTGAAAACATTGCGATTTTAAGATTTTTATGCTAACTACATCAGTAAGTAAGTACCTAAATAATAGGTTACGAACATAGCAGAGATTATGAATTATAAAGATAGGAATTTTTCGTTCGTTCCTACCTCCATTTGTGTACATTGTTGTTTTTGTTATTTTATGTTTAAATAAAAATATTTATGAAGTACCTTAATTTCGTGTCTTAAAAATCTGCAATGCAGATTTTTTTTCATCGGATTTGCAGATTTCGTAAATATTTTCATGGCAACACTTGATACAGAAGGGTGTTCAACTCCACGAACTTGTCCTACACCATACTGGATATGCAGGTTCACTTAGATATCTTAAAAATATCTGCATTTTCTGCTCAGAGGTCAGTGCACCTCCTCTACGCTCCGTTGAGTCAGAATCAGAAAGCCACTGCACATTTCTTTTGAAAATCTAAATAAACTACGAAAATCCTCATCACTTACTTCCAACCGTTACTTCTAAAATTTTAGTTTTCTTACGCGTATAAGCTCGCCCATACCCATAATCGCACTATAAATAAAGAGAATACTGAAAATAAGGAATAGTCAAAGCTTCCAAGACAGGGAGAAAAAATCTTGAAATTTTTGTAAGTTTAACCTTAATACTTAAAGCTATTTTTACTCACACAAATTGAAGCTTAAGCTGGGAATATAAGCTAAAACTAAATGAATTTAGCGTTGTCTATTTTAAAATAGCTACACGGTTAAAAATTTTGGTGTAGTTTTTAATATTTTTTGGGTTAGATATGACAACACCAAAAATGTATTAAAGTTTAATAAATCGCAAATATTACATTTTTACTTTTAATACAAAAATTATTACATTTTATAATAGAACTTTATTAGAAGAAGAGAGGAAATAAATTGAGGAAATTTCTCACAAGGAAATTCCTCACAAAGAAATACATACTCGTAATTCGTAATAGCTATAATAATGAATGTGTATTTTTGCAAGACCACCTATTTATCTTTGTATGTCAATTTATTTCCATTTGGGAATAATTATTCTTATTATTTTTATTATAATAATAACATTCTTTTCTCCATCGTTTTTCACAAATGAGAATAGAAATCTTATTGCGATTGAAATTTTGTCCACTAATTAACATATTGTGCCTCGAAAAACTGCAAAGCGCATCAAAATAATGCATATTTGAATTTTTTTATTTTTATTTTTCTTGCTTTTTAATACAATATTAATAAATTTTAATCTTGGTTGTATTAAAAAGTCGCAGTCTGTTCAATATGTTCATATTCAATATGGCTGACAAAAAAGAGCATCGAAGCAAAAAAAGGGCGAGGAGGTATTAGAATGTAATCAACAATTATTAGAAAAATTCTCATATTTGAAATGGCAACTGAGAGAGAATTTTTCCCTCTCTACAAGGGATATGTTTTATTCTTTTGGGTTAAGATCAACTCTTTTTTTTTATTACAAACGATATTTTTATACAAAAATATTAGAATGTGATAAGAATTGATTAGAATTTTTTTTAATATTTCCCTAGTATTAAAATGTAATATTTGCTGTATTGCATACGGTTACATTATCAGAACACCCTCACATAACTTTGTAATAACATTATACACCCTATAATAATTAAGAAAGATACAAAGTATCTTTCTATAAACAAAATGTAATGCTCACACATTGATTCATAATTTCATCTCATAGCGGATGATGATATCCGATATTATAAATATAAAACTTCATATCAGCACTTTTTGCCTTCAGTAACTTGTGTGCCCAAAGCATCTTAAATAATTCTAAAAGAATTCTTGTGTCAGCAATTTTAAAAGACAAAGGAAAGCAAACGATCTTCAGTCGATGATAGATTTGCTTAGTAAACATTTTATAAGTATAAAAAGGGTTTCATCGATCAGTTGAAGTTCAGTTCACAGTTTGTCATTCTACGTATAGCCTAAGATTTCCCCCCACCAGTGGTAAGGGATCTGAAGCTTTGATTTAATAAATAATATTAAGTTTAAAAATACATAAATGTGTTTTATTTAATTGTTGATCTTCTGCGATCACAGAAATATATCTATTTTTTATTAATATAAAAAATCGGAAACGAAATTGGCGCAGTCGATAGGATCTCGAAAGATCAAAAGATATTGAATCTTACTTTATTAAAAGTTTAATTGGGGATCGTCCTAAAACTAAATAAAATAGTTAGTACCGGTAAAGTGAAATTACTAAATGGTGCTATAGGACAATGAAAAATAAAAATATATATTTTGTTCAGTGAAAAGCAACGTAAATCAAGATCCGAAAGGACAATTTTACAAAGTCTCGTAGAGAGAATGCTTGATAGATAAAACAATTAAATAGAACATTAAATGCAACCAGAAGGAAATCTTCAAAAGGAAGCATACAAAAAGTGAACTCACAGTGTTAAATTAAAATTAACAAAAAGTGCTACTTAATGCAACCAGAAAAAATAAATCTTCAAAAAGGAGCAGAGGCTCCGCAAGTAAAGGAACCACATAGAGAAGTAAACTCACAAAGTTGGATAGACGACGAAGCAACAGCTGATTTCCAGGAACATTTTAAATCAATTAAACAAAAGTTGAGAAGAAAACAACTTCAACAAAATAAAATTAACGACAAATAAAAAGTTAAAAGTGCTACTTAAAATAAAAAATATATGACGTTACTTTAAAAAGTGTAAATTAATAAAAAGAAGGAAGAACAACTATACGTGGCAAAATTATCCAAGTCGAAAGCCCCAACGTGTTCGATAAATGAAGAAATATACACCATACAGCAAACCAGCTGCGTTAACATATAACAAAGAGGAAGAAAAAACTTCAAAATCAACAGATCCTGCAGCAATCCAGCAATCAAAAGAAATTGAGCAACCAGAAGAAAAAATTGAAAATAAGGTAAAAATGGCTACAATAAATATAGACCCCTTAAAATTAGTAAAGAATTTACCAAATTTTAATGGTAAATCATGTAATATTATTATATTTATAAAAAAAGTAGATTTCATAATGAGTGTTGTAAATTTATATAATGAAGCAGCAAAGGAATTTATAATAAATGAAATTAAATCCAAAATCACAGATAGTGCATTAGAAGTAGTATTACGGGGTGGTGATCCAAATAACTGGCAAGAAATTAAAAACTTATTAGTTAGAAATTTTGGTGAAAAAGAGTCCTTTTTAAAATTAAAGGAACTAGCTGATAAAGTTTATACTAAAAATATAACTCAGCTATATAATTCGTATGCAGACATTCTCTGCAGATTAAACAATAAATATTATCTATCGGAAGATAAACCGATAGAATATAATTGTAGCAATAATGAAGCGTCATTATTAGCTAAATTTTGTGAAAAGATTCCACCAAATGCTAGTTCGATTATTATTAATCATGAAATAAAAACTTTAAGTGAAGCTTTTTATAAATTAGAATCTTGTCATTGGACAAAAGAAGAAAATAATTATAATGAAAGAAATACTCGAAATTATAGAACTGGAAATAACAATAATTATTTTAACGATAAAAACTATAAAAAATATAATAATTACAATACAAATCAAAGACTTGATAGAAATTATAAAAACGAATCAGGAAATTCAAATAACTATAGGAATTTCAATAGAAAAGGTCAAAACTTTTATAGAAACAATAATCAAAACTATAGAAACCAAAATGAACAAAATTATAGGCAACCAAATAGAAGTGGAAATTTTTCTAATAATAATCGTAATCCATTTGCTACACAAAATAAAAAAAATGATCCAGAACCAATGGAAGTAGATCACCTTACTCAAAATACAGCAAATTTTCAAACACCTGCCTCAACAGACCATTACCCTGCATAGATGTTCATATTCTTAATAAAAAACTTAGATTTTTAGTAGACACAGGAGGAGCTACATCTATTTTAAAAGAAAATATATTTCCAAGATATTATGAAAGTAAATTAGACAAACCAGTTACAATTAAAGCATTATATAATGAAAATCAAATAAATTCAAAAATAATTTTACCATTACCAATCGAATTTAATAAAAAAGAATCAACCATGGAATTTTTAATTACACCAATTACCAACAGTTCGTTTGACGGAATTTTAGGAAATAATATCCTCATACCATTAGAAGCTGAAATATCATATTATACACATACCTTGAAGATTAAAAATACTATTATCCCATTACTGACAAAACCCAAGGAATACCCTTTAGATAGATACATTCAAGAATTATCAAATACACAAATAAATTTATGTGGTATTGATTTAGCTTTACAAGATTTAACTGATAAATTAACTAAACCTTATATGAACAAAGAAGAAAAGAAAGCTCTGAATCAAATATTAAAAAATAATAAACAATTATTCTATAGCGAAGGAGATATCTTAACTAACGTAAAAGAAGTAACACATAACATTGAAACTAAAAGTGATAAACCAATATATTCACGACTATATAGATATCCAGAAGTACATATAAAAGAAGTCGATAAACAAATAATCGAAATAGTAGAACAAGGCATAATAAAAGAAAGCAACAGTCCATATAATGCTCCTATATGGGTCGTACCCAAAAAGATAGACAATTCAGGACTTAAGAAATGGCGAATTGTTATAGATTATAGAAAACTTAACGAAGTAACCGCGGAAGACAAGTTTCCTATTCCAAACATTGAAGACATTTTTAGTAAATTGGGAAGAGCCCAATATTTTACTACTCTTGACTTGGCGAAAGGTTTCCATCAGATATTGGTGAATCCTAAAGACAGGCACAAAACAGCTTTCTCAACAGCAAACGGTCATTACGAATTTAATCGGATGCCATTTGGACTAAAAAATGCCCCCGCAACTTTTCAGCGAATGATTAATCACGTATTAGAAGGACTTGTAGGAAAAATATGTGTGGTCTATTTAGATGACATTCTCATATTTAGTTCATCATTAGAGGAACATATTTGCTCAATTAACAAAGTATTTAAAAAACTTAACGAGCACAATTTAAAAATACAAATAGATAAATGTAAATTTCTTAGCAAGGAAACCAAATATTTAGGGCACGTAATTACAACAAACGGAATTAAGCCAAATCCAGAAAAAATAAGAGCAATTGAAAAAATACCTATTCCTCGTACAACAAAACAAATAAAATCTTTTCTAGGTCTAACAGGTTATTACAGGAAATTTATTAAAGATTATTCAAAGGTAGCAGTACCTATGACCAAATATCTCAAAAAAGGAGCAAAGATAAATATTAAAGACCCAGAATATATAACAGCTTTTGAAGAACTTAAATTGCTCATATCTAATGACCGCGTTTTAAAATATCCTGATTATACAAAGGAATTCGTGTTAACAACCGATGCATCAAATTATGCGATCGGATCAGTTCTTTCACAATCAAATCACCCATTATGCTATGCATCTCGCACCCTCAATGAACATGAACGCAGATATAGCACTATTGAAAAAGAATTATTAAGTATTGTTTGGTCAACAAAATATTTTAGACCATATCTTTACGGTCGCAAATTTAAGATACAAACTGATCATAGACCTTTAATTTGGTTAAGTAACCTTAAAGAACCAAACTCAAAACTCCAAAGATGGAAAATAAGTTTAAATGAATATGATTTTGATATCGAATATTTAAAAGGAAAAGAAAATCGCGTAGCAGATTATCTTAGTAGACTCGAAGTAAACGCAGTCAATGGAAATGAAGACTCGACATTAGCCACAATTCATAGTGGAATAGAGGAAAGAAATGATCACATAGGAATTTCAGAATTACCTACAAATATGTTTAAGCATCAAATAGAAATTATAGAGTCAGAAGATGAAGGTAAAAATATAAAATATATATATAAGGGTATAAGAAGACTCACTATAAAATCAAAAGATATAGGCGAATATTTTACTGAAGCATTAAGGGAATTTTTACCTGATCACGGAAATGTGGCAATATATTGTCCAAGTGATACTTTATTTTGCAAAATTCAGGAAAAATATGTTGAGCTTTACAGCTATCAAAGTAAGCTAAAATTACTGAGATGCATTACTCTTTTAAAAGATTTAAGTAATACAAACGATGCGTTGAATCTCATTCAAAGGATTCATGAACAATTTAATCACAGAGGAATACAAGAAACATATCTTGAAATTAAAAATGAATATTATTTTCCAAAATTAAAAGAAATAATAAGAAGATACATTAACAATTGTACTGTATGTCAAACAGCAAAACATGATAGAAGTCCAGAAAAAATAAAATTTGAAATAAGCAAAACTGCACTTAAGCCAAATGAGCTAATACACATGGACATTTATATTCCAAGTAAAGATATTTACTTTTTAACAATTATAGACAAATTTACTAAGCATTTGACAGCCTTTCCCATAGCTAGTAAAAACACTCATAAAATTATTGAGCAACTTAAGCTTAGAAATTCTATATTAGGCAAACCTCAAGAAATAGTTTGCGACAATGAGTTTAATAGCCTAGCATTTAAAGAATATTGCAATGAAGAAGGAATTAAAATAAAACTCATAACCCCAAATCATAAGACAGGAAATTCAGATGTAGAAAGAGTGCATGGTACACTTAATGAACATATAAGAATATATAATGCACAAGAAGAGAAAAAGAACATATTAAACCTAAGAGAAAAAGTTATAAAAGCAGTTAGTATATATAATTGTACAATCCATTCAACAATATTAAGAAAACCTATAGATTTTATTCAAAACAAAATAAAAGTAGAAGATTTAGAAGAGATAGGAAAAAGGATCCAAATAGTTAAAGAAAATAATATTAATAAAAGAAATCAAAATAAAGCAGATTTTATTGAACCAGATTTAAATAAAGAAGTTTACGTAAAAGCTGACGTAGTAAGAACAGCAAAGAAGATAGCTGCAAAATATAAGAAAACCAAGGTGGAAAAGATTGATAATAAATATTATGCAAATAATAAAAAATTACATAAAACCCATTTCAAAAGAAAATATAAATATCAAAGTAGTGATAATAATAATTTAATCTCTTTACAGCCAATATGAAAACCATAATTATAATTATTGTACTATTCACTTTTACCATAGTGAAATCCGAATTCTTATTACAAGAAATTCATAATCAAGCAGGATTTATAATTATAAAACAAGAACCCATTGAATTAATTGAAAAATATGATAAAATACTCCATATAATTAATTTAGAAACTTACAATGAAATTATTAAACAAATTGAATTTTCTATAGAAACAGGCTGTAACAATTTTCAAGACTTAAGATTAAAAAGATTAATGACAGAAGTTTAGGAGATTCTAAATCCAAATTACATAGCATACTTCCTTATTCAAGACAAAGGAGAGGATTAATAAACATAGGAGGTAATGCACTCCATTTTCTTTTTGGAGTAATGGATAATGATGAAAGATTAGAGATTGAGAATCATTTAAAAATAATTGAAGTGTTTTCTTCTTGTTACCAATGCTATGACAGAATTAAATAAACAAATAGGTATAAATACGCAATTTCAAACAGAATTAGAAACAATGGCAGACCGTATAAACAAACACCAGTATATATTAAGAAACTTTATTAATTCCACAGAAATAAAACAAGGAAATCTAGCTAAAAGCATATTATCATTACAAATCGATACAGATATAATGCTGTTAAACAATGAAATAGAAAAATTACAAGACAATGTAGTCTTTTCAAGATTAGGAATTCTAGGGAGAAATATCTTAACTAAAGAAGAAAATAAACGATTTAATATAACCATTAATAAATTACAATATATTGAGAGCAGCTTATTAACTAGAAATAACCAACTAATTTTTGCTTTAAAAATACCAGTATTTACACATAAATGTGAAAACATAATGATTCTACCTATACCAAATGATCAAGGACTTGAAGTCGAAATATCAAAATACAACTATATAATTTGTAACAAAACATTATATGAAAACAATGAAATTAAATATGTTAAACATTTAAAGAAAAGTCCAATATGTATCCAAAACCTATATAAAACAAAATATGAAAATTGTAAGATAAGATCAAATAAAGATCAAGAATTAATAGAATTAGAAGATGGACTTATTTTAACAAAAAACTTATTAGAAACAAGTTTAAATGAATATTGTAACAATATTGAATATAAAATTGTTAAAAATAACCTTATACATTTTAAAGATTGTAACATTAAAATAAATGCAACTTTATATATAAATCGAAAAGAAACTTTTAAACAAAATATTATAATTCCATTATATAACACATTAAACTTTACAAAAATTAATGTTACATTAGAAGATATACATATAAATCAAATTGAAAATTTAAAAGAATTGCAAGCAATAAGATACCAAAACAATGTAAAACATATTATATCATATACAAGTATATTATTATTATATTTTAAACGTCGAGAAACCCAAAAAATTAAAATTGAAAATAGAATTATAGATACTCAGGAGAGCATCAAACTTAAGGGGGGAGGGGTTACATTATCAGAACACCCTCACATAACTTTGTAATAATATTATACACCCTATAATAATTAAGAAAGATACAAAGTATCTTTCTATAAACAAAATGTAATGCTCACACATTGATTCATAATTTCATCTCATAGCGGATGATGATATCCGATATTATAAATATAAAACTTCATATCAGCACTTTTTGCCTTCAGTAACTTGTGTGCCCAAAGCATCTTAAATAATTCTAAAAGAATTCTTGTGTCAGCAATTTTAAAAGACAAAGGAAAGCAAACGACCTTCAGTCGAAGATAGATTTGCTTAGTAAACATTTTATAAGTATAAAAAGGGTTTCATCGATCAGTTGAAGTTCAGTTCACAGTTTGTCATTCTACGTATAGCCTAAGATTTCCCCCCACCAGTGGTAAGGGATCTGAAGCTTTGATTTAATAAATAATATTAAGTTTAAAAATACATAAATGTGTTTTATTTAATTGTTGATCTTCTGCGATCACAGAAATATATTTATTTTTTATTAATATAAAAAATCGGAAACGAAATTATACGGTTGTAATACAAGAGCTGTATTAAAAAAATACCCCAAAATTTTTAACCGGGTATGACTAGAAAACATCTTTAACTAGCTAGCTTAAGCTTATTTTAATTCACCAAAAATATAGGTTTTACTTCAAGTTTTAGCTTTAGTTTTTTTTTATACACAAGGCCCAATGTCAGCAAATGCCACAGCTTGACGTTTTCACGTAAACGGCTCCCTCCTCCCCCAGAAACTATCATATAAATGGTGATCTTGTACCCGTAGTCAATTCCTGTCGTGATTTAGGAGTATTTTGTGATAAAAAAACTTAACATTGACAACATTATAAATAAAGCTAACTCGACACTTGGCTTTATCAAACGTTGGTCAAAAGAGTTCTCAGACCCGTACATTGCCAAATCTTTGTTCATTTCATTTGTCCGCCCCATCCAGGGTTACCAACTTTGGACAAGCCTAGAACCAGAAAAGCCCCCGAATAGCCGTGTTTTTTGTCGCTTTGCCGTCTTGTCGGTGTGTCACTTTAATACTTTTTCGCTTTGTCGTTTTGTCACTTTTTCACTTTGACGTCTTCCTGCTTTGATGCTTAAATGCATTGCTATTTTGCTGCTTTTTCGCAAAAAATTTCGCATTAGGGTAAAAGCCGGTGAGATGGCGCAGCGGGGGAGATGGCGCACCTTTAATATCTCGTACATTTAATATTCAATCAAAACTTTTAAACCTTTTTTCTATGCATTTTATGATTTTAAATCGAAGTAGCCAGTATTTGCCGATTTGTCTGTATTGCAAAAAAAGAAAAAAATCTTAAATTAAAATTAGGTAGGTATTTTTTTCGAAAATTTTTTTTGCACTCTTTTTTGCTTCGGTTTTTTTTGTAAGTCGATTGTTGCTTGGATGTTTATGGTATATCAATACATACAAAAAAGTATTGTCTATGAACTCTCTATTAGAATTTTGTAAAAGTTGCAACGGGTGTTATTTTGTGCTTTAGAATAATGTAATATGACAAAGAGGGGAAGATGGTGCAGTTTTTTGAGGGTGAGTTGGCGCATTCCACATCACACATTTTCATTTTTGTGTACTAAGGCCGCATACCATCTCACCCGCTAAATTACTTATTATTATTTCAAAATGTTTCAAAATATGAAGCGTTTTTTTCTGAAATTTCTTTGGCACAAGTGAAGACGTTTAAGTGGACGTATCAAACGTTTACTAGTTAATATCATTATTTCGCTAGTGGTCATGTGCTTAACTTCGTTTGCCCCTTGTTTATCATGTATGCGCCACCCCACCCACCTGGGTGTACCATCTCCCCCACCCTATGGGGGGAGATGGTTATTCTTAACACTTTTTAATTTTTTATATTAAAAATAGAAATTACATTTATAAAACATTGTTATGTTAATATTACTTATGTAATATAATAAGGAATATTTATATGAAATTAAAAAAAAATATTGTTTATTTTGGAAGATATTGACAAAATAAAAAAGGTATGCCATCTCACCCACATTTACCCTACCAAAAAGATCTTACACTTTGTTTAACAATATCGCTACGGTAGCGAAAAAACTTCAATTCTAACGAAAATGTTATATCAGTGTCTACGTTCTGTAACTCTCGCAATGATAAAATTGGTCGAGAAATTTAAAAAAATGGAACAAAACTCAACAATTTTCATCGTTTCTCGATAAATTTTATCGATGCGAGTTTACAGAACGTTGGTACAGATTTATTGAAACTCTACATTTATTTGTTGTGTTTCGTGTAAATTAAGATTTCTTAAAAATTTTTACAATTTGCCGTGTTTAAAATTGTACCAAAGTGATCTCAAAGGCTATGTGTTGTTTGCCCTGCCTAATCCTCTGTGGAATGATAATTATCGACTTCCTCCCAATTCAGATCGGTTACTGCTAATTGACCTTCAGTCACTTGTGATGTAATTTTTATTCACGACCTATTAACTGGAATGTAATAGTGACTTTCCCGCTCTGTTAAGTCTGATTTCCTTTTTTTCCGCATTCCTTTTCACCGCACTAATTATGTATATGGGGTAGAGTCGCCCAATGGCGGCCCCCTCCATTGGCCGGCCACCTTACAAGAAAACCTTTGGGAATAGTGAAACTGTAGTCGGATTTCTCCGTCTATAATCTCAAAAAAATCTGTCATAAATGCTTAATGATCTGTCAAAATTTTATTCAGATTTGCCTAATACTTTCCGAGTTATGAGTCAATAATGTTCACAAGCAAGTGTTTTAATTTTTTCGCGTACTATAACTGTTGATTTCAACAGTGAAAACGGTTTCAGGATTAGTGATTTTTGAGAACAGTCCTTGGGTTAAAAGTTTTAAATGCGGTTTTTATATTGAAAAACATTATATTTTAACTAAATATGCTTTTAAATGTAAAAAAAAGTTATAATTATGACTGTGTTTAAGGGGGCCGGAGATAGGGAACTGATTTTTTGGGTGTTTCCTATTGTCGGCCCCCGGCCGAAGTTAGGAAAAAATACTTTTTTTGAGAAAAATGCATAATATGAATAACTGAGCTAAAACAGCAACACCAGAGCAAAAACTGACGTTAAAAATACATTAAATCCAGTCTCCGGCCCCCTATTTTCAAAAGGAAACTAGGGGGCCGAAGACTGGAAATGTGTGTCCTAACTCCGGCCACCACATATAAAAATCAAAATTCTTGTTGCAATTGGGGTGGCCGAGCTCAGGAGCATCGGTGGCCGGTCTTAGGCAACTAGGGGCCGGCCACTGGAAAAATTGACTTTTTCATTAAAACTAATTAAAACGTTAGTTTCTCATTAAAATTTTTAAATTTCGTGTATGTTAATGAATAAAGAAAACCACAAGGAACATTCTGTTTTAAAAATTAATTGAAAATGTTAAAAATTGTAAATTTTATGATAGATTTTCTAGAAAAATTGTCTTAAGGGGCCGGCCACTGGCGACTCTACCTGTATGCTGAGTAATTCCAATTAGCTTTAGTTTGCTTGCTTTTAATACTTGTGAATACAATATACTTGTGTTTAAAATATTATACGGATTTGCTGTTTTTTACAATTTCCGTTCGATAACTCAATGTAGATGTGTTAAAATTTTAATAAATTCCGACCTAATTTTTTGAAAATTTATGTTTTATAAATTAAAGACTTTACAGTCGCATTTGAAGGATTTAAACGATATTCTATAAATAACGCAGAAATTCTTTTATTTTTACAATTTAAAAGTTGATTTCGCTTGTATTTTCTCTTATTTATCTTCTGGATTTACAGTTAAATTACAACACAGATTAAACTTACCATGTAGGGACGTTTATTGGTTATTTTTCGTTCAACGCGAAAACAATATATATATTGAAAACCAAAAGTAATTTTTAAGTATGTATGTAGATTTGGTTCATAAAATATTGTTAATTTCGATACAGTGACTGTACCGAAATAACTTGGAGGAAAAAAGTATGCTTGCCGAATTTATCTAAAAATGAAAAACATCTGATTTCTATGACGGCTTTACAAAGAATACTTTATTAGTAATTTCAATTTGAAGTTAACAGTTAAAGCCTAGTACGCTGCTGATTCAGGACTAGAGTACCTGGTTTTAGACTGGTACCATTGTATATATTATACTTTATAGTAATCTCATGGAGTCGTTTTTTTTCCGCGACATTTGGATTGGTGGTGGCGCTCGTGCTCGCTGATGTTGATAATAAAATTTGCAACATTGTCAGATTTCGGCAAGGTAATGGGCAACATTTGCGTGGAGACATGGAAGTCAAAGAAAGAGGTTTATATTTTATTATTATTCTAATAAGCGATAAAGGGAGTAAGAAAATTTAACAGTTGTCAAGAAGAAAAATCATTTATTTTTTTCTATTATTGGTAAATATTAACAATAATTGTGTGTAATTCGTGGTTTTCCGTTGGCAGTGAAAGAAGCTAAACAAATGATTCCAAAGAAATCGAACGCTCTCCGATATTTAAGGAGGAAATCTTTGTGCCAAAAAGTGTTTGTGGAAAGATAATCGGTCGTTGTGGTGAGGTAATGCAAGAAATCTGTTGCCAGTCAATAGCCAAATTGTCTGTTGATTCTGGCGGACGAAATGGCGGTATCCATTAACGACGTATTGTTATCACTGGCAATCGCTCACAAGTTAACATTGCCAGAAAACTCATTGAGGATAAAATTCAAGAAGATGAAGATTTCAAGAAATCCAAGGAAGAAGTCAAATTAACACGACAACCTCGCCGTAGTCCCACAAAGAGTATATCTTCAAAGATATACTTCAAAGATATACTCACAGATGTTATCGTCACGTGAGAAATTATGCACCAGTGAACGTGAGAAACCTTTGGAAGTGTATGTTTATTGTTTCGGCAATTGCATCACCAGCTAAATTCTGGGTTCAATTGATAGGACCTCAATCAAAGAAACTTGACAATCTGATCAAAGAATTAACTGAATTAACAATGTTGCTGAAAATCGCGAAATGCATACAATCACTGAGCCTTATCTGGGACAAATCGTAGCCGCTGTCTTTAAGTAAGATGGCAAATGGGATCGTGCTGAAATTGTGGGCATCCTACGAAATGAGTACAATGCAAATGAAGTTATTTTCGATTTATACTTTGTAGATTATGGTGACAGTGAAGTATTAGCATTGCAATCGGATTTCTTTACACTCAGATGAGGTGAAAATGATTAATTGATGAGCTGATTTGTATAAAAATGTACTTTTTTTTAAATTAGATCCCAAGCTATTGAATGCTTTTTGGCAAATATTAAATCAACGCTGCCAAATGATCCAGTCACATGGGAGCAACAGACACAGTCGATTATAAGATTTGAAGAACTGACCCAAGGTAAGTTCCAATTTAAAAGTTGTTTTTTGCACCTCTTTTGAATCTTAATGATGAAGATTCCATCATAGCTTCACCATGCTTATCATTTTCACTAACAAAGATGATTTTCTAACTCATGTCTTTTGTATTATTTTATCGAATACATCACCTTCTACAAAACTAAATCGAATTAAAAAAAAAAATAATTCTTTGCACAGCTATGGTATGCAAACTGTCTTTCATATGCAATTTTTGTATACCTATTACCTATACGACTTACGGTCGAGGCAGATTAGTTTGTTTTTTACAATCCCATACAAAATCTATCACAAAATTGATTGCAATTAAATGATAAAAAAACCCAGTCCTATTTTTTTTGTTTAATTAAAATTTTCATTTAAAATGATAATCCCAAAAATTCTTTACTAAAATAATTTTTTGTATTACAGTTGCAAATTGGAAAAAGTTGATCTCTAAGGTCGTTACAAAAAGAGATGGATCTCCTGTGCCCAGAGTTGAACTTTTGAAAATATATACGAGGGTAAATATCTGCAATAATGATTTAATTTAAAGAAAAAGAATCTTAAATATTTATTAAACTCATATTTAGGTCATGTATAAACAATTTACTTAAATCACATGGACTCGCATTACCCGAAAATGGAAACGAAGTTTTGCGACTTGGAGGAGGAAATTCACCCATATCCAGTCCAAGAACAATTTCATATGAAAGTATTCCAGTAACCCACAACGAAGATATTCCCGCCTCCCGGAAAGAACACAGCTTATACAACAACAACAACAAGTAGCAGGCGATTACTTTAATGGCAACTATTCAGTTGAAAGTGATTTAAGTTCAACTGGTAAGAATACATTTAACAATTCGAATGAACAGTGGAAGAATGTTTCAAGATAGATTATAGAATTTAATTAAATTTAAGTTTTAATTTTCAATGACTTTTAAATATTTTATTATTGATTTAATTTCTTTCCTTCTACTAACTTCTATGTTTACCAAATCGTATGATTTTAATTTTCATAAATTATATTGTAGAACCTCTTATAACTTGACTTATATGTAGTTTTATATTTTATATTTTGAAATTATTTTAACCAAAATTAAGGTAAATAATCTTAAAGAATCTAACCTAAACTAAATAAAACTGAATATACTGAAATCATGATTTTATGAATTCCAAATGAAGGTTTTTGATTTTTTCGCTTCCTTAGTAATTCGTATGTCCAGGTGTAACCTTCATAGGTATATGTTACAAGAATAAAATTAAGTTTGCATAGTCATTTTTAAAATGTTGCTAAATTTAAAGTTAGTTGAATATATTTTTTTGGGATTAATGTCGATGGTTGACATTGCAACATTTGAAAAAGAAGAATAATACAAGGAACACTATAAAAATGAACTCTTTTCATAGATATTAAGCTGTAGCATAAAAAAAAGCAATGACTATGAATAAAAATGCCACAATGTGTATTGCCATTTAATTTAAAAATAAAAAATAAAATAAAGTAGAAATGTTTTGATATCTTTACTCCAAATACATATTATCATAGACTAAATAATAATAAAGACAGGACACTTCATATAAAGAAAAAGGCACCAATTTCAGATTGCCTCCACCGAGATTGCCTCCACCATCATACTGTAAGTTTGAAGTATTTTCTGCTTCACACATTTTAGTTCAAAGAATACAAATGAACTTAAGTGTTGCATGTTGCAACGAACAGCACAGGCCAAAGGAAAAGAATACAAAAACAAGGAAAACGAAACGCATATACATATACAGAAATACACAGGCGACAGCACACAGCCAGAGTGATGTATGTTTGTATGCCGTGTAGGTTTTGAAGACCATGAATACTGATTACTCATCGTCATTTATATATATTTTCATTTTTTAACCAATTTGTTAGTGAAAAAAGAAAAAACGAAAAAGTAATGGTGTAAATTGAATACCGGTAAGATTTTGGATGAACAAGTTACCCAAACTGTGATTTTACAAGTTTTAGCTTGGTCCTTGGACCATTAAGGCAAAGATATTAAGTTTGTTCGTGTACTTCTCGGACTAAATCTGGCAAACTGTCAAAATTGGAGGAGTGGGGCTGAAATTCTCTCAAAGAGAAGCAAAACTGTCCGAGAATACACGAACGCCTTAAACCAAAATATTTGCCAGTTTTTAAACGTCAACAAAAAGTAAACAAAAGCAAAAAAGTAAACAAAGCAACAAAATTGAAATTTTGATGATAATTTCACATTCTTTATTAAATTTGATGATGAACAAATTAAAATTAACGTTGTTAGTATTTACAAATACAAAATACGACACTAAACAGGAACATCACGTAATTTTTTTTATTAATCCCGAATTCTATGAAGAATTCAGAACTACATAAGACAGAATTAAAAAAAAAACACTGAATTAAAGTACACTTCACAAACAAAGTTTCTTAAATAATTTATTAATTTTTTTATTAAAAAGTCACTTCTTTTACTAAAATAATTAATTTTTGTAAGTTAACGAATTAAAAACTACATTTTTACCAAAAAAAAAAACAAAAAGTAAACAACAGCCATTTTGTTAATTTTTTGTTGTTCTTTGTCTTTCAAACTGGCTTCTGACACAACACAGCACTTACCAGTTTTTGCCCGAAGAAATTTCTCGGGTAAAAACTGGCAAGAAGGGGAAATTATTTTCTCTCTCATGAGCGCTCTCTCCTGCCAGAAACTACCCAAAATTTGCGTACGCGAACGCCTTCGGACTAAATCTGGTAAAAAATGGTAGTTTTGGGTAGTTTCTGGCGTGTAAGCGAACGGACCTATTATAATACCAAGATGTCGCATCCCATACAATATTGGAACCCAAAAATTAACGGCTGGGATCTAATATGCGATCCCACAACATTTTGCTATTTGTCAAAATGTTGCTTTGGCCAGTATAAAGAGCGAGAACGAGAGCGAGAGATCTCTGCCTGTATACAACTTAAAATTAGAATTCTCTTCGAAATGTATATCTAAATTCTCAAAGGCAAAAGTATTTGTTGTTTTTGTCTTTCGTAGGAATAGTATGAATGATGTACATATAAATTGAATTTTTTATGAAGCGATGCCTTGTCAGTGGTACCACTTTACTTCAATTTACTTTACTTTACTTCTTTTTTTCGAAAAAAAATTAATATTTACTTCCTACTTCGCACCATCACCAAAATATGGAAATTTACTTCATTTTAAAAATCTGTGCTTCAACCTACTTCAATTTTTCATAAAAAAGAGCAAATGTACTTCTCGCAAGTTCTCTGAAATGAACTTTATCCAATTAATCGAAACCACCAAGAAACTCGGAACTGTGGATGTGGAAAGCATTATGCTCTGCAAAGAACTCATCAAACAAGAAAATGCTTCAAAAAAAAAACAATATTTGACCCACCGAAAAATGCGTTGGCTTGTTTTCAAAAATAGTTAGTACCTAGATGGAATTATGTATAACTAAATGAAAACTCAATGCCAATTTAAAGTTTTTTTTTGTTTGTGTCTTTTCAAAGACTGAAATATTTTTTTTTTTTTTTTTTTTGAAAAAACATATACATACATTGTATTGTATGTACCTAATATTTAAATAATTTAAATGTTCTTTTTTATAAAAAAAAACAGAATAACATAATTGTAGCTAAAAATGGAGCCCGAGAGAATTTTTTGTTCTAAGTTTTTTTCGTTAAATAAGGATTTTCTTCTGGTGTCTTTTTTTGTGAGGTACCGAGGTAGGTATACCTATGTATGTAGGTTCGAACATAGTTGGTTAGAAATTAAAGAAAATAATTGTTCATTAATTTATTTGCGTGTCAGTTCAAAAGTTGTGAGGTAGGTAGGTAGGTAGGTGTAGCTAGGTATGTATGTATGTAGGTGTGAAATGTGTATGCTCCGACTTAAGGAACACGGTATGACAAGGTCATTTAATAAGGGTTTTATTTGTATTCTATATTTACTTCCGATATATAGGAACTACATACATATATCGCAAGTTGTGGATTCCTAAAAAACATCGAACATGGGGTTTTGATCAAAGTTGACATTACGATGATAGCGAAGTCGAAAAAAGTGGGTCTCGCAATTCTGTCAGTCTGTCTGTCTATGTCTTCGGCTGCAGCCTAAACGGGTCGGTCGATTTTCTTCAAAGTTGGTACCTAGCGTTTTTTGGGCATTATACCCACCCATTTTTTTATTGTTTTTAAGACCAAAAACAAAGGTACTTCCCATACAAATTTGTTTACCAAAAAATGAAAATCTTATTTTTCTTAAAAACGTGCCCACAACTTATTTAAAAAAAAAATTCAGTAATTTTTTTTACAGAAAGGCAACCATTTTGTAAAAAAAAATTTCCGAAAAATGGTTAGAAATGGTTCCTTCCATAGAACCATTTTTTTGATTTTCGATTATTCCAAAAACGGTTGAACTGATATTCACCTTATTTTTGGAAAATGTTTGAATGTTGTTGTACCTATACCAAAATTAAAAAAAAAACATTTTTTTGGATTTTTAAAAAAAGTTTCAAAATTTTTTTTTGAGAACTTAATAATTTTAAAACGACTCGGTCAATTTTTATTAAACTTGGTGCCCTCCAGTTTTTAAACATTGTCTAGCAGATTCTTAATTAAAATTATTCTTATATCAAAAAATAACGGTACCTCCCATGCAAATGTTTAAAAATCGGTATTGAAAATCTCATAGGTATTTTTCAAAAATGGCTCTTACGATTTTGATTAAAATTTCTGTGTGATATAATATTTATACCATCTACCTTATTATGGAAAACAAAATTTGTCTATGGTTTAAAAATGGTATCTCTCATAGAACCATTTTTTTCATTTTCAATTATCTCATTATCAGTTGAACTGATTTTAATGAATTTTTTTGCACAAAATCTCCAAATAATTTTTAATAATATTGCATACCAAAATTTTCAAAAAAATAAATTATTGATTTTTAAAAAAATTTTCAAAATATTTCAAAAATCGGTGGATGATTTTTTTTTTAATTAATTTTTTAATTCCACAATAATAAAGGCTAACAAATTGCGTACTATTTTTTTTTTTATTTTTTCAAAATTTTATATTTAAAAAAACTATTTTAAAAAAACCGCTCCAGAGAATTTCTATTTTTTTTCTCATAAATTGAGATTTCCTTGAGTATTCGGATGATGTCAATCGCATTGGTGTCAAAAAAATTTCAGAAGTTTTTTATTAAATTTATCTTTAATTACTTTTTTTTTTTTTTTACAATTTTTCAGTCTAAACTGTGAGTTCCATGCATATTTGCAACACGGTGCTATATTGTTCATAAATAAATGTACCTACTCTAATAATACAACCTTAATCTTAACTACGTTTTAAGCAGGTGGTGTACAATATAGGCTCCCATAACTAATTTATTTCTTCTATAAGATAAAATATAGTTTTTGAAATATTAAAACTTTAAAAACACTGTGATCGCACATAAGAGAAAGTTCGTGTTTATCGTTTGAAATATGTAGATATGTCTCTATGCACATACAAAATACAAAGCTTAAGATGATAAATATAAAGTACCTAGATAGGTAGGTACTTATTTAGATAGGTAGGTTACTACTTTCTAGGCCTGTCTCTGACAAATAAAAAAAATCGAACCTGAATCAGGAAATTGTTGGAATAACTTAACATAAAGCTTACAAATTAAAAAAAACAGAGCAAGATGAAACTTTACGTCAGATAAAAGCCGTATTTTTTGCAAGCCCGGGGGGAATTGGATGAAAAAAACGACGTCAGTGCTAAACAATTAACATGTTAAATGCAACAACAACTAATCCCAGAATGGTTTTTCCAACCAATTCCCCCGGGGGGTGGGGGGCGGTGAAAAACGCCTAAATTTAACAAAATTAGAAGGTATTTTAACTTTTTATAGTTTTTAAAGGTACATAGATGGATAATAATAAAGGCTAACAAATTGCGTACTATTTTTTTTTTTATTTTTTCAAAATTTTATATTTAAAAAAACTATTTTAAAAAAACCGCTCCAGAGAATTTCTATTTTTTTTCTCATAAATTGAGATTTCCTTGAGTATTCGGATGATGTCAATCGCATTGGTGTCAAAAAAATTTCAGAAGTTTTTTATTAAATTTATCTTTAATTACTTTTTTTTTTTTTTTACAATTTTTCAGTCTAAACTGTGAGTTCCATGCATATTTGCAACACGGTGCTATATTGTTCATAAATAAATGTACCTACTCTAATAATACAACCTTAATCTTAACTACGTTTTAAGCAGGTGGTGTACAATATAGGCTCCCATAACTAATTTATTTCTTCTATAAGATAAAATATAGTTTTTGAAATATTAAAACTTTAAAAACACTGTGATCGCACATAAGAGAAAGTTCGTGTTTATCGTTTGAAATATGTAGATATGTCTCTATGCACATACAAAATACAAAGCTTAAGATGATAAATATAAAGTACCTAGATAGGTAGGTACTTATTTAGATAGGTAGGTTACTACTTTCTAGGCCTGTCTCTGACAAATAAAAAAAATCGAACCTGAATCAGGAAATTGTTGGAATAACTTAACATAAAGCTTACAAATTAAAAAAAACAGAGCAAGATGAAACTTTACGTCAGATAAAAGCCGTATTTTTTGCAAGCCCGGGGGGAATTGGATGAAAAAAACGACGTCAGTGCTAAACAATTAACATGTTAAATGCAACAACAACTAATCCCAGAATGGTTTTTCCAACCAATTCCCCCGGGGGGTGGGGGGCGGTGAAAAACGCCTAAATTTAACAAAATTAGAAGGTATTTTAACTTTTTATAGTTTTTAAAGGTACATAGATGGATACTTTTGAAAAATATCAATAATTGAAACTGATGATATAAATTTTTGAATTTTTAATTCTATAACTCACCTTATATTTGGTTTTATGAACTAGGTATTTTATTAAACAATTGATAAAAATCAGTTGAACTTTTTTTTAGAAAATCGAAAATAAAACAAAATGGGGGGAGAGTATGATAATTATGGCGCCAAGAATTGATAACGGTTTTTTGTAGAGGGGTCAAAAACAAAAGTTTCAAAGATTCATCTGACCTGCCGTTTTCTGGGAAACCCGATCCGGTAGTGATTTTGAGGAGTTACGAACTAAGAACTGCCAACCCCCCTAATCCAGGGTGTTACGTGGACCGTGCCTATTGGATGGTTTGCAGCCAGGGGTATACCGGCTG
This sequence comes from Epistrophe grossulariae, assembly GCA_929447395.1. Lineage (NCBI taxonomy): Eukaryota > Metazoa > Arthropoda > Insecta > Diptera > Syrphidae > Epistrophe > Epistrophe grossulariae. The sequence goes on along the minus strand of OV839569.1, from coordinate 53,053,092 downwards.
TATTATAACGGTACCTCTTTGAAAACAGGTCAAATCAAAGAGTAACCTAGACCTTACCATATTATGCGGAGCTCTGATATGGCGGACCCCATTATTTCTCTAGCTACTCGTGGGAACATATGCCAAAAAATATAAAACAAAACATGGCGCCTTGGATGGGAAGGCACCACCACCAAGCAGTACCTCAAAACCATCTACCAGCCGTAACAGAAGAACTCGTCCACTTCCAAAACTGGGCGAGCCTGGAGCGCTAGACGACCCATGTAGGAAAGGACTCAGTGGGGCGGGTACAAAGTGGTTCTTCCGGTTCCTTGATGAGGGGATGACCCCTCAGGAAGCCAGGAAAAAAGTGGATGAGAGGAAAATTGAATCCTCACAAAGCCAAACACAGGGTAAGAGGAAAAGCCATCTCATTACTCCTCCCCAAAGGCAAGAGGCTAAAAGATCCAAAGTTGCGGCTACTATAACGGCGGGCACAGGCACTGCAAAAGCCATCGAACAGAGGGCATTTTCATATGCAAGTGCAGCAAAGAATACTCGCATTGCAATCCTTCCTAAGGAATACCCTCACGTGACTCTCAGTACCGACGAACTGACGGCGCTTGAAGAGGCAAATATCGAGGAAGTATCCAAGGGATGGCAAGTAAAGCTGAAGTTTAATGGCATTCACTTCAGAACTGGTCTGCTGGTTGTTGATTGTGCAAATCAACAGACAGCCGACTGGCTGAAGGGAGTGGCACCAAAGCTAAGCACTTGGAAGGGCATTGCACTGGTTGCATGCTTGGGAGATGACATTCCCAAAATGCATACCATAACAATGTTCCTTCCAAGAAGTACTGGTCAGGATGACCAGGCCCAAAATGAAGGGCTTAACGCCAAAGACTGGAGAATACTGAGTAGCAAGGCCGTTGGCAAGGGACAGTTGTTAGTGGTCAACATTGATGCCCGGTCAGCAGAAGCTATTGTGAAGGCAGACCACGAACTTCACTACAAATTCGGTAAAATCCAGGTAACGGGCCTAAGAAGACTAACAATGCCAGGGTCAGTCAATGAGCCCAAGAAAGATGGAGCATGCATCCAAGGAAGAATAAGTGACAGTTTCACAAATCCTCCAAATCTCCCAAATCCTCCTATTTTAAATCCAGCAACAATCACCAACCTACCAAATGACCCTTCCAATCCCTCGCCACTTGTCCCAACCATTCCAGTACTTCAACTCCCCCCATCTCCCTCCTGTCACTTCCCCCAAACAAACACCGTCGAGAACTCGGGCCAATCGGATGGAGACATAGAGGGCATGGACCTCTCTCCAAGTCGTGAGGACCTAGTAAAAACTCTTCCAACTGCAGAGGAGGAGGACCATCTGCTTGCAGATGAGGGGGCTTTTGCCCCCATCTTGTAAACAGAAATGACTGGACGCAGGACCAGCACCAGGCTAGCCCAGGTAAATCTGCATCATGCAAAAGCGGCATCAGCCGTAATTACGCAAAAGTTTATTGCAGATAACCTAGGACTAGTGCTGATCCAAGAACCCTGGATTTATGGGGGTCAAGTAAGAGGCCTAACAAGTAAGGACTCTAATCTAATATGGGATACGAGACAAAACTTGCCCCGAGCATGCATAAAAATAAGAAATAATATAAACTTTATGTGTCTTTCAGAATTTATGACGCGGGAACTGGTGGCAATACAGGCCCAAATTTACATTAAGGGGAGTCCCCGCACGATGGTGATAGCAGCAGCCTACTTCTCCGGTGATGATGCCAACATACCACCTAACGAAGTACAGAAACTAGCGGACTACTGCAGCAAGAAAAAACTACCGTTTATGGTGGGGTGTGATTCAAACGCCCACCATACAACATGGGGTAATACCGATATAAACCAAAGGGGTGGGTACCTTTTAGACTTTATTATCGAGAAAAATCTAGACATATATAACGTAGGGAACACCCCTACTTTCGTTACTAGAACTAGAAAAGAAGTTTTAGACTTAACGTTCGGTACGTCTAACTTAAGTAGTCTAATCAGGGATTGGAGAGTCTCCAACGAACCCTCGATGTCTGACCACAGAATTATAGTGTTTACCTTAGAGAACCTTCTTACAGAGAATAGCTCTGGAAGAAACCCTAGGAAAACAAACTGGAACCTTTACAATAACGTTCTCAAGACAAACCTTGAGCAGATAGGACCGGTTAGAACAACAAACTGCCACCTTGAATTAGAACATATGGTTAATGAGTTTAGTGGGGCGTTAAATGAGGCCTATGAACTCAGCTGCCCATTAAAACACATGAAAAAGCAGAAAGATGCTCCTTGATGGAACAACATTCTTTCAAAACTGAGATTCAAGGTAAGAAAACTCTTCAATAAGGCCAAGAGAACTGGAGAGTGGCACAAATACTCTGCAGAGTTAACCAATTATAACGGGGAAATAAGAAAAGCTAAGAGGAATAGTTTTGCAACTTTCTGTGAGAGTATTTCTTCTACCCCTGCTGCAGCTAGATTACATAGGGCCTTTGCTAAAGACAAAACAATAACATCAGTAGCACTTCAGAGCCCTGATGGTAGCTTCACAGAAAATGAGGAGCAAAGGTCTACCCTATTGCTAAACACTCATTTTCCTGGCAGTTTACCGTTTATAGAGAACATAGTTGAGAGATTACCTCTCAAACCAAACCGGGAAAGCTGGAAGATAGCGTCGACTATCTCTTCAGGTAACAGGATTGATTGGGCATTAAACACCTTTCAACCTTTTAAATCACCGGGAGTAGACGGTATTTTTCCAGCCCTTTTACAAAAAGGCAAAGATGAAATAATGCCATATCTTATTAGTATACTTCGAAGTAGTATTGCACTTGGGCATATACCATGTCTATGGAGAAGGGCTAAGGTTATTTTTATCCCCAAAATTGGTAAAAAAGATACAACACATCCAAAATCTTTCAGGCCAATAAGTCTAACGTCTTTTTTACTGAAAACTTTGGAAAAGGTAATTGATAACTTCATCAGATCAGAAGTATTATTAAATATGACTCTCAACCACCGCCAACATGCTTACAGAGCGGGAAGATCAACAGAAACCGCCCTGTATGAACTCACCAATACCTTACAACTAGCTTTAAACTCCAAAGAAACCGCTTTATCTGCTTTCCTAGATATTGAGGGGGCTTTCGACAACACCTCCCATGAGGCTGTAAACAGAGCACTAGTAAGGAAGTGCGTACCCATCACTATTATCAGATGGATAAGTGAAATGTTAGGCACGAGAACGGCAGAGGCATACGCAGGACAAAGTGTTCAGAAAGTCATCACAACAAGAGGTTGTCCTCAGGGAGGGGTCTTATCACCCTTGCTGTGGAGCCTTGTAGTGGATGAACTACTAGAAACTCTTACCTCCCAGGGCATACACTGTATCGGCTTTGCTGATGATATTGTGATAACAGCTTTGGGAAAATTTGAGGAAACTCTTTGTGATATAGTTCAAAGAGGACTATCTATAACAAGGAAATGGTGTCTATCGGTGGGACTTAACATCAACCCCACAAAAACAACGATAGTACCATTTACCAAGAAGAGGCTTCTGAGGGGACTGGGGCAGGTATCTTTGGGCCTAGAACCAAAATTTCCTTACCGATGGGACGGTCTACCAGCATTTTTCAGGCGGAAGTAAACGCCATAGCAAAATGTGCAGAACGAAATCTCGAAAGAAAATACCGTAACCAAAACATTGCCATCCTGTCAGACAGCCAAGCTGCACTCAAAGCACTAAACTCTCACACCATAAGCTCCAAACAAGTATGGGAGTGCATGAGTCAGTTGAATGAGCTGGGCAGGTACAACAAGGTAACACTTTATTGGGCACAAGGTCATGTTGGTGTCCAAGGCAATGAAAAGGCAGACACCCTAGCGAAAATAGGAGCAACAACACCCTGAACGGGTCCAGAGCCCTATTGCGGAATAGGAGAAAACGTGATCAAACACAAAATCAAAATAGAAGAGGAGGCCAAAAGACAAAAAACCTGGAATGAACTCCCTAAGCTAAGACAGGCAAAACTATTACTTGGGAACTATAACCAAGAACGTTTTACATCTTGCATTAGCTTAAGTAGGAATACTCTAAGAATAATAACGGGACTCCTCACTGGTCACTGCAAGCTCAGAAGACATCTCAGTATCCTCGGCTTGGAAAGCAGCGCCAAGTGCAGATTCTGCGACGCCTATGAGGTGACACCGGACCACATTTTAGGTAGTTGCGAAGCACTTATGCATAAACGACACAGATATCTGGGACGGCACCAGATAAGAGGGAGCGAATTAGCCTCTCTAAAAATACCCCAGATATTGAAGTTTCTAAAAGAAACAAATCTGGAGGAAGAGTTATAAATGAGACACCTCATCTAGCTCTAAAAAGGGGGCACAATAGATCTTTAGGTCGCAGTGCAATGAGAATATATATATATATTCCATAAAAATCCCAAACTTTCATTCATTCATTCATTCATACAATAAAGTACTATACTGGTTTTGAACGCCAGAAATCTGTTCTATAACCATAAGTTTAAATTTAAATATTTATGTCAATATTTTTTGAAAAATTCGCATGCAAACTCAAAATTTTGATAAAAAATGAAATGCTGAATTGGCTTTTTGAATTCAGTGTACATATCAATTCTGAGCCGAACACAGAAAACAAAATGGTTTTATGTCTTCTAGTTCTTGAGAAAATTGACAATTACTAAAACTACTTTTCTATGAGAATGATTAAACAACCTCTGAAATTGTTTTGGCACCAATGCGATGTACATCATCCAATTTCTTAAGCAAATCTCAATTTATGAGAAAAAAAAATTGAAAATCGTTGGAGCGGTTTTTTTTTTTATATACCTACATAAGTATGTAGTTTAATTTTGAAATTTTTTTAAAAATCAATCATTTATTCTTTTGAAAATTTTGGTATGCAATAGGTATTATTAGAACTTATATGAAGCTTTTGTGCAAAAAATTCATTAAAATCAATTCAACTGATAATGAGATAGTCGAAAATGAAAAAAATGGTTTTATGCGAGAGATACCATTTTTCAACCGTAGAAATTTTTTTTTTTCATTAATATGGTAGATCGTATAAATATTAGATCACACAAAAATTTTAATCAAAATCGTAGGAACCGTTTTTGAGAAATATGATTTTCACTACCGGTTTTTAAAAATTTGTATGGGAGGTACCGTTGTTTTTGGTCTTAAAAAAAATTAAAAAAACGGGTGGGTAGGTATAGTGCCTAAAAAACGCTAGGTACCAAGTTTGAAAAAAATCGACCGACCGGTTTAGGCTGCAACCGAAGGGACAGACAGACAGACTGACAGAATTGCGAGACCTACTTTTTTCGATTTCGCTATTATCGTAATGTCAACTTTGATCAAAATCCCGAATTCGATTTTTTTTACGAATCCATAACTTGCATACACATTTCACACCTACATAAATACCTACCTACACCTACCTACCTACCTACCTATAGCTTGAACCAATTCAGTTGGCCAACGGTCGGTTGCGCAGAGAGAGGATTTAAGAGAACAAAAATGGCACGCAAGATATTTAATGAGTCCAGATTTTTCCTTGAATTCTACAGTGCCTAACTCAACTTTGTTTTTTTTTTATCTTAAATGAGATTGAATGTATGAGTTTAATTTTTTTTATTTGCATAATTTCAGCGCACTTATAAAAAAGAAATATTTTGCAAAACGCAATTGGGTTAAACATAAAAAACTACCTGTGACATAGGATTAATTGATAAATAGTTAAGGGATTATTGTTTGTTTCTATGTTTTATGGTTTTATGATTTGTGGCTTAGGAACAGAGGATCCGTGGGCGATGTGTTTATATTTGTTTTATGGCGTTATGACCTGTGGGGTTTTGGGGAATCATTAATAGATCAGCGTTTACGAGTTTGAATAATTTTTACCTACGAGTTTTTAAGAATGAAATTTCCTTAGGTTTTAATAACTTTTACCCGCAAGTAAGGAATAATTAACATTAATTTATTTTAATTTAAAATAATTATTATACATTTGTATTTCAGAAATAAATATAAAACAAAATAATAAAATAACATAAATAACAATAATATAAATTAAATAATAATTATTCATTTAAATATACCAAATTTGTAAGAACTAATATCGCTATCATAGTCGGTTGAAGAGTCGTCACCTGGATTAATTATAATTGAATCCGAAATTGTGTCCCACATCAGGTCGTGAGAAAAGTATTCTTCCTCAGTTCTTATGGCTTTTTCACACACTTTTCGCCAATCCTCAGCCGTTATTTTGGAAAATTCTTCTTCTGCTAATTTTTGAACATCTAATATTTTGAATGTTGTGTTTCGTGAGCCTACTCTTGCCTTGACAGTTGCCCAAATATTTTCAATGGGATTGAGATCAGGATGATAGGGTGGTAAACGTAGAACCTCATGTCCCATATCGTGAATAATATCGTCAATCTTATGCTTTGGATTGTGTATAACTCGGTGTCGTTTTATTACCTCATACAGTTCAAGTTTCAACATCTGTATAGTATGCGGAATATTGTTTTCGGTTAGCCATTGTATCATCTCGGATTTCTTGCTAGCAGAAGTAATTTGTTTTTCTTCTAATTTATTGTGATACGAGGCGTTGTCCATTACAATAACTGAAGGTTCCTCCAAGTTATTCAAAACCTGTTCTTGCATCCACTTGCAGAAATTTTCGAAGTTCATGTCGTCGTGATAGTCTTCCGTTTTCGTTCCAGATTTGAATAAAAGTAAGGCGTTTTTCACAAAACCTTTTTCACCACCAGCGTGCGCCATTATCAACCTCTGTTCCTTTGAAATTGGCGTCTTCAACCCACTGCTACTGTCATCAGTCCAAGCCCTTGGCCTTGTATGTGAGCTGTGAATATAGCTTTCGTCCAAATAAATGATGTCATATCCTTTTGATCTGTATTCCCGGATTTTTCTCAGATACTTCACTCGCATGAGTTTAATATCATTTCTTTCACAAAGAAGTTTCCGGTTGTTTTGCGTTTTCTTGTAGCTAAACCCGTTGCTTCTTAAAATCCTGTTGAGAGACGTAATACTTAAGTTAAGCTCCAAGTCTTCCTGGACTCGTTCTCTTAACATTTTCAAAGATATCATCATCTTTTCCTCCTGGTGGAAGTTATGCATTATACGCCGAATAGTTGTGATGTCAAATTCGTCTAGTCCAGTTTTCCACTTCGTATGTGGTACTTTTTTATTTGGTGATTTCGCAACTCCTGTCTCTTCGTATTCCTTAATAATCCTTCTGATTGATCGTTCAGAAATTCCAGAAATTTCGGCAGTATGTGTGGTTGCGTAACTCACAGAATTTTCCAAAAACAAATTCTTGGCTTCTTCCATTTTCTCATTATATACTCTAACAACTATAATACGTGCCTGGCTTCAATAGGTTTTCCTTTTCTAAATGGATCCATGAAAATTTCTTTTAAATGAATTTAGTTGTTTAACTCGTTGTTGTTTTTTAAAAACTGATTTCCAAACCAAAGCAAATATCTTTTAAATACGTAAATTCCCTCTGATGAAAAATTTCATTCTTAAAAACTAGTAGGTAAAAATTATTCAAACTCATAAACGCTGATCTATTAATGATTCCCCAAAACCCCACAGGTCAAAAAATATATCAAATAAACACTAACGCCATAAAACAAATATAAACACATCGCCCACGGATCCTCTGTTCCTAAGCCACAAATCATAAAACCATAAAACATAGAAACAAACAATAATCCCTTAACTATTTATCAATTAATCCTATGTCACAGGTAGTTTTTTATGTGTAAGCAATAGATTTATTTTTTATTATAGGTGCACTTAAATTTGTCCCAATAATAAAATCAAAAATTCTTAATCTTAACTTTTCGAAGTAAAGTTTACACCTAAAAAATCTCTTTCTTTTATCCCACCAGAGATGAAATACTTTTTTAGACATCAAGCTATGAAAAAAAATTACTCCATGATCATCTCTCAATGAAGGAAAGTCCATCGCTGGAAATCCATTTCTAATTTACTCTGAGCAAAGCTATAAACAAAACTCACCCTCCTTAGCAATGATGGAAAAAGCCTTACTATTGTACTGAATTCAGTACAATTTGCTTTTCTCAGTACGTAAGTACATCTTTGCCATTTTCAGTACAATTTTGAATTGTTTGTACAAAATTGATAATTTTCTCTTATCTTCATTAAAATCTATGTGCGATGCGAAAATACTCAAAGCCCATCCCCACTTGGGCTGAAGGCGCTAATTTGCTTTTAAATACTGAACTGAATACGTAAGAGAAGGTACATATTTAGCTTCCAATTTTTAAGTTCAAGTGACCTCAACTCCAAAAGTTGCGTTTCGCCCAGGTACGACAGTTGGGCTCATCATATCATCATCGCTCCACTTAAACAGAAGTAGTTTTCTAATTATCTTCATTCACGTTATTATTTTGCTTCCAACAATGAAATTAATTTTCAAACAATTATGTAGAAATTTTATGGTAACGGAATCTCTTGATGAACCCTACCAGTTATGGAGATATATTGCGTCACCGAATGTGAAATCTTATACACTTTTAAAAAGTTCAGTGAAAAAGTTATACAGGGCTTCAAAAATCATGCTAAAATGTTTTACATAACATTTCTGCTAAGATATTAGAAAAAGATTGGATTTCGATGACGTTTTCTTAAACGCACTTCAAAATTTCTCACAAAGCGCAGTATTGGATGGACTCCATCGTTCCATCGACTCCATCGTTCAATTTGTTTTAAAGTTTTTTTCCTAATGAACCCACAATTATTGAAGCTATAAGCAACAAATATAGAGCTGCTGACTGCGAATATATTAAGAAAATGAGAAATGTTGGGCAAAAATTTGGTTTTTGGAAAGTGAATGCTGATAGAAACCAAAAATCTTTTAAAAAAGGAATGTTGTCACAGTTTTGTAATTAATAAGGATCTTGTGAATAAAAACGTGACAAAAAATCCTCTTCAAAAAGAACTTTTAGAGTAAAAAAAATTTTAAATTACCTAACTTACTATTATTTTTTAATCTCTGAGATATCATTTTTCTGAACACACTAAATGATTTAGGATTTTAAAAACCTCAAAACTAAAAATTTAAATATTCAATGATGAGATTCAATGAAACCTACAACCTGGCTCCTTACTGTGATACGGGATCCGTCCGTTATTTATTTAGCTATAATAATGAAGTTCCTTTACTATAATGTTACCTTAATATTTATAACAAATGAATTTTTTTTTGTTCTTGTTAATAAATCAATTTTATTTTTGAATTTGTGTGTTTGCTAGTTTTTATCCATTTAAAAGAGCCCAGTACTATTTGTTCTTTTTCAGTACTATTTTGTTTCAGCGTTCAGTACAATCGAAAAAAGTCGATTTCCATCACTGCTCCTTAGTGCTTCAGTATGATCGCAGCAGCGGTTATGACAACAACGTTGGAATGTACATCTTTTTTTTCTTTTTTTCAGTGATTTGTGTGTATCTTTTAAAATTAAAAAGATGAGCAAAGAAATTTAAAGAGATCTGCGCAGTAGAATGGCCAACTGATTTGGTTCAAGCTATACACACATTCTTCTGTGGATCGTGATGGATAGCGATCTTTATTTATGTAAAAGAAAAAGACAGAAGTCATTCAAATGTATAGGTCATTTGGTACTACGTATGCTGTTTTTTTTTAACGGATAGGTAGACTTGGTGGAAGTTCGCGTGGGATCATTGCAGGAGATTTGGTTGAATTTTGTGTATCTTATATGTAGGTGTGTATGTTTATTTTTTGTTGGTTTAACTGTTGGAAGTTTTTTTGCTTCTTTTGCGAAAATAAATCCATCATATTGGGTGTGTAAATATATACGAGATTTTTTGGTCATTGAGCGTTAGATTTTTTTCGTCATTTAAATATTTACTATCGTGCTGAAGGATAGTTTTGATTCAATTTTGCGCACCTAGGTAATGGATGTATTTAAAAAATACATTAGATACATGTTATGCAAGTAGATACTGCACCAAGCAAGGAATGTGTCAAGTGGCGCCATAATATACACCTAATATGGGTAGGTTAGGTACATTAGTAAATAGGAGAAAATCGATCACTTTTGCTTTCGGTGGTGACATGACATTATTAGAAGAAGGGTTAGAGTTGGAGATAAGTCAAAGTGTGTTGAAAGAATATGGAAAATACGCAATCATGTGTTTTTATTTTACATAGGACGAGTTTTTTCTTCTCTCGCGTGGTATGGTGATGGGTGGGATAAAATGACCATTAAATTTCCGTTAAAAAGAGGAGAATGTCTATTTGTTTTCGTTTCAGTTTGAGTTTCTGTAGCTAGGTATCTAACCTAATTTGAATTCGATTTGTATTGAATCCTGTTTTGTACGCTACGCAGCTAAATATGTCACGCGATCTTTATAACGTTTTGCATAAACTGTAGATTTAAATTTAATTTCGTAACTTTCGATCAACATAAAAAGGAACTGAATTCTGATTCTGAGCTTCTTTTTTCATTGAAGACAATATATTATGTACCTATACATATCAAACAGAAAATAAATTTTATAAAATAATTTAATGTCATTTCTTATTTTTTCTACTTATTTATACTAGGGCACGAGCACGATAACTATGGCGCCAAGAATTGATAAAGGTTTTTTGTAGAGGGTCAAAAACAAGCATTTTATATTACGCGACGGAAATCCAGCCAGAAATATGTTCTATAACCCTAAAAAAATTAAAATATTTTTATCAATAGTTTTTGAAAAACGAAACAAAAAGTTTAAACCAATTTTTTTTTAATTATGAATTGAAGTGCTCAGTTGGCTTTTAGTGGTCAATGCTTATACAAATTCTGAATCGAACACAGAAAACCGAATGGTTTTACGTCTTCTAGTTATTGAGAAAATTGAAAATTACTAAAATTACTAAAATTACTTTTTAGAAGATTCTTGCTTTTTTGGTATTTACTAGAGCCTACGATTCAGTCCGTGTATTTGAAAAACACGGGTACACGGACTCCGTGTAATTATTACACGTAAATAAAAATCCGTTCTCTTAAAACACGTGTATATATTTGCTTAATATCCGTGTATCCGGATATTAAGCATACACGGATCTTTATTGCACGGATTCTTAATACACGGAATGGTTTTTGATTTTTATCTTTTTAAGGGGAGGGCTTACAAGCTCAAAGTTTTGAGGGATAATGTATATTACAGACTTTTATTTTTTGGTGATTTTCCAAAAAAAATCGATTTTTAAAGAAAAAATTAAATAATTATTCTCAATTTAAATCCACTGACAGATTCGACTACCAAGTCGTTGTCGTATTTTTATCAGAAAAATCCCATAAATTTTGTCCTCTCCAGTGATGATTGGATTATTTAAAATACACGGATCTTCGGATACACGGATGCACGGACACACGGACGCACGGATACACGAAATACACGGCTTCAAATCCGGATATTATAAGAACACGTGTATCCGTGTTTTTAAATATCCGTGTAATAGGGAGCTCTAGTATTTACGGTGGATTAATATTGATGGTTCATCTTTGTAAGTAAAGTACAGCAATTGATTTAGCATTACAGTTGCATTACATAGATATGTCACAAACGAAATATAATAAGAAATTATATAGATTTGCTGCAGTCGTACAGTAGTACCTTGGTTATGTGAATTTTTTATAATTTTAAATCAGTATTGTAGGTTTTCCCGTTGTTTTTTAATAATTTTAAATTTAAATTCAAGTCATACGTAGCATACTGATAAAAACATTAAATATTTGATTTATCAAGTTTTGAAGAGCGAAGATAAAATTTTTTCAAATTGTTTATTATAAAAAGTTTCGGGTGTCTATTTCCAGGTATCTTGAACTTTGAATTTTGATTTAAAATTCAAAAATTAGTTTTTTGGTGTTTTTTGCAACCTTGTAGGTATCTCAAAAATTAATTAACTATAGCTGTAACTTAATCTTTTGTAAAGTTTCCGAATAACATTTCTTTTATTTGTTTTGAAAAATTACATCCTCGTTTTTTGCGATTTAAGTTGGCTAACATCATCCCACGGGCTCTGCTAGCTATAGGTACTGACGGATCAGATTTTTATAGGTAGTTTCATATCTACCATAAATCTATGGGATATAAAGGCAGCACACCCAACTATTTATTCCTAAACATTCAATCAAAACACTCGCCAATCAAGCAAAAAATACCTATGTACCCTACGTATTTGCAACTTTGATAATTTTGTAATTCTTTTACAATAAAATATCCACGTAAAATGCTTATCAAGAACAAAACATAAAAATATTTACGTAGCATTCTGCCTCCATTTGATAATAAAACATAAATAAATCCTTCAACTGGCTCAAATGTTTGGTAAATATAGGTATGTATGTAGGTAGTTAGTTTGGTACCTATTTTTTGATGCGTCAAAACACTTTAAAATGCGATCACTCCAGAAATCGCATTTGCATTCAAAAAAAGTTTTTTCCTAGGTACCTCTGATGAATGTATGTAGGTACATCATCATCGCTAAGAAAAAAGTTGCCCTAGGTAAAGAATACCTAGGTATACACTTTTTTTTAAAACATAAAATATATCTAGGTATTCCTCCTAAGTTTATTCTTTTATTGTAAACAAAAAAAATTACACCACCACCGCCGCCGCCGCGCACCGCGCTGCGCTGCCTTCACAGCCATCCAACAATTCCATCATTATTTTTTTTCTTCAAAATATTTACACGTTATTCGAAAAAAAAGCATGTGTCTGGTATATTCATATATTCCTACCCTTCACGGCAGAATTTTTTGCTTCTTTTCTGTAGGTATACATAGTATTTTACTTGGTCTTTTCTGCGCTTGCTACTAATTGTGTTTTTCTTTCTTGTGCGTGCGGGATTCTACCTGCGGCTTCGTCTGCGATGAAAAAAGAGCCCAAGAGTAAAATTAAATTTCAAATACAGAAGCTCTCTCTTACTAACACATTCAAAGTCATTTACATGAGTTTTGAGTTGGCTGGTCGGGGACACCTACCCTTAAGAAACAAACGTTGAGATTGTTTGGAATCTTAACGAAAGGGGAATAAAGATTTGTCTAGACGAAAGTGGAACGCTGAGAAACATTAGTATAGACAGTTAGAGAAGAAAGGTTATAAAAGTAAGCGCAGCGCGATTAAATTGAATAAAAATTAATTTTTTGGGTTTAAAGTTTCTTTTTAATGAATAAACCGGATTTATTCGGTTTCATTTAAATGCCGGTTGCAAATAGTAGAATAAAATAAAGGATTTTGCAATGTCGAAGTGTGATAAATGCAAGTTAACTATTCGCGGCGAGTCTGGTGTTCGTTGTGATGGTGTTTGCAATAAAGTTTTTCACTGTAATATAAAATGTTCTGGTTTAGACGAATATTCTAGTGGAATTCTGGCTGCAAATTGTATGCTTAAATTCATTTGTAATGATTGCATGCAATATATTAAAAATGTTAATTTGGTGGTCAAAGATATGCAAGAGCAGGTGGAAAGAAATTCGCAATGTTTGAAGGAATACAAACAAGAATTTGAGAGGTCGCTGAAACAAAATGAAGATGAAATGAAAGAATTGTTGGTTGCAACTGAAAGCAGGTATATGCAAAAATTAGATGAAATGATGGATGGTCAAAAATCTATAAAAAAGGAAATGGATTTGAAAATGATTGGTGATGTTGCTGAAAATTTTAAACATGAAAGTGAACGTTTGTGTGATGAAATTAAAAAAAGTAATGTTGAAATGCAAAAAAATATTGGAAGTAAACAAAACATATTGGCGGGAAATCAAATGTCATATGCAGAAAGAACCAAATGGTCGAATGAAAGAACCCACGAAAAAGTGCTGCCAACAATGAGAAAGGAGTTGCCACTTGTTATAAAACCTAAGGTGAAACAAAATAGTAGTAAAACGATGGAGGACTTAAATACTAAAGTTGATCCGCAAAATTTAAAAATTTCTAATATTGAAAACTCTCACAGTGGAATTATTGTTGTCGAAAGTGAAGATGTGGATGCACGTAATAAAATTAAAAGTGCTATTGAAGTGAATATGGGAGATGCGTATGAAATAAAAATACCAACAAAAATAAAACCTAGAATTTTTATATCTAACATGAAGTTTAAAATTGCAAAAGAAGGTATTATTGAAAAATTAAAAAAACAGAATAGTTTAATTGAAAATAGTGAATTAAAGTTGATCTCTTACTTTGAAAGGAAAATAAATAATGTTGTTAGATACAATGCAATTGTTGAAATAGATGCTGATTCATTCCCTAGAGTTATCGAAACTGGAAAAATTAATATTGGGTGGGAACGTTGTAAAGTATTTGATGGTGTTGATATTGTAAGATGTTACAAATGTAAGGGTTTTAATCACAGATCATCAGAATGTAAGAAAGAAGAAGAGACATGTTTGAAGTGCCTGGAAAATCATAAAACAATTGAATGTAAAAATGAAACAATCATAAAGTGTATAAATTGCAAGCGTGCGAACAATAATTTTAATATTGGACTTGATGAAAATCACGCAACATTAAGCAGGGCTTGTCCAGTGTATTTAAATAAGCTTGAAGTTAAAAAGAAAAAAATTGGATACTAGCAACTAAACAAAATAAGTGGAGTTTACTTAAACATTCAAGGTCTTACTGGCATTTTTGACGTCCTAGAAGAATTTGTGCAAAAAAATAATTTTGATTTTGTTATATTGAGTGAAACACACATAACAGAAAATATAAATGATAATGAATATAAACTTAACAATTATAAAGCTTTTAGTTGTTTATCGAACTCAAGACATACCGGTGGAGTTACTATATATGTTAATAATAAAATGAAGTCAGTTAAAATCAAGACAGAAGCAATTGATTATAAAATATGGATTTTAATGATAAAAGTAAAATGTGAAAACGAAGTTTGGAATATAATAGGTGTATACAGAGCAGATATAATGACTGTATCAGAATTCAATACAGTATTTGGTGAATTTATAGAAACTAATTTCAATTTCAATGAAAATATATGTGTAGCTGGGGACTTCAATATAGACTTTAAATCTGACAGTTCGGAAAAAAGAAGATTTGATAATGAGGTTCTATGTAGATTTGGTTTAAGTCAAATAATATATGAAACAACAAGAAACACAAGTTCATCTTCTTCACTTATAGACTTCGTTTTGAGTGATCAGGTCTCGTGTATTAAGGCTGCAGTCAACAAAAACTGGATAATAACTGATCATGAAACAATTCAAATTGATCTTCAAGTAAAAAACAAAGATAATAAAAATCTCAAGATAATTAAATATGTTAAATATGAAAAAACAAAATTTTTAATGGAATTGTCAAATAGAAGCTTTCAGAATATATTGCATGGTGAAATAAATATTTCCCATAACTTTAAAAATTGTATACAACAGTGCTTAAAAAGTTTAATTAAATCTTTTAAACTAAATAATTATTATGTTGAATGGTTCAATGAAGAGCTTAATAATCTTAAACGGACTAAAATCGAATTATATAATCTATACAGTATTTCAAGAACTAACGAATGTTGGGAAAATTACAGAAGAGTGCGAAATAAATTCAAAAATAGTTGCATAAAAGCTAAAAATAGTTATATAGAAAAGAAAATTGAAGAAAAAGCTGGAAACCAGAAGGAAATGTGGAAAACTATAAAAAAATATGTGTTAAACAAAGATAATCAAGAGCTTTGTGAAATTGAAGTTAATAACATTAAAATCACTAATAAAAAAGATATGGCAAACAAATTAAACGAATACTTTGTTAAAAGTGTGATTGAAATAAATAATAGCATACCTAATACTCAATATTATGATAATATAATAGATTCTACACGTTCATTTCAATTTAGCCAAATAAATGAAATAGAATTGGAACAAATAATAAAGAGTTTAAATACTAAAAATGATTTCAACGGTCTTAATACCAAAATTATACTGGACTGTAAAAATGAGATGTTTCCAGTTTTATTAAATATAATTAATACTTCATTGATGGAAGGGGTGTTTCCAAGTTCATGGAAGGAAGCGATTGTTGTTCCTGTCGAGAAGGAAAAAAATGCAAACAAATTGGAACATTTTCGTCCCATAAATATGATGCCCATCTACGAAAAAATTCTGGAGAAGGTTGTGAGCATTCAATTAGAAAGTTACCTCACTCAATATGGAGTTCTTTGCGAGGAACAATCTGGATTTCGTAAGGGTCACTCTACAGAAACCGCTTTAGCTTGGGTCCTAAATGAGTGGAAAAGAAATATAGATTCCGGAAATTCAGTGCTGGCATTATTCCTTGATTTGAAGAGGGCGTTTGAGACTGTTGAAAGAAGTATTCTTTTGAGAAAACTGTTCAAGTATGGAATTCGGCAAAATGAACTAAAGTGGTTTGATTCTTTCCTTTCTTCGAGGACACAAAAAGTAAGATTAGGTGAAACATATTCCTCAACAAAAGATATAAATTTGGGTGTTCCTCAAGGAACAATACTTGGAGTCGTCCTTTTCCTTCTTTATGTGAATGATATCAAAGATTGTCTGAAGTTTTCAAAAGTTTCGCTATTTGCAGACGATACACTTATATACATTGTTGGAAAAGACTTGAAAGAATGTGAAACTAATCTGAATGCTGATACAGATTCATTATTTAAATGGTTGTGCAAAAACAAATTAAAATTAAATGTTTCAAAAACAAAAAGTATGTATATAGGCAGTATGAATCATGTTATTAACATAAAAATAGACAATAATGATATTGAATGTGTTAAAAAAATTAAATATTTAGGTGTTTTGATTGATTTTAAACTAAACTTAAACGATCATGCAGACTTTATAAGTGCAAAAATTTCTAAAAAACTTAATTTTATATATAGAATAAGGAATAAACTATCAAAAAAATGTGCAATCAGTATTTATAACTCTATTATATTACCACACATAGATTATTGTTCTACAATATTGAGTTTATGTAATAATGGCAAAATAGATAGCCTTCAAATTTTACAAAACAGAGCTATGAGATGTGTGTTACAATGTGGTAGGAGGACTCATATAGCTGATATGTTAAATGAGTTGGAATGGATGAGCATTACACAAAGACTGAAATTTAATTTGTTAACTTTTATATTTAAACTTAAAAATGGATTATACCCTATGTATCTCCAAAGAAATTTGCAATATGTTGGTAACTATTACAACCTGAGAAATGTGGGTGATTTTAGACTACCATTGTATAGGAGAACTAGTTCTCAAAATAATATTTTGTATAAAGGAACTCAAATGTTTAATAATTTAGATAATAATATTAAAATTGAAACTAATATTAATTTATTCAAAAACAAATTGCGTAGCATTTTATAATTTTGTATATATATAAGAAATTGATTGTACAAAAGAGTTCTTTAACTAATAAAAATTAAAACTAAAACTAAAAATTAAGAAAATGACATTCTCATCGTAGACTTCCCTAGAGCTAGTTGTGTGATACAACCTAGACAAATAATTCTACCTATTCTAATATCAGAAGTGGGATATTTTACCTAACAGTACCTACTAAAAAGATTACAAAAAACAACGGAGTCGACCTTTTTTTTCCATGTAAAAACAAATAAAAATAAAACAAACATTTGTTTCAAAAACTCAAAAAAATTGCTGTTGATGTGAAAATTCGATGGATGTGCAAAAGGTTATGACCATTCGTGAATATTCAAAAAAACTCAAGAGATCTTACTAATGAAGAATTGCTTCCGAATATATTGATGAAGATAACCTGACAAAAAATGAAGATAACCTGAGAAAAAAAAAATATTTCAAGAAGAACAGCAAGGGCTTACGAATTTTTGTTTAAGATAAGTAATTTAATATTTTAATTGCATTATTGTTAAAAATGAATGACCAAGGGAATGATATAAAACTTATTTCTCATAGATGAGTAAACTTTTATTATATTAACAGTGGGAGATATCATTCGATGATATAGCTAGTTAAGGAGGGTGATCGAGAGTAAACTATAAAATTAGCGGATTCACGGTTTTGACCCTGATTTTTCAAAGTGGATTAAAGATATGGTGTATAGGTAAAAGGAAAGTTAATACTTGAAATAAGTTGGGACAATCAAGTTACTATAAATGGCGAAAAATATAATTTTCCTAGTGACAATGTAGCTTCCAAATTTGAAAATAATAAAGAATCAAGTTCAAGGAATAAGCAAGAATTCTATCTTTCTCACAGAAAAATAAACATTGTTAGAACATTACATATTTAGATTTCGCTTTAATTATTTAACGGGATAAACTTACTTAAAAATAGAATTCTAAAATTTTATGAAAAAATTAATTCATCTGATATGATTAACTAGAAAGAAGGGGGAAGTGATGATTTAAATTCACTCTTGAAGAATAAATGTATCCTTGAATTGACTGCAATAACTCATTGTATTACGCTACTCATTAAAAATTACAAAATCATACATTGTGAACTAATTAACACATTATTATTAACTTAGACCTATGGTTACGAGTTCACATATTTTAGTAAAGCTACTAAGCCATACGAAGTTTTAAACTTAAAACACTAGCAGTTCTTATTTTTCAAAGTTATTTGAATTACAAAATGGACATACAAGACTTTGGGTTCGATATAGTTTAATAAAAGTGCAACGATTCAACATGTCGATTATATTAGTAAAACTGTGTTTATGACTTTCTAGACTATATGGTAATCTGTTAAACAACAAACAGATTATTTTATCAAGAGCCATTCAATAATATAAAGAAAAAAGATGCTCAAAAATTATTCGTTCCTCAACAATGTCGATTGGCTCTCATTAGAAGATTTCATGAGGATAGTCGCGTGCAGCTCGGTTCGAAATTTATAGATTTATATGTTATTTGCTAAGTTGCCAAAAAAAAATCAGGAAACAAGCAAATATAACATTGTATCCTATTGAAAAACAACTCATCCATTTTCATGCGATATTCATTCACCGTATAGGCTCATTTTTTTAAAAAATACGAAGGAATAAATCGTTACAATGTTATAAGTTTTGATGCGTTTATCAAATTTATAATTTAACGTCAATATGTAATCGTAACAAACTCTGGAGACGCTACAGTGCATGAATGTTTTCATAACATTATTCGAAATACCTACCTTTTAATATTGTCTTTTGTCATGAATTGAACATCACATCAAACCATTCTCCGGGAATAATCAGAGCAAATGGTAAAGTAGAAAGATATTTTGTTGACATGGCATCAAACCTTTTGAGGCACAATTTCGATAGAAACTTAGAATGGACAGCTTACCTTAGTCGAAAACAGTTCGCATTAAATCCGAGAGTAAATAAAAAAAAACAAAAATTGGATGAACTCCAGAAGTTGAATTTTTATTGAATTTAGAACCAGAATATGATGAAATAGTTTGTCTAAGAGAATAAGTTGATCAAAGAATAAAAAATAAGCAATAATTTAGATATTTTATCGTATAGCAAAAAAAAAAAACCAACACGATTGAAAATTGGACAAAAATTGTGTATAAAAGTAAACAGAGGTTGTTTTAATTTTACCATTGGGCCCATTGTATATAAAATCTATAGTAATATCATGAAGAGGAGTGACGGTAGCGACATCTTAAGGACATATGTTCGACTTCTTTGTGAAGTGATGGTTGGAATCTCGAATATTCACAAAACAAGAATCGTAATAATAAAATAAGAACGGGAACGCTGTATGCTAATTTTATGAGAGTGCGAGGAAGTGAAAAAACGCAGTAATCGGAAAAAAATTTGGTATATGTAGGTATGCACGTTTGTAGTAGGTTTTTTATTCATAATAATTGTAAAGGTCCCCTCGTAGTTGGTTTGGTGGGCTGATAAATTTTGTTCTAATAATCAGATCGTTAAGGTTGAGGCCTTAAAATTTAGGTAGAATGTCGGGTTACATTTTTTTACGAAATCATTGCGGAGGAACATAAAAGTATGTGTAAAAAAATGTAATTAATTTAAAATTTAATTGAAACACAAATTTAATTAAACAAAATATTTTCATGCACTTTTACTTGACCCTTTTAAGGAATCTTATTATGTAAATAATAGATTCTTCTCACTCTATTTACTTATTCCCTACATTAAGCTAAGTCTCAATTGTCTAATTTGTGGCGATCTCAGCGACGCGTACAGGACACATGTTCGACTAAAAAATTTGTGTTCATGATAGTACTATAGATTTTATATACAATGTTGGGCCAATATGAATTGAAACAATCTAGAGAATTTTCAAAACCAACTGTAGATAAGATGATGTTAATCAATAGATGCAAAGGTAACTACAAAATCATAGACAAGCTTAAGATGGCCTCTGAGCTATTGTTAAGATGGATGACAGCATTTGATTTGAATTTTAATTTTAATTTTGTGTTGGTTTATACAATAGACAAGCTTAAGATTGCCTCTGAGCTATTGTGGAAATTGATTTAAGAAAAAACTACTTCACTTGTATATTTGGTTTGAGCAATAGACAAGCTTAAGATTGCCTCTGAGTTATTGTGGAGATTGATTTTAAGAACCAGCTTTAATTTTGTATTTGGTTTTTACAATAGACAAGCTTAAGATTGCCTCTGAGCTATTGTGGGGATTGATTCGAAGAAGTAAGAACTTACTTCACTTTGGTATTTTGTTTGAGTAATAGACAAGCTTAAAATGGCCTCTGAACTATTATAAAAATTTTTACTATCATTTGATTTGATTTGTTTTTTTTTTTTAATTGATTTGATTGTATTTGCGTAGTATTTTCAAAAATTAATGGCTAGTTGAGATATTTACACAACTGGTTTCGTTCTAGATTCTGGCAAGAATTAAAAAAATAAATTGGAATATTTTTTTTATCATTATGTTAAAAAACAAAACTGTTCTTAAAAACATTTGTTTCATTTTAATCTTTATTGATTTTATTTAGAAGTTGTTAGGTAGTTCCAACAAAATATTTATGTTTTAAATGGATTTATTTCCAAATTAAAACAAGTATAATAAAGAAGCGTCAAACAAGGTATTATGACTATAATGCATAGAGAGCGATGCATGTTGCAGGATGGCCGTACAAATATAAACTGAAAGCCTTAAGAAACAAACGTTGATATTGTTTGGAATCAGAACGAAAGGGGAATTAAGATTTGTCTAGAGGAAAGTGAAACGCTGAGAAAATGACATTCTCATCGTAGAATTCCCTAGAGTTAGTTGTGTGATACAACCTAGACAAATAATTCTACCTATTCTAACATATATGCCTTTTTGGAATTTTTTTTTAACAAATTTCTAAAAAATTGATTTTTTTTCTATGGGTTTTGAAAGCAAATTGTGAAAATTTGTGTAAATTCGCAAGAAATTTCACGTTAACATACAGACCCAAAATATCTCACATATGTATACCTTTGTTTATAAAATAACAACACACAGAACATATAGATTGCCAAATTTAACTTGAAATTACCGGAATCAGTCATGTTTCTAATATTTTGTTCAATTTTTTTTTCTCCTCTAACTCCCATATATTTCGTATATAAACCTATAAAGTCTTCTTATTCTTGCCATTTTGTCTTTTATCTCAACCAGCGTTGCCGCCAAAAAAAAATTTTCGGGCCACACTCTTTGAAAAAGCGTGCCATTTGTGACATTTTCGTGCCATATGAACAAAACTCAAGTTATTCTTTAAAAATAAATTTTAATTCAATACTATTACAAACAAAAAATCACTTCCTCTATTCGTGTAGGAATTTTCCAGAAACAGGAGTTTTTGGCAAGTTCATAATAAGTTTTGTTTTATTTATTTAAATGGAATGTATCTGATGGAAGCCAGAACTTGCAAACCGACAGAAATATGTCCACCTCTTGGGTCCCCATTTAGGTCATCGTCAACAACCACAATGAGTTTCCTCATATTTTCCTTGGAAAAACTACATATTTTCTTCCTGAAATCCACTTCACTTAGCACTTCCATTAGATCATATACATTTATTTTTGTATAGTTTTCTTTTTATGGTGGTTGATGGCCGATTGTCCAATAATTAGAATCAAAAGTTTAAAAACTCGATAAATCTAGCAGACATTATTAATTTTATTCAAAGTTAAATTAGCAATCTTAACTTATGCATTTTTTTATTTTTGAATAAATTTGACACATCTGGTTCTTATTCCTTCGCTAAACCCCCTTCTCCGGTGTTTTAACTTAGTACACGTCACTTTTTAAAAATTTTCGTTTATTCATAACATTTTGCACTAAGTCCACGGAATAATACCTAACCCTTCGCTTTTCCACGTATATTAATTTGGCTGTATGAGTTTAAATTTAGGTAAAATAATGAAAAAAAAGGCCATATTGAAACTTTTCGTGCCACCGTGCCACGAGAAAATTTCCGTGTCAAAATGGCACGATCGTGCCACATCGGCAACGCTGATCTCAACTATATCAATATTCTAAGCTCTTCACAACGGGGAAATAACTCCACTGTCACAAAAATAGCTCAACATTAAAATTTGATATTCAATGTTGAGATGATAGAAATTGTTGAGAGTAGGCTAGGCATTTGGACACCAATTGGCGCTGCAATCGGCGATGTTGATGAGACAAACTATAAAGTTTATTTACAATGCTGGTACCCTTGGATTCCCATTTATAACTCTGCTGAAGTAGATGTAAATATTCGGTTGACCACCGTTTCCAGAAAATTTGTCGACGAAATCTTGAAAGTCGGTTTATTGGGACCTCGGAAACATCTGGTTCCGGGGCACCAATTAAAAAGTGACCTGGTGTGAGTGCGTTCAGGTCGTGCGGATCTGCCGAAAGCGGTGTTATTGGCCTTGAATTCAATATGGCTCCGATTTGTGCAGCCAAAGTGTAGAGTTCTTCAAAGGTTAATGTTGACTGGGCCATGACACGAACAAGATGGTATTTTGCAGCTTTTGCGGCGGCTTCCCAGAGCCCGCAAAAATGTAGAGACCTTGGTGGAATAGGTCCATGTGATGCGATACATCTGGCACAACTCTTGAATTGATGTCTTGTGGGATTCTTAATAAAATAGCTGATAAAGCTCCGCAAGCATATTTTTGGCACCAGTAAAATTTGTGGCGTTGTCGCAGAAAATTTTGGAGCAAAGACCTCTTCTAGAGATGAAGCGCCGCAGGGCACCCACAAAACCTTCACTCGATAGATCGCTGACAACTTCGATGTGTGTTGCCTTAGTGGTGAAGCAAACGAAAATGCACAGGTACGTTGGGGCGTCCTCGGAGAAATCTATTCAAGTGGTAAGAAATGCACGTCCAGGTCGAATTCGTTCCTTTGGTAGGCTTTCCTTGAGCAATTCCGATGTTTAAGGTTTGATACGAAAACATCTTATGTAATTGTGGACGATATTCCGACAGATGTGCTTCCCATCTGGAGGCCAGTAACGTTGCCGTGTGATGGAGAGTAGCGTTTGGGGGCCAGCGTGTATGTGCATGAAATGAGAAAAAGTTATTAAAAATTTTGTAAACTCTGCTTTAGGCAAAATTATTTGATATTTGAATCAAAGGTTCCTAATGCGTTTTGTAGGCATCCGCCCAACGAATAAGTCCCTTTTCATCTAAAAAAGGATAAAGACTTGACTTATCGACCCTTCCTTCGGTAATTAGACGTTTGTAGTCATTTTGAAGATAAAAGCGTTGATTATTATACAAAACTCCAGTCAAAGCTGCATTGAGCTCAACCGTAATTAGAGGACCGAAATTTCGTTCTGATTTAGAGACCTTGGCGTTGTTGTAGAAGTATACAATTATGCGTTCCAGCATCTGCCAGGAACCACGATGAAGAATCGTTGAAAATAAATCAACATGATGGTTTGTTGTTGAAAGAAAGGCACTTTTCAAGTGACGCAGGTCAGGGATATCATCGGGTAAGTCATCTGTTTAAGCTTGCTGTGGCCAGTAATCTGGTGGTGCCATCAAGTAATCAGGTCCATTTCTCCAAAGTGTTGACTGCAAAAGAGATTCGGGTAATGCACCTCGAGAAACAATATCTGCCGGATTATCCTTAGTGCTGACATATTTCCATTCGCTTGGCTGAGTGAGTTCTTGTATTTTTGCCACACGATTCGCAACAAATGTTTCCACATATATGATGGTTTCGAAATCCATGCAAGTGCAACCCTTGAGTCACAGTAATAGAATCTATCGTGAATCTGTACAGATAGAGTTGTGGTGTTACAAGACGTTCCACTAGTTCAGCCATAAGGAGAGCGGCGCATAACTCTAACCGTGGCAGGGTGGTAAATTTAGTTGGTGCTACCCTGGATTTTGAACAAATCAGTTTTATGGTGATGTTTCCGTGTATGTCTTCACATCGCAAATAACAACATGCTCCGTAGGCTACCTCACTGCTCTTCGAGAACAAATGTATCTGAATGAGTTTGGGTTCCTCGTAAGACAGCAAGTGTCGTTGAACCTGTAAGTCGCTGAGCAAATGAAGCTGCTGGACATATTGAGACCATTTTCGCTGATGCTCATCTGAAAGCTCTTCATCCCAAGAAATTTGGTGTTTCCTTAACTGTTGCAAGAATATTTTTCCTAGAACAACGACTGGTCCTATCAAGCCTAAAGGATCAAATATTTTTCCTAAATCAGAGAGTTTGAGGGCATTTTCTTACGTCGAGGTTCCTGTCATAATGTCGTCTACATACGTTTCTTTCAGCACGGCGCTGCAGCCGATTAAAAATGCTCCTTCTCATCTAATGCCAATTGTTTTAAATAACGTGTGGCCAAATATGGAGCTGAAGATGTTCCGTAAGTAACGGTGTTTAGCTCATAAAAAGATATTTCGTCAGATGGATCTTTTCTCCAGACAATCATTTTGTCTACTTCGATTTGCTTTACATCTGCAGTGAAAACAAATAGATATGAACGAAATCTTAAGATGACTGTAAATAAATCGTACTGAACAGTGGGCCCAGTCATCAGTGCGTCCTTTAAAGAGACATTTGTTGTGGACTTTGCCGATGCATCAAAAACTACGCATGTTTTTGTCGATTAGCTTTCTAGTTTAAGCACAGCATGGTGTGGTTAAAAGAAGAGCGAAACAGAGTAGATTTCCGATAAGGTAAGCGAACAACAAAACGGTCGTTGCTTGATTTTTTGACAGTTTCTGCAAAATGCAACTTACAGAGGTGTTCTTCTTGAGTCATAGACTTAACGGGAGCAATATGGTTTTCAACTTCCCAAAATTGCTTTAATGTTTTATCAAGCGACGATATTGATATATATGAATTCAAATATGGCGTAGAAGCATTTTGTCTAAAAACACCGCTTACAATTTATCCTAGTTGTGTATTCTGTAGCACCGGTAAACATGTTCCGATGCGAATTTGTTGAGCAATCAAAAGATCGAAGTAGATTTCTGCTCCAGGGAGAATGTCGTCTTGAAGGTTCAGAACCGATGATCTGCTAATTGTACATTTGCAGGTAGAGTCCATTCTGAAATATTGATGTAACAATCAGGCAGGCGTTCACTAATACGTGGAAGTACATAGAAGCGAATTTCAGTTGAGAATGGTGAAGTTAGAGACTGTATAGTCGTAGACAACGTGGAACGGGCAGTTGCTACAGTGGAATCTATGCCACCAATGTCAATTGTCGACCTTACACGTTTCATTTTTAATTGATGCGCGAGAGCTTCAGTGATAAAGTGCAGTTGTGAGCCAGAATCTAATAGAGCTCTGCAAGCTATAAGGTTCCCATATTTGTCCATTATTTGAATTAATGCTGTGGCAAGCAAAATGCGTTTAGCAAGAGGGGGCTGCTTAAAAGCGGAAAAGCAAGCATTAGCAAGCACTGCTTTAGAGGAAGATGGTTTTTCCTCAGACGATTGGGTCCTTTCAGTGTTGGAAGAATTTGTATTGCTATATGCATGTAGAAGGGTGTGATGATTTCCCTGGCACGTTCTACACTTTTCTGAACCACATTTCTGATGAGAATGGTCAGATTTTAAGCAATTGATGCTAAGGAGCGAAGGTGTATGTAGCGTATCTACATCGTGTAAACACGATACATACTTACCCACAATTCTTATGACAGTTTCACTTCGAACTGTACAGAAATTGCAGCTTCACTTCGAACTGTACTAATTTTATGTAACTTTGATTCGAACTGTACTAAAAAAGTTTCTCTTATGGTTTGCCATTTTTAAACATGCAATTCGATTCTTGATAGTGACCGTGGCTGGTCGTTGCCTTTTCCTTTTAGATTTTGCTCTGGCCAATTGTAATTTAAAACTTAAAGACTAATAAAACTTAAAGTAAATTAAAATTATACAAAAGTTTTTGTTTTTAATCTAAAATATTTTGCCTACAAGAGGGCATAAATTGGTGACCCCGACAGTCAAAAAAACCAGCACAGATTTTCTTTCACGAAATTCAGTGCCCACGACGCCACGTGCTCAAGCACGGCACATTCCAGGACAAATCTATAACTAGGATTGCGCTACAGTAGGCACATCATTTTACACCTATCGTAGCTCCATCAAAAAAAAATTAAGACATATTGGAAGCTAATGCGCCGAAGCACGCCACAATTTGGCAAGACAGTTTGGCCACAACGCCAGCAAAGTACCACCTACTCCTCATCATCAACGTTCTCGCCATCGTTCTCATCCTCATCATCGTCATCGTTCTCATCACCATCATCGCCATCGTCCTCATCATCATCCGCATCATCATCGCTAACATCAAAAGCCACTTGCACATCGTCCGCCAAAATTTCTTGAAGAAATATATGTACAGTACCTACATATACATATATACATATTGTACATCAACGACTTCAGCAACAGCAAGACATCATCTCCATCGTTCCAGTTTCCAGATCGCACCTCATCAATCAACAAAATAATTCCTTTTTTTAAAGTACAGTGAGTAACTAATTTATTTCTCAAAAATAATTTCTAAATTTTCAACTAAAAAATATTTATATTAAAAATTTTTTCTTTTAAATAAAATAATTACATATATTATGTAGTTGTAAAACATTCTTTTTAAAAAACAAATTTTGTCTCTTTCTTTTAAAATAACAATGCTTTAGTTTTTTTTTAAAAGAGGTTATTTCGGTCGGTCGCGGTTACGGAATTTTACGGTTTTTGGTACTAAGTACGGTTCTTTATACTAGGTGCGGTTAGAAATTTTTGGTTACGGTTGATTAAGAATCCCGTTTCATTTCTTCCCGGCATTTTAATAGATTTACGCGTGTTAATTTAACAAAATTTTTGTTAACATTTTTATCGAATTTAAAGGATTTGAGATTGATATTCAATGACATACGAGTATAAGGACTAGACATACATTTGTAATTTTTCAAGTTTATTAACAAAAAAAAGAATACTTCACTCGACATTTACCAGTTCACAGCATATACGAAAAATAATTTCGCTTTTTATTAAAAGTTTTCTACTGAATTTTTACTTAAAATTTAGTTTGCTTGCTAGACATTCAATCGTTTTTGCTTAACTTTTCTTTTAATTGGTCGCACATTTCAACCAGCTGTTTCGCTCGCTGATCAACGATGGAATCGGTTGCTGATGTTCTCGTATCGCCCCCTGCACAAGACAAATACGAAAACCTAAAAAAAGTCTTACTTGAGAGAAACCGGGATAGCGAAGAGAAACGTTTAGACGATCTGTTAAACAAGGTAACACTTGGCGATATGAAACCGTCAGAACTATTTAGAAGCATGGAGAGTCTAGCCAACGGGAACAATTTAGTTAATACGCCGCTTGTAAAAAAGCTTTGGTTAAACCGACTTCCGTCGACAATCCGCGTTTGCCTCATGGCAGTTGAAAATTCCCAATCACAAAACGAGCTTTTCGCTTTAGCTGACAGACTTCATGACTCCTCAATAGTTACTACTACACAGGTTTCCCAAGTTAACGTACCTCAGACTTCTATTTCGAACAGTGATCGCCTAGAGAAACTAGTTCATCGCATCGAACGATTAGAAATGAAATATCCAAAGTCAAATAATTATGAACCTAACAGACCGTCTAGAAGATTTTCCCGGGATAAGTCAACAGGTAGACACCGTTCGCAGAGTAGAACGAATGAAAATAAATCGATTTATTGGTTTCACAGAAAATTCGGGAATAACGCGAGGAATTGTTCAAAGCAGTCGTGCACATTTCATTCAGAAACGAATAAACTTTCAAAAAACTAGTTCGCCAGATCTCAAATGCGGCTTTGAGTGAGGCAAATTTTTCACGCCGTCTGTTCATACGCGATAAAAATTCCAAGCTTCAATTTCTAATCGACACTGGTGCAGAAATTTCGATAATTCCTCAAAAATTCTGCCAAAACGTCAAACAACCAAACGATTTCATTCTTCTTACTGCGAACGGTGGAAGAATTCACACTTACGGATGTAAACGTCTTACAGTTGATTTGAATTTAAGCCGAGCTTTCGATTTTACTTTTGTTATCGCTGCCATTGATCATCCTATTATAGGTGCTGATTTCTTACATAAGTTTAATTTAATTGTTGATGTAAGCAGCCAAAAACTAATAGATAAAAAAAAGAATCTTCAAATCAACTGTGTTATTAAATCCGCGAACACAAGCTCGCCCAAACTGTTTTCTATACCAAGTGAATTCGGAGCTATCCTGGACAAATATCCCGATCTTAAAGCTCCACCAGATTTTACCTTACCGGTGAAACATGACGTTGTCAACTTCCTTCAACTAGCGCTCGACGACTCAACCCTGAGAGGTTAGCAATCGCTTAACGCCAGTTCCAGCAAATGATTAATTTAGGCATTTGTCGCGTTTCTAAATCACATGTTGCCTCACCACTTCACATGGTGCCGAAAAAAAATTCTCTCGATTTCAGACCATGTGGTGACTACCGTTAAATCAAGCCACTATTCCCGACAAACATCCCATCGATTTCTTGGGTTACAACATTTCTGAAAAGGGAATAATTCCTTCGCAAGAACGAGTAAAAGCCATCAACGAATTTCCTAGTCCCGGCTCTATCAAACAACTTCAGCGCTTTCTCGGCATGATAAATTTCTATAATCGTTTTTTGCCAAGTATGACAAGCAAAGCTAAAGTTCTTTACGAACAATTAAAAAATGTAAAAGCGAATAAAAAAGAAACTAAGAAACCAATTTTTCAGTGGACAAACGCATGTGAAGAAGCTTTCTTCCAAAGCCTCTAGCGCAAATCAGTATTATGGTAGACGCTTCTAACGACGCTATCGGAGGAGTACTCCAGCAATACCATAATAACTTTTGGGAGCCTTTATGTTTCTTTTCAACTCGTTTGAGCCCAGCCGAAAGAAAATACTCGACGTTCGATCGCGAACTCCTCGCAATTTTCAAAAACGTTAAACATTTTCGGTATTATGTGGAAGGTAGACAATTTACCGTTTTTACCGACCACAAACCGCTCACAAACGCAATCTGTTCCAAAACTGAAAAATCACCTCGTCAAACGCGCCACTTAGAATTTATCGCAGAATTTACTACCGACATTCGTTACATCAAAGGCATACAAAATATCGTTGCTGATACTTTATCGAGATCGTATGTTGAACTGATCGATTTTAACAACGTGAGTATTCCAAGTCTTTTAAAAGAGCAAGAGAAAGATGAAGAGCTCAAATCACTTTTAAAACTTTCAAAAACATCATTCAAATTAGAAAAAGTTAATATTCCAATAAACGACGTCGAAATATGGTGTGAAACATCAACCGCAAAAATTCGTCCGTACGTGCCAGAAATTTTTCGACGTACAATTTTTGACAACCATCACAAACTGTCTCATCCAGATTCAAAGGCAATGCGTAAAATAATAACAGCAAAATACTTTTGGCCTAAAATGAACAGCGACGTTAACAGATGGACAAAAAGTTGTATTTCTTGTCAAAAATCGAAAATTTCCAGACATACTACTTCAAAACATGGAATTTTTCCAGTTCCAGAAGGTCGATTTTCACATATTCACATGGATTTTTGCCAAGACGTCAACCGATTCTAATAAACGTAGTGGTTGTCCCAACAACGAAGCGCGCAAATAATGAAATTTAATGATTTCGTCAATCGATTCCTTTTTATCTACCAATGTGGAAAATGTCTCGCTGTAATTCAGCCATTTAGTATAATCACCCGCAAAATGTTGGTAACGGAGCCTTTGGGAGCTTAACCGTACTACCACCGATTGTTGTGTTAAACAGCGTATTGTTTTTTTCCGACGACGCTTCACCTTGACTACGTGTACAATCAGCAATTGATGTCGTCAGTGAAGGTTGTAATAAATAAAGTTCTTCGTATACTGCGCGAACGGTAGCTTCACCTTCATTAGTATCGAGCTCTTCAATTAACGAATGAATTGTTTGAAAGCCTATGTAGTGCTTTTCTAGAGAACTAAGTCGAATCTCGAGCTCATAAAGAGTGGCGACAGATGATTTCTTCTCTATAAATTCTTTAATACGATCTTGTTGCCCGATTAGAGTCTGGCGCTTGACCTTTAATTTCTGTATTTTGATCTCCGACATTTTGAACAAGAAAGTTAAGTTGAAAAAAGTTAATGCAGGTTTCCAAATTTAATATAACCGTTCACCGCATCAATTAGGAATGTCGACCTTTTGTGTAAAAATAAGGTGACTTTGTTGGTCACATATACAAACCGTTACGTTAACTGCTAGTTGGGTATACAGCTATGTGTCTCCGTAGCCAATAATGGTTTTGATTGTAGCCTGTTGTCCTGAAGAAAACTAAGGTTACTGCTTGAAGACTTTGTGGTTGCACAGAATCGCGTATTTATGTAACCAGCTGCGTGTGCTTTAATGTGCCCTTTTTTGAGTTAACCGAATTATGCTACGACAAACTATGCTTTAGAAATTATTATTTTAAATAAACTAAAAGTTTTCAGGATCGAGTCCTGTCATAATAAATAAGAATTATGAATAAATAAGAATTCAGAAATAAAGTGAATAGTAAAGTGAAATATTTTAAAAGATAAATAAACGAAACTAATTATTAAGTTAAAGACTTAACAAATTTATTTTCATGGTATCCTATTATATATGTACTTATACAGTAAAACCCACTTAAGAGAAACTCGCTTAAGTGAAAAACCCGGATACCTGAAACATATTTTCAGTTAAATTTAATATTTTTCATTGAAAAAAACTATCTTAAGTGAAAAAAAAATTTAATAGAACAGAACAAAAAAATTGCTGAACGCTTTTATTTCTTTCTCATTTTTCACCTCCACCAAATTTTCATCACGAAAATGACATTTGAATTTCTGATATGTCAGAACCCTTTTTGGAATTTTCACTTATTCGGAATCCGCTTCAGTGGAATTTTGTTTAACTTAAGCGGGGTTCGTTTAAGTGAAAAACCCGCTTAATTGAAAGAAAGACTGTGACATTTTGCAGTTTCTCTTAAGCGGGTTTTACTGTAGTAATAATGAATGAAAAAATTTGTCGATATTAACCAAACTAGAAGAGAGATTCATTACGGCAGTTTTATATTTTAAAATGTAAGATTAAAATGAAACCTAAACATTATTTAATATACATATGTATAGTATTTAAAAATTTTCAGCATTTTGGAATACAGAATAATAGATTTAGAATTATGTTCATACAGAATTTTCAATCCATTAACAGAATTTTGGTCATACAGAATTTTGTAATACAGAATAACGACCCGTTCCCCTTCATAACTCAGCTTGAATCATGGTTCGAGTACCATAAGTCTGTTCTATAATCATTAGGAGTATTTTTTTGGGAATCTATACATAGTACAGTAAGAAATTTTTATTTCACATTTAGTACTATCAAACAATTATAACTACTACACAGTGTTGGTAAGTTACGCGAGTTTTACAAATTTTAATTAGTTACGCGTAACTATTGTAACTAATGTAACTTATCTATGACTTTGACATTTCTCCAGAAAAATGTTCACATCTTAATAAAATTCGAAGTAAAAAGTCACGTTCAGTAAGCTCTGATTTAAAAGTTTAAAAAGTTCTGATTTAAATGTTTAAAAGTTAAAATGTTGCAGTCAACAAATAAAACAAAGCGTCAATCCGGAAGGCCTGTTTCCAATTCCTATGAAGATCTCGGATTCATACCAAAAAGATGCCCTGAAACCTCAAGATTGGTGGTTTTGTGCAAAATTTGCAATAAAAAATTGTAAAACACTGCTCGGCAACGTTTAAAAGGACATACATAGGTATGTTTTTAATCCACAAACGGAATATATATTGTTTCACTAATGCATGTATTGCGTTCTTCAGGAATACTTGTAAGATGCCTCTGGTAAATTCCGAGGGCAATGATGAAGAAACATATATTGTAATTGACGGTGATGAATCAGTAAGTATAACCACAATATTCATCAGAGATGTTTATACTTGTGAGAAAGCTAAAATGTGAATTGTGCAGGTGTTTAGATTCAATTGTGTGATGGAGATGCAGTCGTATTCATGACAGTTTCACAATCTATCCTGGTTAACGATTCAACAAACAGACAACCAAGCATCCGGAGAAGTTTCAGTTTCCACTTGGTCTCTGCCCTCAACTTCCTCTTCTATACCGTCAACTTCTACGGGCATGAGTTTATCAGATAAGCAAGCATCTGGAGAAGTGTCTATTTCAACGTGGTCTCTTCCGTCACCGTCATCTTTCCAATCAAATTCATCTGGCATACAACCGTCTCCAAAACATCCAAACCGTTATTCAAAGATGCTTAAAAGATCGCGACAGGAAAACAGAGCAATAAAACTGGACAGCTTTGTTGACAAGATTTCTGAACCGGAAATAGCAGAAGTGAGTAAGGCTTTGTAGAAATTTTTCTTCGGGTGCAATATACCATTCAACGTTGTGGAGTCCAAATTGTTTTTGGAGTTCATAAAATCAATTCGTCCGTCATATGCTACACAAATTCCCAACAGAAAATCGCTATCGTCAAAGTGGCTCGATTGTGTGTACAATGAATGCAAAGAAAAGTCGGTGGCAGCGACTCGGTACTGTTAATAGACGGCTGGAAGAACTCGTCATCAAATACAAAAACTGTCGTTTGTATACTTCATGATTGTTCTTCAGAAACCAAGGTATTTATTTGTGCATATGGAAGCTTCTTTATTTTATTAATAATAAACTCATTCTATTTTTCATAGATATTTCTTTATGCGTGGAATCTCAACGGAGTTTCAGAATCAGGAGATAAGCTAGCTGAGATTGTTTGCAAAGCTACAGATTTGACTAAAAAGGACTTCAACGTTGACGTTTCAGTATTATGGTAGACGCTTCTAACGACGCTATCGGAGGAGTACTCCAGCAATACCATAATAACTTTTGGGAGCCTTTATGTTTCTTTTCAACTCGTTTGAGCCCAGCCGAAAGAAAATACTCGACGTTCGATCGCGAACTCCTCGCAATTTTCAAAAACGTTAAACATTTTCGGTATTATGTGGAAGGTAGACAATTTACCGTTTTTACCGACCACAAACCGCTCACAAACGCAATCTGTTCCAAAACTGAAAAATCACCTCGTCAAACGCGCCACTTAGAATTTATCGCAGAATTTACTACCGACATTCGTTACATCAAAGGCATACAAAATATCGTTGCTGATACTTTATCGAGATCGTATGTTGAACTGATCGATTTTAACAACGTGAGTATTCCAAGTCTTTTAAAAGAGCAAGAGAAAGATGAAGAGCTCAAATCACTTTTAAAACTTTCAAAAACATCATTCAAATTAGAAAAAGTTAATATTCCAATAAACGACGTCGAAATATGGTGTGAAACATCAACCGCAAAAATTCGTCCGTACGTGCCAGAAATTTTTCGACGTACAATTTTTGACAACCATCACAAACTGTCTCATCCAGATTCAAAGGCAATGCGTAAAATAATAACAGCAAAATACTTTTGGCCTAAAATGAACAGCGAC
The DNA here is from genome assembly GCA_929447395.1 of Epistrophe grossulariae. Classification (NCBI taxonomy): domain Eukaryota; kingdom Metazoa; phylum Arthropoda; class Insecta; order Diptera; family Syrphidae; genus Epistrophe; species Epistrophe grossulariae. The sequence continues at coordinate 53,019,011 of OV839569.1, read as the reverse complement.
GTTAACAGATGGACAAAAAGTTGTATTTCTTGTCAAAAATCGAAAATTTCCAGACATACTACTTCAAAACATGGAATTTTTCCAGTTCCAGAAGGTCGATTTTCACATATTCACATGGATTTTTGCCAAGACGTCAACCGATTCTAATAAACGTAGTGGTTGTCCCAACAACGAAGCGCGCAAATAATGAAATTTAATGATTTCGTCAATCGATTCCTTTTTATCTACCAATGTGGAAAATGTCTCGCTGTAATTCAGCCATTTAGTATAATCACCCGCAAAATGTTGGTAACGGAGCCTTTGGGAGCTTAACCGTACTACCACCGATTGTTGTGTTAAACAGCGTATTGTTTTTTTCCGACGACGCTTCACCTTGACTACGTGTACAATCAGCAATTGATGTCGTCAGTGAAGGTTGTAATAAATAAAGTTCTTCGTATACTGCGCGAACGGTAGCTTCACCTTCATTAGTATCGAGCTCTTCAATTAACGAATGAATTGTTTGAAAGCCTATGTAGTGCTTTTCTAGAGAACTAAGTCGAATCTCGAGCTCATAAAGAGTGGCGACAGATGATTTCTTCTCTATAAATTCTTTAATACGATCTTGTTGCCCGATTAGAGTCTGGCGCTTGACCTTTAATTTCTGTATTTTGATCTCCGACATTTTGAACAAGAAAGTTAAGTTGAAAAAAGTTAATGCAGGTTTCCAAATTTAATATAACCGTTCACCGCATCAATTAGGAATGTCGACCTTTTGTGTAAAAATAAGGTGACTTTGTTGGTCACATATACAAACCGTTACGTTAACTGCTAGTTGGGTATACAGCTATGTGTCTCCGTAGCCAATAATGGTTTTGATTGTAGCCTGTTGTCCTGAAGAAAACTAAGGTTACTGCTTGAAGACTTTGTGGTTGCACAGAATCGCGTATTTATGTAACCAGCTGCGTGTGCTTTAATGTGCCCTTTTTTGAGTTAACCGAATTATGCTACGACAAACTATGCTTTAGAAATTATTATTTTAAATAAACTAAAAGTTTTCAGGATCGAGTCCTGTCATAATAAATAAGAATTATGAATAAATAAGAATTCAGAAATAAAGTGAATAGTAAAGTGAAATATTTTAAAAGATAAATAAACGAAACTAATTATTAAGTTAAAGACTTAACAAATTTATTTTCATGGTATCCTATTATATATGTACTTATACAGTAAAACCCACTTAAGAGAAACTCGCTTAAGTGAAAAACCCGGATACCTGAAACATATTTTCAGTTAAATTTAATATTTTTCATTGAAAAAAACTATCTTAAGTGAAAAAAAAATTTAATAGAACAGAACAAAAAAATTGCTGAACGCTTTTATTTCTTTCTCATTTTTCACCTCCACCAAATTTTCATCACGAAAATGACATTTGAATTTCTGATATGTCAGAACCCTTTTTGGAATTTTCACTTATTCGGAATCCGCTTCAGTGGAATTTTGTTTAACTTAAGCGGGGTTCGTTTAAGTGAAAAACCCGCTTAATTGAAAGAAAGACTGTGACATTTTGCAGTTTCTCTTAAGCGGGTTTTACTGTAGTAATAATGAATGAAAAAATTTGTCGATATTAACCAAACTAGAAGAGAGATTCATTACGGCAGTTTTATATTTTAAAATGTAAGATTAAAATGAAACCTAAACATTATTTAATATACATATGTATAGTATTTAAAAATTTTCAGCATTTTGGAATACAGAATAATAGATTTAGAATTATGTTCATACAGAATTTTCAATCCATTAACAGAATTTTGGTCATACAGAATTTTGTAATACAGAATAACGACCCGTTCCCCTTCATAACTCAGCTTGAATCATGGTTCGAGTACCATAAGTCTGTTCTATAATCATTAGGAGTATTTTTTTGGGAATCTATACATAGTACAGTAAGAAATTTTTATTTCACATTTAGTACTATCAAACAATTATAACTACTACACAGTGTTGGTAAGTTACGCGAGTTTTACAAATTTTAATTAGTTACGCGTAACTATTGTAACTAATGTAACTTATCTATGACTTTGACATTTCTCCAGAAAAATGTTCACATCTTAATAAAATTCGAAGTAAAAAGTCACGTTCAGTAAGCTCTGATTTAAAAGTTTAAAAAGTTCTGATTTAAATGTTTAAAAGTTAAAATGTTGCAGTCAACAAATAAAACAAAGCGTCAATCCGGAAGGCCTGTTTCCAATTCCTATGAAGATCTCGGATTCATACCAAAAAGATGCCCTGAAACCTCAAGATTGGTGGTTTTGTGCAAAATTTGCAATAAAAAATTGTAAAACACTGCTCGGCAACGTTTAAAAGGACATACATAGGTATGTTTTTAATCCACAAACGGAATATATATTGTTTCACTAATGCATGTATTGCGTTCTTCAGGAATACTTGTAAGATGCCTCTGGTAAATTCCGAGGGCAATGATGAAGAAACATATATTGTAATTGACGGTGATGAATCAGTAAGTATAACCACAATATTCATCAGAGATGTTTATACTTGTGAGAAAGCTAAAATGTGAATTGTGCAGGTGTTTAGATTCAATTGTGTGATGGAGATGCAGTCGTATTCATGACAGTTTCACAATCTATCCTGGTTAACGATTCAACAAACAGACAACCAAGCATCCGGAGAAGTTTCAGTTTCCACTTGGTCTCTGCCCTCAACTTCCTCTTCTATACCGTCAACTTCTACGGGCATGAGTTTATCAGATAAGCAAGCATCTGGAGAAGTGTCTATTTCAACGTGGTCTCTTCCGTCACCGTCATCTTTCCAATCAAATTCATCTGGCATACAACCGTCTCCAAAACATCCAAACCGTTATTCAAAGATGCTTAAAAGATCGCGACAGGAAAACAGAGCAATAAAACTGGACAGCTTTGTTGACAAGATTTCTGAACCGGAAATAGCAGAAGTGAGTAAGGCTTTGTAGAAATTTTTCTTCGGGTGCAATATACCATTCAACGTTGTGGAGTCCAAATTGTTTTTGGAGTTCATAAAATCAATTCGTCCGTCATATGCTACACAAATTCCCAACAGAAAATCGCTATCGTCAAAGTGGCTCGATTGTGTGTACAATGAATGCAAAGAAAAGTCGGTGGCAGCGACTCGGTACTGTTAATAGACGGCTGGAAGAACTCGTCATCAAATACAAAAACTGTCGTTTGTATACTTCATGATTGTTCTTCAGAAACCAAGGTATTTATTTGTGCATATGGAAGCTTCTTTATTTTATTAATAATAAACTCATTCTATTTTTCATAGATATTTCTTGATGCGTGGAATCTCAACAGAGTTTCAGAATCAGGAGATAAGCTAGCTGAGATTGTTTGCAAAGCTACAGATTTGACTAAAAAGGACTTCAACGTTGACGTTTATGCCGTTGTTTCCGACAATGCAAGCAATATGGTGAAAATGGGAAAAAATTTGAAGCATGTCGTTTGGCACTCAACTTGTAATAGCCATACTGGGAATTTGTTAGCAAAAGATGTGCTCGACGTAAAACTGAATGAAAAAGTCACCACAATTTTGAAACAATTTAAACAACCAGATCTTGAACAGGCAATAATCAATAAAAAAGGAACCAAAATAAAGCTGCCTAGTGAAACGCGATGGTGTTCATATAGGGACTCGTACGTATGCCTCATTAATAATTTGATTTCAATGAAAATGGTCGCAGCGGAATTTAATAAACATGAAACCGGAAGTGCTAAAATTGTTATTTGACGAAGAATTTATCGAGAGTGTCAAAAAAAAATCGAGCTGTTCGATCCAATTTGTCAACTAATAAATAATTGCCAACAGTCAACAACTTCATTAGCTGACGCTGTCAAGTTTTGGTTGGAATTAAAAGTTTCAGCAGAGTTCGAAAATCAATACAAATCTCGTGTTAATAACTCACTTAATGTTTATGCACTAGCATCTTACTATTTACATCTTTTACCAATGAAAAATTAGAGAACAGTTATCTTTTTCAAATTAATAACTTTCTTTTAAAAATGTTAAATTCTGATGGACTTAACGAATGGGATCTTTTTAAATCTAGAGACGGAGTTTTTAAAACTTTGTATGATAAAAATATTTATAATCCAATTTTATTTTGGAAGACAGCCGATTTCTATGCACCAAATCTTTCAAAGCTTGCTCTAAAATTGCTTAAAATTCCCGCATCGTCCGCAGTAGTGATGGGTAGGACACGAATTTAAAATGAGTTTGTATGAGGTACTCATTTTAGGAAATGAGGTGGTACTTTGTCCCACCTCAAATGTCCCATAGGACACATCTATTAAATGTACATTTTCAATACAAAAATTCAATTGAATGACAATGACGTCTCTTCAATCTAGATGATCATGAAAATTGAATAACAAAAACATAAAAAGTTAAATTTTATTTATGAAATTATTTATTTTAGAACAAAAAGCAATGTTTAAAAAGATATAAAAGGTTTAAAAACATAAATTCTTAAAAACAAAAAAATACGGGTATATGAATATGATTTCTCTTTAACATAATACATTTTTGAATTCGAAAATGTTAAAATCCATTTCAATTTAAAACAAAAAAAAGTACAAGATTTAAAAAAAAAACCACATTAGCTTTATTTTAAATGTCCACGTGATCTGATGCGGATTTACTTTAAGCAATTGATACAAAAATAAATTATGGGAATTTCCAAAAGTTTTTTTTAACTTATTTGTCACAGATAGCACTATTTATTTAAAAACTGGACCAAGCACTTATCAGTAATCACGCACCGGAACAAATGATTTTTTCTTATTTCTTTCTATTCTAACAAAAACAAAACAAGTAGCACAAACACAAGAAAATAAATGCAGTGCAGTTATAAGTATAACAAAAAAAAACAACAATAACAAACATCCTTCAATTTGCAACTCTTTCTCTTTGTATGATAATCTGCCTATATTCATTATTTGTTACATTGTAGTGCAATGTCCTCCTCATTTTCTCTATTCATTTTCTCTCCTCAAACTTCAAACGAACGTACTTCAAATGTCCCAACTCACAACAACGTCACAACCTGCGACAGTATCATAGCCTGACCTGTGGCAGATTGATAATGTCACGAATCTAGTTCGATTGGGACATTAAAGTAATAAGTACCTTATTAGTTATTAATACAAAACTTCACGCATTCATTAATTCATTTCATTTTTAAGACAAAACACAATCGTCCTCGTCTAATTGAGAGAGAGAGAATTTAGTCAACTTCATTTTCATTTTATTAAATCGACTGTCTTTCGAACGCTCGAAAAAAATAATGTTTCTTTATGGAACTTTATGAATGGAAGACATAAATATATCTTTTGAGGACTTTGATGAGAACTAATTAAATACCTACATATGTATTTTGGTTACATACATTTATTCTCTGTATTCTATATTATCTTTCTTTTGTTATTTGTTATTTTTATTGAATAAAAATGTTTGTTTACTTATAAAAGTTATTTTTTATTTTTTAAAATGTTCAGTCAGCAATTTTTAGCTATATTAGTTACATTAGTTACATAAGATTTTTAGATTAGGATACGATGAAAGGCTGAGTTCTTGCTGTGGAAGACAAAATGTCATGAACAACTAGAAACACAGCATTCAAAGAACACAATAACAGCTACTAGATTATACATAATCTTTCAAAAATGTTGGCAACTATTGCTATTTCGCGCCAGTGGTTCGCGGTACAAAATTTCGTTTATTGATTGCGGTGTCTACACTTGAAAACTGGAATATCGACCAGATGGATGCAACCCAAGTTATTCCATGGTGAAGATGAAGCTGATCCTAGAAAAGATTGTCGGTTACGCAAAGCATTGAATAGACTCAAACAATCTGGCTATTTGTGGAACGAGAAGCTGGACATGATCTTGCAATAATCTCATAAGCCTCCTATTATGTTATTTGGACTCCAGATACTCGATATAAGAGGTATTAAACTCAGGTTGTGTAAGGGTTTTCATAGGAGTCTAAAAAGACTAAAACTCTTATATAAGTGCTGTTATGGGATTATAAAGACTGCGAACATCTGTTTAGAGTTGAATTTTCTCAAAAGAATTCTTATAAGACTGTGAGTTTATATAATCCTATTCCAAGAAGAAAAATTGATTTAGCTATAAGATTTAAGTATTTTGAAGAGAGAAAAAGAGAGTAAATTGTCCAGCTCTTAAAATAAAAATGCTATGAGACATATTTATGTTTCATAACAAGACAATAATATTTAAGTATAGCAATGGGATATAAAAGAGTCTTATGGAAGGTTTTTCGACATTTCAAGAGCTTAGCTTTGGAGAGTTTGTTAGTTGGGTATAAATGCTACGAACATATGATTATAGCTGAATTTTCAAGGTTTAAAATTAGTTTACTAAGTAAAAAACATTTATATTTGTTAATCCATAGGTACAAAAAACAAGTATGCATGCTTGGGGTACGAAATCTCGTATCAAATACCGCAGAATAAAATCCAAAAAGGCGAAAGTGCATAAAAAAATATATATAAGGAGGATGAATTTATCAGTTCTTGTTAGGACTCGCCACTCGATAGGAGGAAGTCCTCCTGGAAAAATATAAACTTTTTTCATTTTACTTAGGTTGGGTTGGTTGAATATGGTCACGACGACTGACGAGGTGGCCCTTCGCGAGTTCCAAGGGATTTAACACCCTCTTTTGGGATTTTGTACCGCTCATGCAATATCGCTGCGCCGCTTAGGGTATGTACATGCGCCAGGCAGGCGCCTATGTCAATAGTTTTCTTGTACAAAAGTCTTTCTTAACCAAAAGCGCCTCGCGTGCCTCGCTTCGCGGGACCCAAGGATTTAAACTCCCTCTTTAGGGGCTATGTACCGCTCACGCAACTCCGTTGCTCCCCTTAGGGTGTCCATTCGCCAGGCAATAACATTAAAATAAACTCTTTTGTGATACTAGTGTGTCGATGGATTTAATTTTTACACAGAGCCTAGGTGGTAAAATGAAGATTCAGGTAGGATGCTTGACAACAGCTGCACTTTCAGAAGTATGTATTTATTGGGAAGGCTCACGAAGAAAAGAAATGCTAATAAAACGTTGACGACGTAGAAAAAGCCTTTCCAATTTCTATGTAACTGGCGAAAGATATTTTAATGCTTATTATTTAGCTATAAACTTAAAACCTTATGTAGTGTAGTGCAAATTGCTTACATTGAATTAAATACACATTCCAATCCCACGGGCAACTAAGTTGTTGATCTACTATACTGCTGAGTCAGTCCACGAGCAACTTATTTGCTCGTCATTGGAAACCACGCCACCCAATTATAATAGAGACATACCATGCCCGCCAACACCGAGGCAAGGAGGAACCATTGACAAAAATTCCAGAGTCAGCTCGACCTCCAAAAAGGCGCGGCGGCGTAAGAGCCCGCTACCAAAGACGACGAACAATCATGATCTTTATACTTAAAGAAGGACAACAAGTTGCAGATGAACTGTGACTTCGAGAGGAACTGCGTAACATCAACAACCTGCTACATAGGAGCCGTAAGAACAAGTAATGGTGCATTAATTTGAAGTATAAGTACAAGGACAATAAGTTGCAGATGAACTGAGACTTCGAGAGGAACTGCGTTACATCAACAACCTGCTACATAGGAGCCGTAAGAACAAGTAATGGTGCATTAATTTGCAGTATAATTTTTTTTTGCAATTTAATGCGCTAGAGATTCTAAGATATTTATAGAAAGAAAAAATATTAAAATATGTAATATATATTATTCAATACGTAATGGTGTAAAAGTATCCTAAGTAGTATAAAAATATAAATTGCCATTGCCAATGTGAACCACTGCGTGTTGAACAATAATTTTAATTTATATCTACGATGGGCAAGCAACAGTCCAAAATAGAGAAGCCAAGTGCAAACGTAATTAATGAAGTAGAAGTAATTGAGCAAAAATCGTGTACCGAAATGTACCTAATTATAATTATTATATTGTTGGCTGCTCATTTAGCAATAAAACTGTACACACTACATAAAAAGTCTCTAAAAAAACTTACATGGCAAGAGCACAGTCTCTTGCACAAATTTAATTTGAAGAAAATATATATAAAAATAAAATAAAATATATATAACTTTAATGACATGAACAATGACAATACAGTATACTAAAATAAAAAATTAGCTTCAAAGCTTATAAATAGTTGATTTTATTACCAGAAAACTTAATCTTTATACTCTGATTTTATTATTCGAAAATCTCTTCATTTTACCTATTCAAAAATTTCTTTTTATCTTAAGTCCCTTGCCAAACTAAATGGAATGGCTAAAAATTGTCGACAAAGTAAGACAAAATAAAGAATTACTCTAAAAATCTTACAAATGCATTAACCAAGATAGACCTATAGGTAGAGAAACATTAAACAAACATAAAGATGTATTGGTAACCAACTTAGAAAACATTAGAGTTATACTAAACGTTAATTACTCAAGGCTTACCAATCAACATAAAAACAAAGCTCATGAAATTTTTAATGACTGTAGAGACAAAGTCTCTAGAGCAGCATCACGACATTTAATAGGCATTAAAATACCTGTTTCGCTCCATGAGAAAGTATCAATAGATAAAGACACCACAACTAAAAATGTAAATGATAAGAACCAAGAAAAAACTAGTAGCAAAACCAATATTTCAAATTCAAACAAAATGCCACAAACATCTGTAGAATTTTTAAATATTGCATCGAAAATCCTTCCGGATTTCTTTGGTAATGCAGACGACTTGCAAAGCTTAATTGATTAATAGCATAAACGATGGCAACGATAATCTAATAAAAACAAAGCTAAAAGAAACTGCTATAAATCTGATATCTGGTTCAGAAACAACAGTAACAGAAGTAGTTCAGAAACTAAAAACTACAGTAAAAGGCGAATCGGTAGACGTAATAACTGCAAAGTTGATGAACGTCCGCCAAAGCTCCAAACCGGCGAATGCATATGCAAAAGAGGTTGAAGACCTCACAAAAAAATTACAAAGCGCTTATATTTCTGACGGACTAATGCCTCAATTAGCTGAGAAATACTCCACCAAGGCTGCCATAAAAGCCATGATCAAGAACTCCAACAATGATAAGGTTAAACTTATTATGGAGTCTGGTCAATTCAACAACATGAATGAAGCAGTAGCGAAATTCGTCAATTGTTGCACTGAAGCTTATGGCCAGCCAAATGCAATACTGCACTTAAGAAATAATCGAGATAGAAAAAATTATTATAATAATTACTATAATCGAAATAATAATTTTCGTGAACGCGGACGAGGTCGTGGACGTAGACGCGGAAATTCTAATAACCGCTGTAATAGAAATTATTATAACCAGTCCAGATGTTACAACGACATTGCAAACAACAGCAATAGAAAGGTTAGAATGACACAACAGGTTACGGAAAACGAACCAACCCCAAGTACTCATTAGAAAACACGAAAAAAAGCAGTGAAATCTGTAATATTAGACTAAATTTAACATCATTCGTAGCATTAAAGACTTCATTAAATAATGATATAACATTATTTATAGTAGACACGGGCGCGGACATTTCTATAATAAAGAAAGCACGAATTGATCAATTACATACTCTTAACACATATAAAACCACAAGCCTACACGGCATAGGTAAGGGAATAATTAATACCATAGGTACGTCATACGTCATTTTCAAAAAAAAATTAAGAAGAACTCTAAACAGATTAAAAAAAATAAATTAAATTTAAGAATAATTTTAAACATAATTTTAAATCCAAATAAAATTTAGAATTTAATAATAAATTTATATAGAATAAATTCATTCTTCCGAAAAAGGGAGTTATAGAGGTGTAGTGCAAATTGCTTACATTGAATTAAATACACATTCCAATCCCACGGGCAACTAAGTTGTTGATCTACTATACTGCTGAGTCAGTCCACGAGCAACTTATTTGCTCGTCATTGGAAACCACGCTCTATGAGTGTGAGTAAGTTTAAGTAAGCGGCATAGCCGCATGAAGAAACAATTATTAATAATCATTATAAATAAAGACGTCAAACAGAACACAAGTTTTTTTAATTACATATCAGTAGAGTTGTTGGGTAAAAACTTTTAGTTACAAACTTATTGTAGTGATTATGATCCCTGTTTTAAACGTTTATACAAGAAAATTTTTCAAACAAACTTCCAATTTTCATCACTTGTATTAACAAATAAACAACGACAAACAATTCCCAACCACATTTTAAGTACTATAAAAGACAAAAGTCTTACTTGTACATCGAACTGAAATAAAATTGAATTGAATTGAATATATTAAAGCATTATTTAAAAATATTCTATATCATACCAGTTCTATTATCAACCAAAATTTCAGATGGGTCGTATCGGTCTGTTGTGGTCGATGTTGGATCCCCTCCGTACTTATTCTCCTTTTGTAGAAGAATTCGACCATTAATTGGCACCGAAACATACTCCTGTGAAACCATCTGACCATCATGAATTTTGAATAGTCCCAACATTACAAACGACCAGATGCAAAGTGTGAATAGTATTTTTAATATTATTTTTGAACCCGACATTTTGAAGCTGTTCTAGATATTTTGTTCGATCTTAGTTTCGTATTGATCAGTATTGTTGCACGAAAGATAGTCTTCGCTCCAACCTGAAATAAAAAATATGCAGACATGTTATATTAGTATAAAATGTATACTTATATAAGATTCAATATTAAAGCATAATCTAAATATGTAGACATTGGCGCAAAATTTTAAACATTTTAACGCGGCTCTAAATTTACTTTAAAATGGGAGTCGGCTCTTAATAATAACTTTAGAATGAGAGTCGGCTCTTGGTTAATTTTAAACGACATAAAGTATACTTTAGCGTTAAAGAGGTCTTCTAACTTTAAAACCAGCAAAACACTTCTCTATCTTTTTAAAGTATGCTTTACCTGTGGGAAATTATCACTCTGAGTGTGAGTTATACAAACACAAATGCATCCACACAGGGAAGGAAGCTGTTTAACTGCACAGTTAAACAGCTAAATGCACCCAAAGGCATTTTGATCTGTTTTGTTTTAGGATTGTTTTGAAATTTTTAATCGTTAAAATAGTTAAAAAGCTTAGTAAATTAAAGAAACAAGTAATATAAAAGTAATTAAAGTGATTACATGCAATACAAAAATGTACAAAAACAGAAAACTACACGCGGTGCTGCGTTAAATACTGCACCTATATTTAAAAACACCTATAACAAGCAGTGTAATTTTTGTTCATTTCACAGGTAAGCTGTATCTCATATTCCACATAAAATAAGTAAAATTACTCTGCACTACGGGCGCTCAATGGATTTGAGCGCCTTGCCATCACCAACAAAAACTAATGCTACCCTGGACGAGAATTTCAATTTTCACAGATGGGGTTCAGCTAATTCCCGTGATTGAAGTGTATTTTTATTTTCAAATAATTTGCTTTTTTAAAGCAAAATGCTACGAAATATCAATCGAAAAGTATTCTCAGATAATGTATTAGCCCAAAAAACATCACTTCACATTAATTTATGTGGAATATGAGACACAATCAGCCCGTGAGAAGAAAAATTTGAAAACTCCATATTATAGGTATTTTTACACGATTTAACGCTTTTTTTTTTTTTATAAAATATTGCAATTATTCACTATGTTAACTTTTATTTCACTTTTTTATTTAGTATTTTCACTATTTTAACTCGAAATTTAAATCTCGAAACACTTTCTTATAGCTCGGCAAAATTACAGATTGGGTTCTTTTTGTTTTTTTTTTTTTTTATTTTTCGTTCCGTTTGATTTATTCAGCTGTCAAAATTAGGCGTGTTTCACAAAAGTTTGCTGACGTTTTGTTAAACACGTTCTTTAGTTAGAAGAGTTGTTTAAAGTGTTTAGAATTAAGAAAAATTTAAACAAGAATTTTTAAATAAAGGACTATTTTAACTAGAGTCGGGTTTATTGCTTAAACGAGAACTGTTTAAAATTTTGCGCCATTATCTGCGTTTTATTATCCACATGATCTGATCTGGATCAGATCCTCATAATAAAACATGAACAGAACTCGGCTTCAATGTCCCCATACAAAATTATTTAAAAACGCTCATACATTATTATTTAGTTAGATTCAACATAGAAGGGGTTGGTTGCATAGGATAATTCGTCGCTACAGTGCACAAGAATTTCAAAATAAGTTTTTTTTTTTACGTCATAAGGAAACTTGTTATTCACCCTTATTCCGTAAGGCGTTGAACGCCACACAAAAACCGCCAGTGTGAATTTGGTATTACTTAAAGCGTTCAATACTTTCGCCTGAAGTTTTGTGGAACGCGTTCATTTAAGTATTCCGTTGAACGTTTTTAAGAAAAAAACTGAGCGAGAAACGACAAATATTGGCGTTTACCAATTTGCAAACGCTGGGCATCAAATACTCCTGAAATGTATGATTTTGTTCATGTTTTTGTTTACATTTATTGCAAATTTTTTTTAGGGTTAAAGTTACAAATCAGGCGCTGTTATAAAAACTCGTCGAGTTGATGGAACAAAACGAGCACCTCGCGAAAAATTTTAAAAGAGGTGCTTCATCCAGTGGACTGTGGGGATACAAAGGTGGCTTGGGAGACGGTGGCAGTAGAATTGAACAGCCTTCGAACACCATTGAGAAACGCAAAAGAGTGGCAGAAAGTAGGAATTTTTGGTGTTAGGTTTGGTTTGACATCAAATATAAAAAGCAAAAACTGATGTTCAACAAGAAAGAAATTGAAGCCACAGGTGGAGGAGCTTTTAAGCAGAAATCTTTAACTGACATTGAAGAAGCCAGTCTTTTCTCGCTGCATGAAGTAATAAGCCCAGCAGGATACGCAGCTGGTGGTTCATACAATTTTGCGTCCCGATCTTTCTCGGCACCAAACAAAATTGTTTCGACTATTCCATCGGTTACAACTGCTGTTTTGACGCTTTCACTCCCACTTGAACAACCATTGGATATTCATATACCGGTATACAGTGAGCACACATCGGCACCGGAAGACACAGATTATTTTTTAGAAGATATGAGGTCGAGAAGAGCAACAAAAAAAAAACAAATTTGTATCAAGATGTTCTACAAAAACAAACCGAGGTACAGGAAAGACTGTTCACAGATATTAAAGAATCTTTAATAGACATCTGAAGGAAAATGTTTCTTCGTTCGATCAAATAAATCGTTCTTTAAGCAACATAAGTGAGCACCTCAAAGAAAGCAGCAGGTTTCAACGAAAAATCTTTTATTTGCAAGCTGTTTAAGCTTCAAATGGAGCGAGACGAAAAGCAACGAGTACACGAAAACAACCTAAAAATGATGGAAATGGAAATCCGGAAAAGGGAGCTCGACATCGAGGAACGCAAAATCAAACTACTTGAAACAAACACAAAATAAATTTATTGTTAATTGAATAGTTTTGTAAATAAATGATTAACTTAAATCTATGGTTTACTTTAAAGAATCTAAAATTTGATTCCGTATTTGTACAGCAGCTTGATCATCTTTAGCACTACCATATTCTTGTAGACTTGGAGCTATTTTATGGTTAAGTAAATTTAAATCAGGTGGATCATATTTGTAAAATATACAAATGTTGTGCAATGCTACACATACGTTCACTATTTTTGTTGCCTTTTCTGGGGTATAGTGCAACTGCCTTGCACCTAGAAAGCATCGGAACCTGTTCTTCAACACTCCTATTGTTCTTTCGATAATGTTCCTTGTTCTCGAATGTTTGGTGTTAAAAATATTTTGCCTAATGCCTGTAGGTATCTGTAAGGGGTTATAAGGAAAGGCTCCAGAGGATACCCGGCATCACCTACAAAATATAGTTTTAAAAATTACTTTTGTGGATATGGATATTGCGATAGCATACCCAATAACCAAGTATTTCGTTCTCCCTCATCATAATTCCTTTTTAAATACCTCGAAGTTTGCTAGAATTCCAAAGTAGTGTCATGGCTGGCTCCAGCATGCCTAGCATCCACGTATCTTATCCGCATCCGATGATCACAAACCTATTTATAGTTGAAAGTTGAAATTTATCATTTTGATATTTAATCTTTAATTTTTATTTTCCAGCATAACGTTAAGACTAAAGAATCCTTTTCTATTGTAGTATAAATGTTGTTCCATTTTCTTCGTTACCAACATTTTTACATGGTGCCATGCCGTCGACGCAGCCAATAACACCTGGAATTCCAGCTTTTTGAAAAAATCCAGTTTTGCTTAATTTTTTTCTTGTTCAGAGAGTTCAATTTTTATCCATAGCGGACAAAGACTTTCCTTAAGAACAATTAACATTTCACTCAGAATTTTGCAAACGGTAGGCTGAGCTAATCCCAAATTGAAATCGTTCCCAACTCCTTTTTGGTAGCATCCTTCAGCAAGAAATCTTAGAGTTGAATACAATTTTAAGATCAGTGGTACTAATGTGGAACGTTTCTCAGAAAAATTGTGTTCTATTTAATTTAACACGTATTTGAAAGCCTCTTTGTTGAGGCGAAAATACATTTTGAATCTGGAATAATTTATATAGATTAATTGAGGTCGCAACTCGTGTCTTATAAAACTGTTTCAACTTTGAATCTGGCAGATCCAATGGATTAGATTTGGATCGAATCCATCGCCTTTGTAGTAGTAAATCCTTTTCCTGTTTTCTTCCTCTTCATCATCGCTGCTGCTCCATGAAAAATAGCTAGCTTCACTATACATTTTCAAGTTATTTTATTGAAAAAGGTATCTACAACCAAGTTTATACCAATAATTTCAAAAATCAAATTGAATTTGAATACTAAAAAATCCAATAATTTCGATTTGTCAAACGTCAGCTGTTTTGGTGGATCGTATTGTGGAATCTAAGAGCGGAGAGGGTGGTAGCGTTTTGGTTACGGAATACCATTTGTGAAACGACTCGCCTTCAAAAACGACAGTCGGCGTTTCACTAAAACGCCTTACGGAATAAGGGTGAATATCTGCGCATTTCCTACATACTCCGCATATTCCTACGTGCAGTAGTTCCTTCAGAATTTTAATAATGGAATATAATCACAATGTCGAAAGTCAGAATTTTACGTACTTAGGTTCTTTTTGAAAAATGTTGTAAATGTGAATTAGACTAGTTCTGCATTGTAGAGACGAATTGATCATTGCTGTTAAAAAAAGGTTTAAGTTTTGTGGTCATTTTTGATATATGGGCTTATGCTAACTAATTTTGTGTATCAAATATGATATATGGGAAGTATAGGTGATTATCAGTTTGTATAAGGACAGTGAAGTTAACCAATTCCAATGCAAAGATTATTTAGCTATTTTCATTGAATAAATACAAATAGAAGGTGACAATCCGCAACTCAAAGCACTACATGGAATCCAAGTGGCGAAACTGAGAAACGAAAAGACGATGTAGGATTTTTGTGAACACAAACCAATTTCCAATGGGATATTTATAAATTTAATTGTTCCTTTTTGAATTTGTTTCTATGACGATGATGCTTCAAATTCTGCATAAAGGGGGGGAAATAGCCCCCACCTCTTTAACGATTTTTTTCTTGTGTTGAACTAACCTGCATCTCCCACCTTTTATGGTATCTTATGAAAAACACCATGAATACAATATAGATGATTCAGCTGTTTAAGATTTATTTTAATGCAACTTTTCATTCTTATTGCCTTTATTCGTTGTTATATACCTGTTAAATTGGTAATTGTTATGTCGATGGTTTTGGAGTTCTAATAAATCTTTTCCGTTGTTAACTCACCTATATTTTAACTTTTATTGAACTATTTGTTTTTTGTTCTTATTTTCATGCATTGAGGCATTGTCAGCGGTAGTTTTTTGTTGAAAGATGGTTTTCAAAAAAAAAAATAATATTTAAAATAGGGAAATACTGGGAGGTGTTCCATATTCAAGATATTAAACCATGAACTCGGATATAGTAAAACAACAACAGGAAAGTCGTATAAGTTGCAGATTTCTATTAAAAACCAGAAAACATAATATGGTAGTGTTATATGATCCTGAACCATAGGATTAGCATAGCATAGCCTAGGTTCCATCCAAAAAAAAAGCAATAACCGAATTGTGAGTAGTAGTAACAATACAAAAAAAAAATATTGAAAATATGTGATTAGTAAAAAAGGTCACCAAGTCCCCCTTTGCATCACTGGTTACTGTAAGACAATACATTCATTTGAAAAAGAATCGTATTTAACGGAATCGGAACGGAAAAAAAAGAAAAACAAAATAAAGCTTATGAGAGTTGTTTTCCTCGACCTTTATGGAACATATATTAAGTTTATTCGTGTACTTCTCGGGCTAAATCTGGCAAACTGTCAAAATTGGAGGAGTGGGGTGAAATTCTCTCAAAGAGAAGCAAAACTGTCCGAGAATACACGAACGCCTTAAACCAAAATATTTGCCAGTTTTTAAACGTCAACAAAAAGTAAACAAAAGCAAAAAAGTAAACAAATCAACCAAATTGAAATTTTCATGATAATTTCACATTCTTTATTAAATTTGATGATGAACAAATTAAAATTAACGTTGTAAGTATTTACAAATACAAAATACGACACTAAACAGGAACATCACGTAATTTTTTTTATTAATCCCGAATTCTATGAAGGATTCAGAACTACATATAGTAAGGGAGGCGACCGTCGGATTACCTATCTCATCGGGATTACGAAAATGATGAGTACCAATCGATAGTACTTTTAATAACCTTCTCAAAACCACTGGTCGGGCAAACTTTTTCAGGGAAGTTTGGGCGGGGCAGGGTCACTTCCGGTACCGATTTTTGATGAGTACCTATCTCATAGGGATTTTGAAAACAGTTATTGCCGTTAGGAAGAGTTTTCCACGCAGATTCTAAAAGTATTGGTCGAGCGAACAAAATCAGGGAATAAATGCTTGCCCGACCATTTCAAAAAACCGTTTTTTTGATGAGAACCTATCTCATCGGGATTATGGGTAATATGGGTATCAAACGAAAGATAAGACTGCCCTCTTCATAAATTCAGTGGTCGGGCAAACTTTTTCAGGGAATAACCTGCCACCCGACCACTTTGAAGACAAAAATTGTTTTTTTTTTCGTTCACTTTTAGATGTCAAAAAATGTCACTTCTGTTGTCAAATAAATGTAAAATTAGTATAGAACGATAGCCTACTTCGCTCTTTACAAAATAGAAATAAGTTCAGTCAAGAAAAGTTTTTTTAAACAATTTTTTTGACATTTTTTATGATTTTTTTGCACTTACAAATGGACTTTTCATAAACTTAACTTCAATATTCAAAAAATTATGATTATCACTGTCAAATATATTTAAAATTAGTACTGAACGATAGCCTACTTTGTTTTTTTTATAATATAAAAATAACTTCAGTCAAGAAAAGTTTTTTTAAAACTATTTTTTGACATTTTTTATGATTTTTTTGCACTAAAAATTTATATTTCATAAAAAAAATATTTTATTACTTTATAAACTGTGTAAATTACGTATGTTATTGTGTTTTGGCATTTCTAAGTTTTCGAAACTAATAAACATTTTGATATTTAACCATTAAAATTAAGGTACCCACCCAAAACAAAAATTTACATATTTTATTGAAAAAATTAAAGAAACTTAGCTAAGTAAAATCTAAAAAAGTTATCGGCTTTACCGACGAAACTTTTAATAAAGTTGCTGATATATTAGCTATTCGCGATTTTTTGTTTAAAGATTTTAAAGAGAATTTGCAAAAAACTCAATGTCTTACTAGTATGTGCTTTGATCATCGGATTAACTAACAACGTTGTAAAAAAGCATATACTTACTGTTGAGTCAATGTCTTGCGTTTTTTGTTTGATGCTTGGTTTGATACACTTAAGTTATTTTGTTTGATATTAAGTTTCCGATAACACTTTGTATGGTAGCCAAGAGTTTCTTTGGATTCAGTAGAGAGTTTAATGTTCCCATATTTTAAATTTTTACTTTTACGAATAGCTAATATATCAGCAACTTTATTAATAGTTTCGTCGGTAAAGCCGATAACTTTTTTAAATTCTTCATGAATTTAACAAACAAAACAATTTTTCATTTTTGATTTTAGAATTTAAACAATTTAAAAAAAAATCAAATAGACAAGTGAAGTCTATTTTAATTCCCACAAATTTAATAATATAACAAGATATGTATAAACGAGAAAATTCTATTTTGAAACAAACACTTCTTTGAGACTTTATAATACTTGCAATCTAATAATGTTTTATTAAGCAATTTTTTTTACTGCAGTATAGTAATAATTCAACGTAAAATTAGTATCACCAAAATGACTATACATGAGATCAATAACAAATACACTGATCAAGAGATTAATGATAATTTCTTATTTTTTGGGTGATGGGCTTAGTTAACGGTTAAGTTCTTTGAAAAAAATTCCATTTATGTTCGCGAATCTAAAGTTTCTGTACTTTTTTCACACTAAATTTGCGTTCAAATTTGATCAGCTATATAAATATTTTATTTAATATTATTTTACTTAGCTAAGTTTCTTTAATTTTTTCAATAAAATATGTAAATTTTTGTTTTGGGTGGGTACCTTAATTTTAATGGTAAAATATCAAAATGTTTATTAGTTTCGAAAACTTAGAAATGCCAAAACACAATAACATACGTAATTTACACTGTTTATAAAGTAATAAAATATTTTTTTTATGAAATATCAATTTTAAGTTTAAACAAAATCATAAAAAATGTCAAAAAATAGTTTAAAAAAACTTTTCTTAACTAAAGTTATTTTTATATTATAAAAAACAAAGTAGGCTTTCGTTCAGTACTAATTTTAAATATATTTGACAGTGATAATCATAATTTTTTGAATATTTAAGTTAAGTTAATGAAAAGTCCATTTTTAAGTGCAAAAAAATCATAAAAAATGTCAACAAAATAGTTTAAAAAAACTTTTCTTGACTGAAGTTATTTTTATATTATAAAAAACAAAGTAGGCTATCGTTCAGTACTAATTTTAAATATATTTGATAGTGATAATCATAATTTTTTGAATATTTAAGTTAAGTTTATGAAAAGTCCATTTTTAAGTGCAAAAAAATCATAAAAAATGTCAAAAAAATTGTTTAAAAAAACTTTTCTTGACTGAACTTATTTCTATTTTGTAAAGAGCGAAGTAGGCTATCGTTCTATACTAATTTTACATTTATTTGACAACAGAAGTGACATTTTTTGACATCTAAAAGTGAACGAAAAAAAAAACAATTTTTGTCTTCGAAGTGGTCGGGCGGCAGGCTATTCCCTGAAAAAGTTTGCCCGACCACTGGATTTATGAAGAGGGCAGTCTTATCTTTCGTTTGATACCCATATTACCCATAATCCCGATGAGATAGGTTCTCATCAAAAAAACGGTTTTTTGAAATGGTCGGGCAAGCATTTATTCCCTGATTTTGTTCGCTCGACCAATACTTTTAGAATCTGCGTGGAAAACTCTTCCTAACGGCAATAACTGTTTTCAAAATCCCTATGAGATAGGTACTCATCAAAAATCGGTACCGGAAGTGACCCTGTCCCGCCCAAAATTCCCTGAAAAAGTTTGCCCGACCAGTGGTTTTGAGAATGTTATTAAAAGTACTATCGATTGGTACTCATCATTTTCGTTATCCCGATGAGATAGGTAATCCGTCGGTCGCCTCCCGGACTAATAAGACAGAATTAAAAAAAAAACACTGAATTAAAGTACACTTCACAAACAAAGTTTCTTAAATAATTTATTAATGTTTTATTAAAAAGTCACTTCTTTTATTAAAATAATTAATTTTTATAAGTAAACGAATTAAAAATTACATTTTTACTAAGACAAAACAAAAAGTAAACAACAGCCATTTTGTAAATTTTTTGTTGTTCTTTGTCTTTCAAACTGGCTTCTGACACAACACAGCACTTACCAGTTTTTGTCCGAAGAAATTTCTCGGGCAGAAACTGCTAAGAAGGGGAAATTATTTTCTCTCTCATGAGCGCTCTTTCCTGCCAGAAACTACCCAAAATTTGCGTACGCGAACGCCTTCGGACTAAATCTTGTAAAAAATGGTAGTTTTGGGTAGTTTCTGGCGTGTAAGCGGACGAACCTATTGTCATTGCTCAAAAATGGCACAATTGGACAAATTTTTTTTTTTGTGGCTTGTTACTAATGTACTTAGGAATAAAATATACTATGAAAGAAAACGGTGCAATGGTTAAATGGTTGTCTCAAATACAAAAACAAAGAAACAAAAAACATTTTAATAAAAATGATTAAATTTATTAAAGAAATTATTTTATTTTTTTTTTATTTTAATTGATTTGAAAAGGCAAAATTACAAGCTTTCCAACGATATACAACACGTGTGTGATCACATTAAAAAACACTTGAAGAAAACTCTATTAAAAACGTTCTTCATTTTGCCATTCATTTAGGATTGTGTATGGCGACCACTTTTGATAGCCATATCATTAAATAATGCAACCTAATTCATTAAATTTTGATTGCAAAATAAAATTTGACCTTTTTCTGATTTATTTGCATACAAATTTAAGCTCCCACAATAATTTTGAAAAACATTTTTGAGACGCAAAATGCAATTTGGGCCCACTGTGCGCTGCAGAAGCGTATTCTGGACCCATGTTCTGTAACTCGGCGATAACTTTTCGAGGCGAGAAACGGCGAAAAATGGAACAAAACCCATAGGATTCCTATGAGTTTTGTTCCATTTTTGTTCCATTTTTCGCCGTTTCTCGCCTCGAAAAGTTATCGCCGAGTTACAGAACATGGGTCCTGGGAAGGTTGTTGCTTTAGAAAATGCCACAGATTCCAACAACAGATTCCAGATTCCTCGAAATCATGGCTAGATATATATAGGTATGCCATAAAATGAAAAATAAAATCACGCTGGTAGAAAGTTAACCTGAATCGTATTCATGGGTATATAGACTGACTTAGTGAAGATAGGTTGTCGAAGCCGACAGCGTTTTTTTTTAGATATTTTAGACAATGTCTACCCAAACCTTAAATAAAAAAAATCGCCAGAAAGTATTTTTGGTGTAAAAAAATAATTACAAATGCATCACATAATAATAAGATAATCTTCAAATCAAGGAAGTATCTTTTATTTTGATTTCGTTTATAATGTCCCTTTTTACCCCAATATACCCACATCATGGTGCAATTATTTTATAAATTTAATACCTAAATTGTGCACTTCTGTACAAAAAAACCTTTCCGACGATGGGAGAGTAACGAAATCCCGAATCACGAAATCCCGATAAAAAAATAAATAAAAATCCCGCCGAAATATTTTTTTATAAATATTTGACGGGATTTTCACTACTCTTTTTAAAATTTTATTTTGTACTTTTTAAAAAATATTTCTAAATTAATATTTTTGGAAAAAGTATTTAATTTTATTGAAATATTTTTTAATTATTCTTAGCCAATCAGAAGAAGACGGCAAAAATTTTAAGCTAGATTTTTTTTTAATTCTGCAAAATGCAAAATGAATGAAATGAATTTTTAGAGGAAAAATATTGATTTTTTAAAAAATATTTTGACGGCGGGGCCACAGAACAAATGACGAAACACTAAAAAGACATTTTAAGCTAGAAATAATTCTGGAAAATGCTGAAGCCTCCTCAATTTTTTTTTTATTTTACCTTCGTTCTTGTTGATTTTCATCATTTAGTGTGACCTAAACTAAAAGTATTTTATTATGAAAAAGCGAGGTGCCGAAGTTCATTTTGGTGCCGACAATTCTCTAACAATAAGCTAAGCATGCTGCTGAAATAATTTAAAGCTTAAAAAAAAGTTCTTTTAAGGGCTAAAAATGATTGTAAAGAAAAATGATATTTTTTCAACAGAATGCATTTTGATTAAGAAAACTGCCGGCAACGTACTTTTCTGCAAGAAAACTGTTATATTGGCGCCTGCCTGGTGAATGAACATACCCTAAGTGGAGAAACGGATTTGCGTGAGTGGTACAGAGGACCCAAAAAGGGGGGGGTGAAAATCCTTGGAACCCGCGCAGCGGGCCAGGCAATTGTAGATTTGACACTTGGATTTATTTATTTATTATTTGTTTATTGTTTTTAAGTTTTGAAAAAAAAAACTTTTTGATGTGTAAACATCTATACTGGCGGTAGGGTGAAAAGAAAAAGTAACGTAACGTTGTAATAGTGATCGTGGTCGTGGTCGTGATTCTGAGCTTTACGAAAATTGAGTGCGTTCAACAATATGTACGTTCAGTAACTAAACGTTGAGTATTTATATACGAAATCGAAAGGTCGAGTTCAGTTCGGGTTGAAATTTGGTTGGCTGCATAGAGGATATATTAAGCCCCTATACACGATGATTCTTTGCGTCTGACTCTATTCGAACATAATGAGTGCGAAAGAGAAAAAAGATGAGACGGAAGACCAGTTGCCCTGTGAGTCGTGGGCCAAGTTTTACGAGACTCTTTTTGACGCTTCTTTAGCATTATCCGTATTTTGTATTCTTTGCATTACTTTTTTTCAATTACATGACTGCATTGAGACCAGAGCGGTTTTTCTATTTTGTTTTCCTTTCAGTTCCAGAGATTTTTGATGTGTAAACATCTATACTGGCGGTAGGGTGAAAAAAAAGTAACGTATCTCGTAGTCGTGATTCTTATCTTGTAGCAGTGGTTGTGATTTTGATTCTGAGCCAGAGATTAGTCTGATACTTCACGATGCATCTAGACGCATGCGACTTTTCGAATTACGTAAGTGCAAAAGAGAAAAAAAATCGAAAACATTAGACGAAAAAAAAGTGACATTTGTCGGGTGGGTAAAATTTTCGGTGCAATTATTTAATTATTTGACGTTTCTCTTTTCTCTTGTCCTTTTTTTTACTATTCTGCTTCATATAGTTTTGTTGTTCAAAGAGTAAATTTCGATGCAACGCACTGTTATTGATAGTCTTATAGGCTTTCCAGAAATGAGAAATTAATCTTTAAAAACAACATAAATAAAATAAATTATTGCTTTTCTTGACTGATATTCATTTAAAGGCACACAAACCTTTCTTTCTTAAATATATCTAATAATGAAAACAAAAACAGAAAAAGTTTTTTATTGCCCAACACGAAAATGAAAAATAAAGAGAACTGTCAAATTAGATTCATGGCTTTGGTTTCAACGTGTAATAACGCTTGAAACAGCGGACGAAATAACAAAGAAGAATTCGAAAAAGGTGCATGCAACAAGATTCATAGTGTAAGTCCCCTTTCACACGAGGAAACAAGTTGCTGGAGATTTTTTGACGTTTTCTTTTAATTTTCAATTCCCACCAATCGTAGACCGTTCAATCCTTTTACTTGGTCTCACCTAAAAACTGAAAGTTGCTGGAAACTCAGTTTCCTCGTGTGAAAGGGGACTAATAGCAGACTTAGTCCCCTATTACACGATGATTCTTTGCGTCTGACTATATTCGAACATAACGAGTGCGAAAGAGAAAAAAGATGAGACGGAAGACCAGTTGTCCCGTGAGTCGTGGGCCAAGTTTTCCGAGACTCTTTTTGACGTTTCTTTTTATATAACTTTATTTTGATGATTTTCAAAGGGAAATTCGAAAAAGAGTCAGGCGCAAGGAATCATCGTGTAATAGCGTGCGACACACAGGATGATTTTCAAAGAGAAATTCGAATAAAAAGTCAGACGCAGAGAATCATCGTGTAATAGGGGACTTATGAGTTATACATAATCTCTGTTCTTAGCTTCACGAAAATTGAGTGCGTTCAACGCACTGATCTCTATATACACTGGATAGTGTATTCATACAAAATTTTTGAGGCAAAAATATAGTCATGGCCGGTACCCTCATATAACAGTATAAGAGCGGCGCCAACGGAATGGACGCTACTGGACCTGCATTTTCTTTTATTTTTTTTAATATTTACAGCCACAATGCTTGTTGACATCAACTGATATCAAATAAATGCTCAATTTCGGCAAATATCTTCAATCTCTTTCTTCGTTTGTATAGAGCGAGATATGAGGTCGTGGCCGGTACCCTTTAAAAAACTTGCCTCACAAAAACTGTTATACACTATAGGCTATTCACTATCCAGTGTATTATAGAGATCAAAGGGTTCAACGCTATGTACGCTCAGTAACTAAACGCTGAGTGTTTATATACGAAATCAAAAAGTCGAGTTCAGTTTGGGTTAATATGTGGTTGGCTGCTTAGACCATATAGTACATGTACTGCGCTTTCATCATGGCTGCAGGGATTCAACATAGAAGGCCACCTTTTTTGGCAAATAAGACGAAATAATGTCATTCTGTCAAAAGGTTTTGTGTTCACATTGGACTACTTCCGGCAACTTGTTTTGACGTCTCTGTACTTTTCCTCACTCCCACCTCATGGCGATAAAGCGGTGGCCAAGAAAAATACAGAGACGTCAAAACAATTTGCCGGAAGTAGTCCACTCTCAATTCATGGATATAAAGAGGTGGCCAAGAAAGACATTTTCACTTCATAGTGAGAAAGAGATGTCTATCGTGACCAACTCTTACTCGCAACGAAGTGGGAGTGAGAAAGGTATACAGAGACTTAAAAAAAGTCAGTTGAGGCAGTGCAATGTCAACACTTTCTTTGGAGGTTTGTTTGGATTAGAAAATGGTTGACAGTACGAACTTAATTTTAGAATTCAACCCCTATCAGTACGTGCCAATTGTCATGGGATATTGGCTACGATGCCACTGGATGAAATGGCCACGTTCGTGATTCAATCCAAAGCTATCCGGATAGGTTTGTGTTTTTGTAATCCCTGGTGACAAAACAGCTGATGCAACAACAACCCAACGTATCTGAAAATTTTGGGATGCGTGGATAGCCTATCTGATAGTTTACCGAACGCAAGGAATGTGTGGAAATGTGTCATGTGTGTATATGTTTTAGATTTTTGATGTGTAAACATCTATGTTGGCGGTAGGGTGAGTAGAAAACGTAACGTAACGTCGTAATCGTGATCGTGGCCGTGATCGTGATTCTGAGCTTCACGAAAATTGAGTGCGTTGAACAATATGTACGTTTGCAGTAACTAAACATTGAGTATTTATATACGAAATCGAAAGGTCGGGTTCAGTTCGGGTTGAAATTTGGTTGGCTGCTTAGAAGATATATTAAGTCCCTATTACACGATGATTCTTTGCGTCTGACTCTATTCGAACATAATGAGTGCGAAAGAGAAAAAAGATAAGACGGAAGACCAGTTGCCCTGTGAGTCGTGGGTCAAGTTTTACGAGACTCTTTTTGACGCTTCTTCAGCATTATCCGTATTTTGTATTCTTTGCATTACTTTTTTTCAATTACATGACTGCTTTGAGACCAGAGCGGTTTTTCTATTTTGTTTTCCTTTCAGTTCCAGAGATTTTTGATGTGTAAATATCTATACTGGCGGTAGGGTGAAAAAAAAGTAACGTATCTCGTAGTCGTGATTCTTATCTTGTAGCAGTGGTTGTGATTTTGATTCTGAGCCAAAGATTAGTCTGATACTACACGATGCATCCAGACGCATGCGACTTTTCGAATTACATAAGTGCAAAAGAGAAAAAAAAATCGAAAACATGAGACGAAAAAAAAGTGACAGGTGTCGCGTGGGTAAAATTTTCGGTGCAATTATTTAATTATTTGACGTTTCTCTTTTCTCTTGACCTTTTTTTACTATTCTGCTTCATATGGTTTTGTTGTCCAAAGAGTAAATTTCGATGCAACGCACTGTTATTGATAGTCTTATAGGCTTTCCAGAAATGAGAAATTCATCTTTAAAAACAACATAAATAAAATAAATTATTGCTTTTCTTGACTGATATTCATTTAAAGGCACACAAACCTTTCTTTCTTAAATATATCTAATAATGAAAATAAAAATAAAAACAGAAAATGTTTTTTTATTGCTTGAGCACAGCCCAACACGAAAATGAAAAATAAAGAAAACTGTCAAATTAGATTCATGACTTTGGTTTCAACGTGTAATAGCGCTTGAAACAGCGGACGAAATAACAAAGAAGAATTCGAAGAAGGCGCATGCAACTAGATTCATCGTGTAATAGCAGACTTATGAATTATCCATAATCTCTGTTCTGAGCTTCACGAAAATTGAGTGCGTTCAACGCTATGTACGTTCAGTAACTAAACGCATGCAACTAGATTCATCGTGTAATAGCAGACTTATGAATTATCCATAATCTCTGTTCTGAGCTTCACGAAAATTGAGTGTGTTCAACGCTATGTACGTTCAGTAACTAAACGCTGAGTGTATACGAAATCAAAAAGTCGAGTTCAGTTTGGGTTGAAATGTGGTTGGTTGCTTAGACCATATAGTACATGGACTGCGTTTTCATCATGGCTGCAGGGTTTTAACCCTGCTTCTTATGAAAAGTTAAGATCTATATAAAAATACCAGTAAATTTTTGCTATCATCTACACCCTAAATTTGATGTAGGCTCTCGGTCCATGAGGCATTCGGACGAATGTTGCTGTTTACACATCTTAACCGTGAGTCCCGGCACTCACACTTTTTTTTACCATTTTTTTTTTGATTTTTTAAAACTGGCACTTCATGGATCACGAATATGCATTTTTGAAGTCGCTAGGCCGCTTAGTTTAGCCGCAATTCAAGTTTAAAGGTGTCAACTTTGATGCCTCTACCACGTCTAGTTTAGCTGCAAATCGCGTTTAAAGATAAAAGTCGATTTTTCATATAACGTGATACATCAATTGAAAGGTGGCACTTCCTAGACCACGAATATCCATTTTTGAAGTCGCTAGGCCGCTTAGTTTAGCCGCAATTCAAGTTTAAAGGTGTCAGATTTGATGCCTCTAGCACGTCTAGTTTAGCCGCAAATCGTGTTTAAAGATAAAAGTCGATTTTTCATATAACGTGATAAATCAATTGTACTGCACGAATATCTATTTTTTAAGTCGCTAGGTCGCTTAGTTTAGCCGCAATTCAAGTTTAAAGGCGTCAACTTTGATGCCTCTATCACGTCTAGTTTAGCCGCAAATCGCGTTTAAAGATAAAAGTCGATTTTTCATATAACGCGATACATCAATTGAACCAAACTTGCACCTACCCAAAATCCTATAGTGAGCCAAGCAGGGGGGTTGCAGGGGGGCAGCATGCCCCCCATACATACCTCACTTTGCGTGAGCAGTACAGAGGACCCAAAAAGCGGACCCGAGCTACTTTTACTAAAGAAAGACTTTTTTTTACAAGAAAACTGTTGACATAGGCGCCTGCCTGGCGACTGGCGCAACGGAGTTGCGTGAGCGGCACAGATCCCCCCGAAGAGGGAGTTAAAATCCTTGGATCCCGCGAAGCGGGCCACGCGAGGTACTTTTGCTAAAGAAAGACTTTTTTGCAAGAAAACTGTTGACATAGGCGCCCTAAGCGGAGCAACGGAGTTGCGTGAGCGGCACAGAGCCCCCCGAAGAGGGAGTTAAAATCCTTGGATCCCGCGAAGCTGGCCACGCGAGGTACTTTTGCTCATTGGTGTAGTTAGGAATTTTGTCTAGGGGGGCAGTCAACCAGTTGATATACCACCGGAAGTTTTAAATTTTATTTTTAATTATATTTATAAAAATACTTTCAAAAATATTTACTTTAAATAGAAAATCATTAGGTTTTATAGATAGAGCTTTTGTCAAAACCATAAGTGTTGTAATAAATGAGTTAGTTCTCTCTCATACGAAGTGACACCACACTATACTCCGCTAAATCAAAAATGTTTTCTAAAAATGTTGATATTTAAAAAAGAATTGGTATATTTTATCAAAATTTATTGCATACACTAAATTAATATTTACAAAATAACCAAATTTTACAAAAAAAGACTTTGTTTCTAAGTTTTTGTTTTTTAATTAAGTTTTAATTTTACATGTTCTTGGCTGAACTGGTTCAGGACTTTTTCGGAAGTGATTTTATTTTTAACTATTTCATTTTCAATATTAAGTAGTGATACATTAGAGAAACGATTTTGGAGCATTGTTATTCTCGCCGCATTGCTGAGAAACTCCTTTCACAGCTGGCGGAGCTCACTGGAAGAGCTAATGCTGCCTGAAAAAGTTTGTAAAAGTTTATAAACATCTCTTTTGAAACATTTTGTTTTAAATTTTCGATGCTTGTTTCGCAATTTTTCAGTTGAAAAATATTTTTTAATATCAAAGCTTCAGCACTCAGTGCTTACACAATCAACTTTAAAAACATCTTTATAGTTATTAATAAAATCTTCTGCAGTAGGTAATAATGTTTAATTTCAGGAAAGCGTCTACAGCATTTGCTAATGGTAGGTTTTCAAAACGGCGTTTAAAGTTGACAATTATGCTATCCATTACCTAAGCAGTAGTATGCTGCAGTAAGAGCTGAAAAAATAGATGAGCGTGGTGGATATGACATTTTTGGACTAGTATACCTTTCTTAACGCATACTCCTGCAAAACCTAAATGAAAACCCATATTTCCTATCTATAACTTATAATATCTGGTTTATATGCAAGAACGAAAGATCGAGTTGGATTAGGGTCGGATTTTCGATCCGGCATATAAGCGAATTACCCGTTTGTTTATAGGTATTGTGTTTGCAATTAGTTTTCACGTATTACATACACATACGTACGAACATAGTCATACGTTGTTATTATTTTTGCGTTTTTTTACACTACCTTGAGAAAAATACGATGACCAGCTGGTAAAAAACCTTAATGTAGGAAAAATATAAATTTTGTTGTCTTTATGATGAATGACAAGTTAGTACTGTCGATTTTCTAGGGTGGGCAATACGATTTCTAGGGTGAGCGCCGACCACCCTTGCCCACTCTTAACTACGCGCATGCTTTTGCTAAAGAAAGACTTTTTTGCAAGAAAACTGTTGACATAGGCGCCTGCCTGGCGACTTGACATACCTTAAGCTGAGCAACGGAATTGCGTGAGCGGCACAGAGCCCCCCGAAGTGGGAGTTAAAATCCTTGGATTCCGCGAAGCAAGCCACGCGAGGTACTTTTGCTATAGAAAGCTTTCTTACAAGAAAACTGTTGACAAGAATCTGCTTTTAGTCATAACTAGGATCATTTACAAATTAAAAACCGCTTCGTAAACATTTTAAGCTATTTTTTTGTTTTAATTAATATTTCTTTACAAATTCTTTTAGTTTTTGAAAGAACTTTTCTTATTTTTGGAATTTCACCAAATTTGAAACCGCTTAGTAAGCGTTTCAAGCTATTTTCAAGAGTTTATATCTCTTTAAGAATATTTTTTTTGGCCCTTAAAAGAACTTTTTTTTGTCCCTGAAAAAAGGATAGCTGAAAAAAAACATCGTTGTCGTCCTGGCCATTGTCGTCGTCCTGGCCATCGTCGTGCTGGCCACCATCCCCGTTGTCACCGTCGCCATCATCTTGTCGGGTTGGGTACGAAATCCCGCGTAACGAATTCCCGCCGAACAAAATCCCGCCACACAAAATCCCGTAATTTCACTACTAATGCGATAGCTCTGTATTTTTTTTCAGTTCCATATGAAATGGTAACTCAAATGTATGAGAATCACGGAGAACGAAGTTTCCTACTATTTTGGTTTGCAGAAGACCGCACTGGGCTTAGGCTCCTCCTCCTTTTTAAAAAAGTATATAAGCAGGATTCGTTCGAAAATAAAATCAGGCTTATGAGTCTTTGAAAAGCCAGATAAAGGCAGGTATGAAGGTACACGGGAAAGAATTCCTAGTATCAATGCAAGCCAAGCTTAGCGACATCGACCACCTATACGAAGACAACAGAGAAGAAGACATGGACATCCATGAGGAAGCCGCCAATGAAGAAGAAACAGTGTCAGACAACTAGGAGGAATCTACTAAGAGAGGGAGTCCCAGCGTTGGCAGTTAGCCCATTCAAGTCTACTAAAAGATGTAACAGCTTCATGGTTGAAGTGGAAAGGACTGCGGACATTCCTTCCATATACACAAAAACTCTGCTTATGAACCAAAAGGTCTATTGGGAGAAGTTTAAGAGTACCAGCATCTCACAGTGCAAGAACTGCCAAAAATTCGGCCATGTTGCTAGCAACTGTGGAATGAAGTACAGGTGCGTCAAGTGCAAAGATGACCATTTCCCAGGCCAATGCACAAGGACAACAAACAGCATCACCGACGACAAAGTTTACTGTGTAAACTGCCAGCAGACTGGACATCCTGCAAGCTACAACGGATGCCCTATGAGAAAGAAGAAGATGGCCGAGAAGGCAAAATCAGCTTCTCAAAAACAGGAGAAACACGCATTTGCAGTGCAGTCAGCAACTAAGGCTGTTGTAAGCGGAATCTCTCACGCCAACGTCGCAGCAGCAGTCGGACCAGCCTCTAAACCCGTGGGAACAAAGAAGCCAGTACAAAAGCAAGCATGCAAGCCCTCAACATCACTTCCAACACCAAAAGCATCACAGAGCCTGTAGGATCAAAGACAGCTCATCCACAGAAAATACCAACAACCAACAAACTGATTCAGAAAGGATCTACGTCATTCAATATCTTTGAGGATACTGAAAGACTGTTCGGAGCTGATCTCTTCTCTCTTCTTCAGAAGGCGAAGAAAGCAGTTCCAAGCAACTACGGTTCCTTGAACGATAGAGAAAAGACAATGATATTGGGTAGACTAATATTTGAATTATGTATATAAAAACCCACCTCTCAATCATTACATATAACGTTAACTCTATTTACTCCACAGCCAAACGAACTTCTTTAGCATTATTTCTAAAATCAAAAAAACCCGACATTATTTTCTTACAGGAAACCAACATCACAGCCAGGAACAACTTCAAGCCAGAAGGATACAAGTCCTAGAGAGGACAAAATAACGGATGGCAGAGGAACAGCAATCTTTCTCAAATCGGAACTCAGGAGCGAGCAGACACAGATAACTGGACTTAGATGTGTGGAAACAACAGCAGTCATCACCAAACTGAACGAGTCTGAGACACTTCTACTCAGTTTACAACAAGTGCAACTCAACAAAAAGCGACATCCAACACGACCTCGAAATCATCAACAACATGGCGAATCAGCATACCTGTTGTGTTATCGGAGGAGACTTCAACGGTCGGCACCCCCTCTGGTTGGACACCGCTGAATCCCCACAAGGGAAAGCAATTGTAGACTGGTTACAGGGAAATCCTGAACATCACTCCCTGGTTGTGGTATCACAGCCGAAACCGACCTACCCGAGAACTCCATCTCTACTAGATTTCTTCCTGGTTACATCTAACTTCATCAACATTCTCCCTGAACTCCGGAACTATGATTGTGTTGCGCACGACAGTGATTCCGACCCCCTAGCAGTGGAAGTCAAGGTTAGACTAAACCGAAGGATATTCCAAGAACAACCAGAACCGGAGCTTCACATCAGATATGACAAGATTCCGCGCTGAAATTGAAGGAGATCTCCCGGAAATCTCAACGAACAGAAACCTCAATAACATCGAAATAAACAGCGCCATTCAGCAGTTTAACACAGCAGTCAACAGCGCCCTGGAGAGGCAGAAAACTCCAAGAACCAGCAGGGACCGTTATGCGAATATGCCAGAGCATATACAGGCCATCTACGCTCATAGACAGAGACTCCGCAAGAAACTTCAACGGATATACCACAGGACATTCAACAGAGAGAACGACGAGTATAGACGTGTATACTCCGAACTGCAGTGCACCAACACCATGTTCAACCAGGCAGTGAAGCATAATCAGGAGAAAGAATTCAGGAAAAGGCTTGAGGACATCAAACCAGGACCCGATGCCTTCAAGAAAATCAACGATCTGCAACAACTCCGGCAGAAAAAGCAGCAGCCTTCGCCAACCAATTCGAGCAGAACTTTAAGGATCGACCCCCCATTCACCTTCTTGCCATTCTCCTGCTGACGATCATCTTCAACAACTGCCTGAACAACAGCTATTTCCCCGAAACATGGAAAACAGCTAAAGTGGTACCCGTACCGAAGAAAAATAACAGGACGAGCGTAGAGGGATATCGTCCAATTTCGCTACTCTGCTGTGTCAGCAAAATCTTTGAGGGGCTCATCTTGAGGAAACTTAACCTTTTCTGCAGGGAAAGGGAGACCATACCTGATTTCCAGTATGGTTTCCGAGGAAGATACTCCACCATACATCCACTGCTAGGACTTCACTGTGACATTACACGAGGGCTCAATAAAAAGGAGACGACCATAGCGTGTTTGCTAGACATTGAAAAAGCTTTCGACAGTGTTTGGATAAAAGGACTCCTATTCAAACTGTCGGAGCTTGGACTTCCGAACCCTTTGGTAAAACTAATCAAAAATTTTCTTAGTAATAGATTTTTTTGTGTACAGGTAACAAAACAAGAATCAACAACCAGAAGAATCTGCGCTGGAGTACCAGAAGGATCTAAACTTGGACCCTTGCTGTTCAACATTTACACCGCCGATCAGCCACCGAACGTTCCTGGAACAAAAACGAAGCTGTATGCAGACGAGTCCATCACCTACGCCACCTCTTCTTCACCAGAAATCGCTGCTAGGAGAGTGCAGGAACATGTCAAAAACCTGTGTGAATATTACCTCAAATGGGAACTGAAGATCAACAGCGACAAAATGGAACTAATTTGTTTCAGAACACCAGTGACTGTCTTAAGAGGAAGACGAGCCTTCGCGACACGCTGCGACGCTATCAAACTTAAGCTTCCAGACAACACCGAAGTAGCAGTCAAAACAACAACAAAATACCTGGGAATTAACTTTTCCAACAAACTGAAGTTCAAGAAACATGCTGACTTGGTGTTAAAAAGAGCCAACCCTGCACTTGGTCCATCCGCTCCTCAGAAAGCGAAAAGGACTGAGTAAGAAGACGAAGCTACTTGTTTACAAGCAACTGATTCGACCCATTTTGACGTATGGATTCCTCATCTGGTTCACCATATCCCCGGCAGCGATGAAGAAGATGAAACTCTTCGAGAGGAAGATGCTCCGCATATCCACAGGACTGTACCGAAACCCGTTGACGAAAAAATTAATTCCAACGAAAAAGCTGTATGAAGATGCCAAATTGATCCCACTGGATCAATACCTGCTGCAGCTCTCCGGAAACGTTATCAGGAACCTTGAAGACCATCCCAACCCAGAAATCCAACAACTCCTCCAGCAACAATTAGAACCTAGAGACAGGTACTTATACTCCCGAGCCATCACCAACGAAGAATTTGAACACATCATCCACAACGAAGACGCACCGTTCTACGAGAAGACCAACAATCAACATTTCAGAGGATAAAATCCTATATTTCTTATAAACTTATAACTTATCTCAATTAATTATTAATATATTTAAATATAAACATCATGTAATAGATTAAGTAAACAAAAATATGATATGTAATAGCAGAACATTGTATAAAGCCAAATGAAGTACGTTGGGCCCACTGATCTCTATATACATTGGATAGTGTATTCATACAAAATTTTTGAGGCAAAAATATAGTCGTGGCCGGTACCCTTATATAACAGTATAACAGCGGCGCCAGCGGAATGGACGCTAATGGACCTGCATTTTCTTATATTTGTTTCAATATTTACAGCCGCAATGCTTGTTAACATCAACTGATATCAAATAAATGCTCAATTTCGGCAAATATCTTCAATCTCTTTCTTCGTTTGTATAGAGCGAGATATGAGGTCGTGGCCGGTACCCTTTAAAAAACTTGCCTCATAAAAACTGTTATATACTATAGGCTATTCACTATCCAGTGTATTATAGAGATCAGTGGTTGGGCCCCTATTGTTGAGCCAACATGATTTAATTTAATTATAAGTTAGTTTTAGGACAAATTGTATATAAAACAAATTGAAAAATAAAACACTTAATCTAAAAAAAAAAAACTCCTGAAGAGATATTTTAAACCTTTTTCATTTTCCTTGGTTTGGTTTTGGTTAAGACGGGTGACGACTGACGACGACTGTTGACATAGGTCATAGGACGATGACGTAGAACGTGACAAAGGACTATGACGTAGAACGTGACAAACGACGATGACGAAAAACGTGACATATGACGATGACGTAGAAGGTGACAAAGGACGACGACTAAGTGACGAGTGTCGTCGTTTTTTCTGTTTTGGTACGGATTACGGCGGGAGGACCTTACCGAGTGTTGGTTCGATTTATGTGTGGTAAATTGTTGGGTGTGGGTGGCGAATGTCCTACCAAAAATTTCTCAAGAAAAAAAAAATGGTTCTATTTAGGGCTCTGAACCAGTTTGAAAGAGATAAATTACTTTATTGTTGGTAATGCATAACATTTCTGCAATTTGTTTTCATTTTAGGCTGGGCATTTTACTTCATTTAAAGGATTATATGCCCGACGTGCTATAAACGATTTTAAAAAGAAATTGTTGCTGTATACGGGTGTTAAGTAAGGTGTTTTTAACATTTTTCTTTTTTGTACCAAGAAAATTTGCTTAGTTTCTTTTTAGTCCGTTTTTTTTTATGTCCATGTTAAAAATGCTACCAATTACCATACAAAAAGAAGAATTAATCTTTTTGGTGATTAAACTAAGTGACGTAACGACTTAAAAAATGCATATTCGAGACCTAGGAAGTGGCAGTTCTGAAAAATAAAAAAAAAAGTTGGTACAAAAAGTTTTTTTTCCAAAATTTTCAAAAAAATAAACTAATAAAATGCATATTCGTAATCTAGGAAGTGTCGCCTTTCATTTGAGGCATCGCGTTATATGAAAAATCGACTTCTATCTTTAAACGCGATTTGCGGCTAAACTAGACGTCCTAGAGGCATCAAAGTTTACACCTTTAAACTTGATTTGTGGCTAAACTAAGCGACTTAGCGACTTTAAAAAATGCACATTCGTGATCCAGGAAGTGGTAGTTCTGAAAAACAAAAAAAAAAGTTGGTAAAAAAAGTTTTTTTCCAAAACTTAAAAAAAAAAAAAAAAAAAAAAAAAAATTCTTGCTATGTCAACAGTTTTCTTCTACAAAAATCTTTCCTTAGATGGAAGTGAGATATGTATGGGGGGACATGCTGCCCCCCTGCAACCCTCCTGCTTGGCACACTATAGGATTTTGGGTAGGTGCGAGGTTGGGTGTATACAAAGTTCCTTTCAATTTCAATTTCTGCTTCGTATTGTATGAAAAATCGACTTTTATCATTGAATAATTACAAATAGAAGGGACACCGGATTAGATCGCCGCTAGATGGCCGGAAATCAAAGTCAACGTTGTCGCTTTTAAAAACTGAATAGTGAAAACCACAACCATTGAATATGCTTGAGGAAATTATGAGGGAAATTTTCGTTCGAATGAAAGGGAGGCAACAACAAAAACAACCACTTTGGTTTTGCAGTTGAATTGTTGTCTGCCATGCCAGACAAGGTCAAACTACATCATTTCATTTTCTTTTTAAATTAAGTTGTTTGAGTGCACAGTTTTTTAAAAATTAATTTTTAAACTTAAATTTTTGAAAAAAGAAATTAAAAAATTGTGTTCAATGTCATTTTGCTTTTTAAGTAGTAGTTTTCTTAAATTCGACATCCATCCGTTATTTTGTTGCTTCAAGAATCCTATTATTTTCTACTAATTAAGAAGTAGGTATAGTAGATTTCGTTATTTTCAATTTTCTTAAAAATTAAAAGACATTAAGGGTCTGTTTCACAATGTCTGAGTAAATTTCTTATTAGTTATCCGACATTTAATTGATCCTAAAATAAAATCCTCCCATTAAAAAACTTTGCGTTTCACAATGATCAATTAGCTATTCGTTCGTTATTCCAGTTTTCCAGACAAATAGAATTTGACTCATGTCAAACATTGAAGAACAAATATTTATAATCATCAAATAGTTAGTTTTTCATGGTGGGTCATCTTATTGTATATGTTAAAAGTGTCGAGAGGATTGTTTCAAAGAGATGTGAATAATAAGAGGTAATTGTGTCTTGAATTAAAGTGTGAGTGTTAGGGTTTGTTTCACAATGTCTGAGTAAAGTTCTTATTAGTTATCCGACATTTAATATTAAAGAAAAATTATTTATTAAATCAAAAAGTTAATTTTGCAGTGTCGGTCGTCTTATTGTACGTCTTAAAAGTGTTGAGAGGATTGATTCCAAGAGCTCTGGATAATAACAAATAAGTGCGTTGAAGCGAAGTGTGTTGAATCGAAGTGTGTGTGATCAGTGACAGATTTGAATGTTTTAATTGGCAGTTTAATTTGCTAATCGGCACTTCATCTGGCCAGTAAAATACTTAAAACTTTAATTGCCAATTAGTCATATTCAGACATTGTGCAACGTAAATGAGATTGCTAATTGTTGAATAAGTTCCATGTAGCTTATTTGGAACTTTAATCAGACTTTGTGAAACAAACCCTTAGTGAAGAAAATTTGGATTTTTTAATTGTTAGTTTAATTTTCTAATCGGCACTTCATCTTGCCAGTAAAATACTTTGAACTTTAATTGCCAATTAGACGTATTCAGACATTGTGAAACGTAAATGAGGTTGTTAACTGTCGAATAAGTTCCATGTAGCTTAATTGGCACTTTAATCAGACATTGTGAAACAGACCCTTAGGCATCCGGTTTTTAGTATTTGACTAGAAATTGATAGGAGATTCGAATATTACAAACAAAAATATTACTTAATAACGTAAAAATATTACTTAATAACGTAAAGTTTTGAAAAAAAATATTATTTTGTTAATACAAAATTATAAATAAACATTCGACTCGCCCTAAGTCGTACTCTCTCTCTAAGTCGAATTTCTCTCTAATTCGAACCTTTTCGCCATATTTTATCATTCCCTTCAATTTTCCATACAAAAACCATTCTCTAAGTCGAACTCTCTTTAACTCGAACACATTTTCTCGATAATTGGCATCTTTTTTCACCCCTTAAGTCGAATTTTGTTTAGAACAAAACAAAATAAAAAACCATTACCCCTTCAGAATTCGTATTTGGGTATAGTATAACTATAACGAACCATCAAAACCTTAATAGGTACATATATATGTATAGCATCGCGTGTACCATCATCGTCAGCTCTTTGCGTCCACACAATTCTGGGGCATAATACCAGGAGCAAAAAAATGTAATCTGATCTTACGCAAACGAATACATATGTAGGTACTGCCGTTTGCATTTGAACCACAAAACGTGTTTAAATAATGCCAAAATAACATCTATAACAACTGTGGATTGAAATTTTGCAAGTTATTTGTGATTTCTTTTAAAACACACTCACTTTTATTTTGATTGTATGGGAACGGACAAGCCTCTCTTTTGTCAAAATGATCCGCACATACATAATTTTTTTTTCGTCGCAAATAAGTTTTTCTGAGAAACTCTTCCCAGAATTTGGTAACCATATTTCACGACGATAATCGTTAGGTAAAACAAATCTGTGAACGCCAGAGTTTTTTTATTTTTACATTGCTATAGTCATTTTTATAATTTTAATAATACTCGTAAGTTTAATTAATAAGTAAGTAGAATTTTTTACAAATTATCGAAATTATCACTGATGCAACGAAAGCAAAGACACATTTCAGAATGGTTTTTACTTAGGTATTTTGTTCCTAAAACCATAAAAAAGCATTTTTTTTAGCCAGACAGACTCAATTTATTGGCGACAAGATTTTCGTTTCTTTCTAAAACGTTTGCATCTATTGCCACTTACATAATGTATGTTCATTGTTCTCAGTATCCTATTTGGATCTACGGTTCAACACCAACGGTTTTGCTCAATAATATTGCCTTCGTTTCCACATTTTCATGACCAATATACGTAATATACTCGTACCTATTCGTTAAAAATATTATTCATGATCATTAATAACAAAATATGTATGTTAACCATTTTTAAGAAGAACCGCAATTAAAAGTGGGCATGAATTAACACGATTCGTGCGCGACTTCAATCTCTGGGTGACCAAAGTTTGCCCACCGGCAGCGAGGGGCAATGGCTGGCGGTGCTGGGTTGTAAAAAAGTGTGAGTGCCGGGACTCACGGTTAAGATGTGTAAACATCAACATTCGTCCGAATGCCTCATAGACCGAGAGCCTACATCAAATTTGGGGTGTGGATGATAGCAAAACTTTACTGGTATTTTTATACAGATCTTAACTTTTCATAAGCAAATTTGAAAATCGGTAATGATGCACGGAAAATGCGTTTTTTAGTTTACCGACAAAGGCCCCAACCACGCTTATAAAAAGTTAGGATATTCTATCTAAACACACCAATGAATATTTGTGATCACTCACACCCACAAACAGCAGTGGGCTCTTATCCAATCATTAAAATTATATTTAAAAATATTTTGCATGTCAGTGACCTTATTTCGTCTATTTTGCCAAAAAAGGCGGCCTTCTATGTTAAAACCCTGCAGCCATGATGAAAGCGCAGTCCATGTACTATATGGTCTAAGCAACCAACCACATTTCAACCCAAACTGAACTCGACTTTTGATTTCGTATATAAACACTCAGGGCCAGTTGTACAATAGTGGTTCAGCCTCGGTTCAAGATTTTAACTCACCGATTTCGGCGGATTAACTAAGGTTCAACGCTGGTTCAAGTATGTAATTGGTTATTATCACACACTTGAAGAGTAAAACACTATTGAAACTCAATTAACCCACCGGAATCGGTGGATAAAAATTGCTGAACCATGGTTTAAATATTTGTACAACTGGCCCTCAGTGTTAAGTTACTGAGCGTCACTGATCTCTATATACACTGGATATAGGTAGGTACATATGTACATATATATGTGTAGCATCGCGTGTACCATCATCGTCAGCTCTTTGCGTTTCTTCCTATTCATAACCCTGGTACCTCTATAAAAAGATACAGTTTTTAAAAAGTTACAACGCAAAAACAAAAAAGGATTATTATACTTTTCTTTGTGTTGTTGGTTGCTTTAATACATATGTATATTAACCTTTATTTATTAAATAATCCTTTTAAAATAAAAAAATGTTTTTTTTCTCTATAACTCGAATTTTTCCAAAATTCTCTCTAACTCGAACAAATCTTGGTATCCTGTGAAAATTCGACTTAGGGAGAGTCGACTGTACATATATTTTTTCGCAAAAAAAATCAAATTTGTTCAGGAGAAAAAATTGGGGTTTGACTTGAATGAATTTTCTAAAAGATACTGTCAAGAGTTTTTCGAAGAGCAGATAGCAAATTTTGGGAGTGGATGCAGGGCCTCCACACAATTCTGGGGCATAATACCAGGAGCAAAAAAATGTAATCTGATCTTACGCAAACGAATCCATATGTAGGTACTGCCATTTGCATTTGAACCACAAAACGTGTTTAAATAATGCCAAAATAACATCTATAACAACTGTGGATTGAAATTTTGCAAGTTATTTGTGATTTCTTTTAAAACACACTCACTTTTATTTTGATTGTATGGGAACGGACAAGCCTCTCTATTTGTGCATGCACGGAAAGCTCCCAGGCTTAAATTTTTTTTTGTCAAAATGATCCGCACATATATAATTTTTTTCGTCGCAAATAAGTTTTTCTGAGAAACTCTTCCCAGAATTTGGTAACCATATTTCACGACGATAATCGTTAGGTAAAACAAATCTGGGAACGCCAGAGTTTTTTTATTTTTACATTGCTATAGTCATTTTTATAATTTTAATAATACTCGTAAGTTTAATTAATAAGTAAGTAGAATTTTTTACAAATTATCGAAATTATCACTGATGCAACGAAAGCAAAGACACATTTCAGAATGGTTTTTACTTAGGTATTTTGTTCCTAAAACCATAAAAAAGCATTTTTTTAGCCAGACAGACTCAATTTATTGGCGACAAGATTTTCGTTTCTTTCTAAAACGTTTGCATCTATTGCCACTTACATAATGTATGTTCATTGTTCTCAGTATCCTATTTGGATCTACGGTTCAACACCAACGGTTTTGCTCAATAATATTGCCTTCGTTTCCACATTTTCATGATCAATATACGTAATATACTCGTACCTATTCGTTAAAAATATTATTCATGATCATTAATAACAAAATATGTATGTTAACCATTTTTAAGAAGAACCGCAATTAAAAGTGGGCATGAATTAACACGATTCGTGCGCGACTTCAATCTCTGGGTGACCAAAGTTTGCCCACCGGCAGCGAGGGGCAATGGCTGGCGATGCTGGGTTGTAAAAAAGTGTGAGTGCCGGGACTGTGTAAACATCAACATTCGTCCGAATGCCTCATAGACCGAGAGCCTACATCAAATTTGGGGTGTGGATGATAGCAAAACTTTACTGGTATTTTTATACAGATCTTAACTTTTCATAAGCAAATTTGAAAATCGGTAATGATGCACGGAAAATGCGTTTTTTAGTTTACCGACAAAGGCCCCAACCACGCTTATAAAAAGTTAAGATATTCTATCTAAACACACCAGTGAATATCTGTGATCACTCACACCCACAAACAGCAGTGGGCTCTAGCCAATCATTAAAATTATATTTAAAAATATTTTCCATGTCAGTGACCTTATTTCGTCTAATTTGCCAAAAAAGGCGGCCTTCTATGTTAAAACCCTGCAGCCATGATGAAAGCGCAGTCCATGTACTATATGGTCTAAGCAACCAACCACATTTCAACCCAAACTGAACTCGACTTTTGATTTCGTATATAAACACTCAGTGTTTAGTTACTGAGCGTCACTGATCTCTATATACACTGGATAGTGTATTAATACAAAATTTTTGAGGCAAAAATATAGTCGTGGCCGGTACCTTCATATAACAGTATAACAGCGGCGCCAGCGGTATGGACGCTACTGGACCTGGATTTTCTTTTATTTTTTTCAATATTTACAGCCGCAATGCTTGTCGGCATCAACTGACATCAAATAAATGCTCAATTACGGCAAATATCTTCAATCTCTTTTTTTTCGTTCGTATGGAGCGAGATATGAGGTCGTGGCCGGTACCCTTTCAAAAATTGGCTCACAAAAACTGTTATACACTATAGGCTATTCACTATCCAGTGTATTATAGAGATCAGTGCTGAGCGTACATAGCGTTGAACGCACTCAATTTTCGTGAAGCTCAGAACAGAGATTATGGATAATTCATAAGTCTGCTATTACACGATGAATCTAGTTGCATGCACCTTCTTCGAATTCTTCTTTGTTATATCGTCCGCTGTTTCAAGCGCTATTACACGTTGAAACTAAAGTCTTGAATCTAATTTGACAGTTCTCTTTATTTTTCATTTTCGTGTTGGGCTGTGCTCAAGCAATAAAAAAACTTTTTCTGTTTTTATTTTTGTTTTCATTATTAGATTTAGTGAAGAAAGAAAGGTTTGTGTCCCTTTAAATGAATATCAGTCAAGAAAAGCAATAATTTATTTTATTTATGTTGTTTTTAAAGATGAATTTCTCATTTCTGGAAAGCCTATAAGGCTATCAATAACAGTGCGTTGCATCGAAATTTACTCTTTGAACAACAAAACCATATGAAGCAGAATAGTAAAAAACGGACAAGAGAAACTTCAAATAGTTGCATCGAAAATTTTACTCACGCGGTCACTTTTTTTCCGTCTCATCTTTTCGATTTTTTTTCTCTGTTGCACTTACGTAGTTCGAAAAGTCTCATGCGTCTAGATGCATCGTGTAATAGCAGACTAATCTCTGGGTCAGAATCAAAATTACGACTACGGCTACAAGATAAGAATCACGACTACGAGATGAGTGGGCGTAAATTTTAATTTTTTTTTAAATTATGCGTTTTCTAAGTTGACGCAAAGTTTTTAAAAAAATTCAAAATTTACACTGAGCCATCTTTGGCGTCTACTTTAAGGTACATACATTCATACAATGTATGTGATGTATGTTCCGTGAAATAGGCCCCTGGTCTCAAAGCAGTCATCACGACTCACAAGTCACAGGGCAACTGGTCTTCCATCTTATCTTTTTTCTCTTTCGCACTCATTATGTTCGAATAGAGTTAGACGCAAAGAATCATTGTGTAATAGGGTCTTAATATATCCTCTAAGCAGCCAACCAAATTTCAACCCGAACTGAACTCGACCTTTCGATTTCGTATATAAATACTCAACGTTTAGTTACTGAACTTACATATTGTTGAACGCACTCAATTTTCGTAAAGCTCAGAATCACGATCACGACCACGATCACGATCATGATTACAACGTTACGTTACGTTTTCTTTTCACACTACCGCCAGTATAGATGTTTACACATCAAAAACAGTATCTATTTATCTTTATATTAACAAAATTGTTATAAATTTGATTTTTTTAGTCAGTTTCTTTTGAGACTATATACCTAAGTGTATTTAGGGCTTTTCACAATAGTATAGCATGACACTGTGTCATGATTTTTTTTAAATTTCAAGTGGATTTTACCCTCTCGGCTTAGCAGGTTGAATTAGACCTCTCCGCCCATACAATTTTTGTCTTTCCTTGATCGAACCTGCTTACTAGCCATAGCCTTTTGTCGTATCTTAGGCAAAACAACCTGTTTAAATCTCCGTTCAAGCAAAATATTTTACCCTTCAACATTAACACATGATTCAATAATATTTAACACTTAAAACTAAGAAATTAGCTATTCTGACGATAATTAAAAACTTAAAATTTTAACAATCATTTAATAAACCTTTGAGCAACCGTGAAAGAAACGTTTAAATAGGTAACCTTAGATAGGTATGTACCTGTGCCTACCTATATGGGATTTAGATCTACAAAACTGAAAGCAAAATAGAAAATATCAAACTGAAGATAATAATTACAAAAATAAAAACACACAAACATCATTTATCGTCACACGTCACCTTCCTTAATTGAGAGAAACCACAAAAAATGCAAAAGCAACCCTTAAGTATCTACCTACCTACCTATACTACCGAACGCTTTCAGTTGACCTTCAATGGCATTCTTGTTGTTGTTTGTTGTTCATG
Source organism: Epistrophe grossulariae (assembly GCA_929447395.1). Lineage (NCBI taxonomy): Eukaryota > Metazoa > Arthropoda > Insecta > Diptera > Syrphidae > Epistrophe > Epistrophe grossulariae. Next base: position 52,975,897 of record OV839569.1, on the reverse strand, counting down.
ACAAATAAAAAACACTTCCGCCGTATTTATGTACATAGGTATACTGTGAATGAATTTCCCTAAAAATATCCCTATTTGAATCTGCTTAGCGCATTTCGCAACCAAACAACAATTTAATATTTTATTATGTTGCCGATAATGACCACGAAAACAACGTTGGCGTTTCTAGTTTCTCAGTGTCCACTTCTATTTGTAATTATTCAATCATCAATGCTTTTATCTTTAAACGCGATTTGCGGCTTAACTAGACATCCTAGAGGCATCAAAGTTTACACCTTTAAACTTGATTTGCGGCTAAACTAAGCAACTTAGCGACTTCAAAAATGCATATTCGTTATCTAGGAAGTGGCGGTTTTGAAAAAATGAAAAAAATTGGTAAAAAAGGTTTTTTTTCAAAACCTTCGAAAAAATAAATTAATTAATTCTTGCTCTGTATGTCAACAGTTTTCTTGTACAAAATCCTTTCTTTAGCAAAAGTACCTCGCGTGGCCCGCTTGGCGGGATCAAAGGATTTTAACTCCCTCTTCGGGGGGCTTTGTACCGCTCACGCAACTCCGTTGCTCCTCTAAGGGTATGTCCAGTCGCCAGGCAGCCGCCTATGTGCACAGTTTTCTTGTGAAACAGTCTTTTTTAAGCAAAAGTATCTACCTTGCGTGGCCCGCTTCGCGGGATCCAAGGAACTTAACTCCCTCTTCGAGGGGCTTTGCACCGCTCACGCAACTCCGTTGGTCCGCTTAGGGTATGTCCAGTCGCAAGGCAGGCGCCTATGTGCACAGTTTTCTTGTGAAACAGTCTTTTTTAAGCAAAAAAACCTTGAGTGACCCGCTTCGCGGGATCCAAGGAATTTAACTCCCTCTTCGGGGGGCTTTGCACCGCTCACGTAACTCCGTTGCTCCGCTTAGGGTATGTCCAGTCGCCAGGCAGGTGCCTATGTGCACAGTTTTCTTGTGAAACAGTCTTTTTTAAGCAAAAGTACCTTGAGTGGCCCGCTTCGCGGGATCCAAGGATTTTAACTCCCTCTTCAGGGGGCTTTGCACCGCTCACGCAACTCCGTTGCTCCGCTTAGGGTATGTCTAGTCGCCAGGCAGGCGCCTATGTGCACAGTTTTCTTGTAAAACAGTCTTTTTTAAGCAAAAGTACCTAGCGTGGGCCGCTTCACGGGATCCAAGGAATTTAACTCCCTCTTCGGAAGGCTTTGCACCGCTCACTTAACTCCGGTGCTCTCGATTCACAAAATCCCGATTCACAGAATCCCGAATCACAAAATCCCGAATCACGAAATCCCAAATCATAAAATCCCGAAATTTCAATACTAAATTGACAGCACTGTATGGATTTTCATTTCCATAGTTACTGGTGACACCAATCGATGAGAATCAACGAGAACGAAGCTTCCTACTATTTTGGTTTGCAGAAGACCGCACTGGATAAGGCTCCTCCTCCGTTTTAAAAAAGTATATAACCAGGATTCATTTGAAAATAATTTTCAGTTCTTATTAGGACTCGGTAGAGGCAAGTCCTCATTAAGAGATAAAAACCTTTTTCATTCGACGGCTACGTTGACTGACGACCAAGAGGACTGACAATGGCCACGACGATGATGGTGACAACGACTTACGACGGTGGACAAAGTGACGACGACGGTGACAACGACCATGACGACGACGACGTTATCCAGGACAATGACGATGATGGTGACAACGACGGTGGACAAAATGACGACGAGGGTGACGTTGGTCGGGACAATGACGATGATGGTGACAACGACTGTGAACAAAATGACGACGACGGTGACAACGACCATGACGACGTTGGCTAGGACAATGACGATGATGGTGACAACGACGGTGGACAAGATGGGGAAAATAACGAAATCCCGCCGTACAAATCCCGTGTAATGAAATCCCGCCGCGAAATAATACATTTTAGCACTATTTGGAGGGATTTTTAATACTTTTAAAAAAGTATTTTCTAGAACTTTTGAATTAATATTTGGTATTGAAAATTAAAAATTTTATGGTAAAAAATTGAAAAATCTAAAAAAAAAAAAAATATTGCACGGGTACGAAATACCGAATCACAAAATCCCGATTCACAAAATCCCGATTCACAGAATCCCGAAATACGAAATCCCGAATCACAAAATCCCGAAATTTCAATACTAATTTGACAGCACTGTATGGATTTTCATTTCCATAGTAACTGGTGACACCAATCGATGAGAATCAACGAGAACGAAGTTTCGTACTATTTTGGTTTGCAGAAGACCGCACTGGATTAGGCTCCTCCTCGTTTTTAAAAAAGTATATAACCAGGATTCATTTGAAAATAATTTTCAGTTCTTATTAGGACTCGGTAGAGGCAAGTCCTCATTAAGAGATAAAAACCTTTTTCATTCGACGGCTACGTTGACTGACGACGTCCAAGAGGATTGACAATGGCCACGACGATGACGATGATGATGATGACAACGACGGTGGACAAAGTGGCGACGATGACGACGACGGTGACGACGACGACGTTATCCAGGACAATGAGGATGATGGTGACAACGACGGTGGACAAAATGACGACGAGGGTGACGTTGGCCGGGACGATGACGATAATGGTGACAACGACGGTGAACAAAATGACGACGACGGTGACAACGACCATGACGACGTTGGCTAGGACAATGACGATGATGGCGACGGTGACAAAGGGGATGTTGGCCAGCACGACGATGGCCAGGACGACGACGATGTTTTTTTTCAGCTATCCTTTTTTCAGGGACAAAAAAAAAGTTCTTTCAAAGGCTAAAAAAAAATTCTTCTTTTCAAAATAGCTTGAAACGCTTACTAAGCGGTTTCAAATTTGGTGAAATTCAAAAAATAAGAAAAGTTCTTGCAAAAACTAAAAGAATTTGTAAAGAAATATTAATTAAAACAAAAAAATATCTTAAAATGTTTACGAAGCGGTTTTTAATTTGTAAATGATCCTAGTTATGACTGAAAGAAGATTCTTGTCAACAGTTTTCTTGTAATAAAGTCTTTCTTTAGCAAAAGTACCTCGCGTGGCCCGCTTGGCGGGATCCAAGGATTTTAACCCCCTCTTCGGGGGCTCTGTGCCGCTCACGCAGCTTCGTTGCTCCGCTTAGGGTATGTCAAGTCGCCAGGCAGGCGCCTATTACAACAGTTTTCTTGTAAAAAAGTCTTTCTTAAGCAAAAGTACCTCGCGTGGTACTTATGAGGTATGTATGGGGGGCATGCTGCCCTCCTGCAACCCCTCTGCTTGGCTCACTGTAGGATTTTGGGTAGGTGCAAGGTTGGGTGTATGCAGTTTCTTTCAATTGATGCATGTGCATCGCATCGACTTTTATCTTTAAACGCGATTTCCGGCTAAACTAGACGTGCTAGAGGCATCAAAGTTGACGCCTTTAAACTTGAATTGCGGCTAAACTTAGCGACTTCAAAAATGGATATTCGTGATCTAGGAAGTGCCACCTTTCAATTGATGTATCGCGTTATACGAAAAATCGACTTTTATCTTTAAACGCGATTTGCGGCTAAACTAGACGTGCTAGAGGCATCAAAGTTCACACCTTTAAACTTGAAATGCGGCTAAACTTAGCGACCTAGCGACTTCAAAAATGCATATTCGTGATCCGTAAGTGCCAGTTTTAAAAAAGTTGGTAAAAAAAGTTTTTTTTCAAAACTTAAAAAAAAATAATCAAATAAAAATAAATAAATCCAAGTGTGAAATCTACAATTGCTTGGCCCGCTGCGCGGGTTCCAAAGATTTTCACCCCCCTTTTTGGGTCCTCTGTACCACTCACGCAAATCCGTTCCTCCGCTTAGGGTATGTTCATTCACCGCAGGCGCCAATATAACAGTTTTTTTTTTACAATCATTTTTAGCCCTTAAAAGAACTTTTTTTAAGCTATAAATTATTTCAGCAGCATGCTTAACTTATTGTTAGAGAATTGTCGGCACCAAAATGAACTTCGGCACCTCGCTTTTTCATAATAAAATACTTTTAGTTTAGGTCAGACTAAATGATGAAAATCAACAAGAACGAATGTAAAATTCGCCGACCAATTTTTTATTCAAAGCTTTTTAAGCAAATAATTGTAAAAATTGCTTAAAATACTTTTTAAGCGTTTTTGAAAATTCGCAACAAACGCTTTAAATGCATTTGAAGTGTATTTTTTTTTTTATTTTTAAGGAGGCTTGAGCATTTTCCAGAATTATTTCTTGCTTAAAATGCCTTTTTAGTGTTTCGTCATTTGTTCCGTGGCCCCGCCCACTTGGTCAAAATATTAAAAAAAAATCAATATTTTTCCTCTAAAAATTCATTGCATTCGAATCTTTTTTTACATTAAGGCATTTTGCAGAATTAAAAAAAAATTCTAGCTTAAAATTTTTGCCGTCTTCTTCTGATTGGCTAAGAATAATTAAAAAATATTTCAATAAAATTAAATACTTTTTCAAAAAATATTAATTTAGAAATATTTTTTTAAAAGTACAAAATAGTACTTTAAAAAGAGTAGTGAAATACTTTATTTATTTTTTTGTCGGGAATTCGTGATTCGGGATTTCGTTACTCTCCCCTGTGAGCTCAGAATAAAATAGTAGAGTAAACGGAGTAAAATGCTGAACACAAGGAGATGACATTTGAAAGGCTGGAAATTAAAAAAAAAACATCGTCAAAACAATAAAAATGGCGGAAGAGGGTGGTTGCTCTAGTGGAGAAGGTAAAATAATAATAATGATTAAATAATTTCTAATCATGAGAACTCTGAACATACTCTGCTCAGAACTTACTCTTTTCGAACAGACTCTGCTCAGTGCTCAGCTCTGAACTCAAAAAGAAAAACGCCTATAGTTAAATAAAAGTTGTTAAGAAATCTGGGAAAATTGAAAAAAAAATCATTTCCAACCGAAGAGTTTCAGTGGGGAATCTTCCAATTTTTGTAAAATCCGAAAAGCACCCAATTTGCGTTCAGTTAAATGCTTATATCTTTGGATCCAACGGTCGGATTTTCAAAAATTAAAATGCAAAATAAATCTAGAATGACAGACTTGTACATTTTGAAAACCGTTCAAAATTTCATACTAAAAACATTGAAAGGGATTTTTGAGAATATATTTCATCGAGGCAAACGTAAAGAGGAAGAGGAATACAACAAATAAAAAAAATTTACCCGATTTGCCATTCCAGCATAGTTGAGGTACATTAGAAATGTAAAAAGCATTTATGTATTTTTAAACTTTGAATAAATTCTTTTTTAAATTTGCTCTTCTTCGCATACAAATCTGGAAAGCCTACGAACAGGGCTGGCCGAATTAACTACATTTTCTACATCATTAACTACTCGTAGTTAATTGAATAAACTACACGTCTTATTTTCTACATATTAATACGTTTTCATATACATACAAAGTAAATTTATTTATTTATTTATTTATTTATTTAGTCAATCAAGTTATAATACTTTATAGAGACATTAGAATAAATTAAAAATAAATAACTTAATTTATATATTTTATACATTACAATATTTACAATAATTTCAATATATCTTTCTTGATATCAACTCTACTTTTATTAAAATCAATGACACGTTCCAATTCATTAAAAGCAATACACGAATCAGTAATTGGATTATGTTTTGCATAACTTCTACTATGAATAGGAACATATAAAAAATTTCCATCTCTCGGTCGCAAGCTACGAGAAGGTGCATAAATATTGTACATCGATAGTAACACCGGACATTTAATATTAAAATTGATGACATCAAAAGCAAAAAGTGCAGAATATAATTTTCTTCTCACCACCGAAGGTTTTAAGTCAATTAAAGCACATCTGCTCTCATAAGACGGAAAATTTGAATTTCTAAATGTCTTCCGCAAGGAAAATTTTGTGAACCTCCTCTGAATTTTTTCAATCCGAAAGATACTTGATTGAGTATAGGGATTCCATATAACGCAACAATACTCTAGTAATGGCCTAACAATGGATAAATAAAGGGTTTTAAGGGTATAAGGATCTTCAAAAGACTTTGAATTCCTAATAATGAAACCTAACATCGAATTTGCTCTGGAAATGACATGGTCGATTTGAAGTGAAAAACTCATTTTAGAGTCAAAAATAACTCCAAGGTCTTTTTGACTTAATAATCTTTGTAAACAATGATTGTTAATATTGTAATCATAACATATAGGATTAAGTATTTTCGAAAAAGTTACAACACTGCATTTATTACTGTTGAAATGCAGTCCATTTAGATTACACCACTCAACTACATTATTAAGATCATCCTGAATTTTGCATGCATCCAACGGAGATGTTATATTACTAAAAATCTTCAAATCATCGGCATATAATAGACAGTTTGAATGTGAAATATAATTTGGTAGATCGTTTATAAAAAGTATAAAAAGGAGCGGTCCGAGATGACTGCCCTGGGGTACCCCGGAAAAATTTTCAATTTATTTGACAGTACATTACCGATTTTGACATATTGATTTCTTCCAACTAGATAACTATTAATCCATTTAAGAAGTGCAGAGTGAAAACCAAACCGTTCGAGTTTTCTCACGAGAATATTATGTTGCACACGATCGAAAGCTTTTGAAAAATCGGTATAGATAACGTCGACTTGCACTCGGTTTTCCAAATTAAGAAGACAGTAGTTTGTGAACAAGGATAAATTTGTTGTTGTCGATCTACCACTCATAAATCCATGTTGGTGATCAGAAATATGATTTCGAACTAAATCATAAAACTTGTTTTTCACTATTGCTCTTACCTTAGGGATCAGCTGTAGTTTAGCAATAGGTCTATAATTTTCAACAGAACACTTAGACCCAGATTTGTGCAGAGGTGTTATCAAAGAATCTTTCCAAGTATCTAAAAATATACCTTGTTTTAAAGACAAATTGAAAATATAACATAGCGGGGCTGCTAAATTATGTTTACAATATTTCAAAAGAATTGGTGGAACATTATCCGGTGCAATGGAAAAACTGTTGTCAAGCGATGATAAGGCTGTCAACACATCATCTAAAGATAAAAATAAACTACCACCAAGTTTTTATAGGCTGGAGTTATAGCTATTTCACGACTGCCACGCCGATCATCAGACTCCTTTAAGTGGTGCTTGGTCTTTGTTCAATTTTAATTGAAAAAACTTTCTATGCCCACTCAAGTGTTGTTGTTCATTCAAACCTTCAATATTAATATGATGGTGCGAAAGCTTGGCAGCCTAACTGCAAGTGTGTTATCACACAAAAAAACCCCTGATAAAAATAAACTACCAGCATCAATATTAGAATTATAATAACCAAACATTTAATCATAACTAATGTTCAACTCAATAAAATTTGATTGAAAAAATGAAGCAAAATTGTTACAAAATTTCTTTAAGAAATTATTCACTCGATACATTCACATTATATCTTAAATCCGAATGTATTTATATACTTTAAGTTTGTATAATTTACATCCGGATTTAAGTTTTAGTCTGGATAAATCGAGTGAATAATATTATTATTATTTCATGCATAATGAATATTTATTAAGACATTTAAAGAGTTCAAAGATGGATGTTATGCATGTCATTAAGTTATAAAACAAATTTATAATTTCAATTATATGTATTATACATTATTAAATGTTTTAAACATTTTTAAGAAAAAAAAAAGTGGTACGTAATTTTTAGCATTTATTAATGCCGAGTTTTGTCTTAACGGGTTTTAAACACTTGCATGGAAGGTAGCCTTATTTTTGGTTATAAGAATAATTTTTAACAAGAATCTGCTAGATAATGTTAAAAAACCTGTGGGTGCCAAGTTTAATAAAAGTTGATGAATATTGTAATGAATATTGTACGGCAACTACTGTTATTTGTGGTTTCTTAAAAAAATGAATAAAACGTGTCGTAACCTGACTGACGGACAGAATTGCGAGACCCACTCTTTGTATTTCACTATAATCTTATGTCAAAATCTCGAGCTCGATTTTTTACGAATCCCTAACTTGCCATATACATAATGTAAATAATATGTAGGAAGTAGGTACCTATGTATCGTAAGTAAAAGATTAAAGAATTTAATTTAAAATTGGTACATATTACAAAAAAAATATATTTGTGATTTTTTTTATAATATTTTTGCTCAAAGGTTGCAATAAAATGTAAATTTTTTTGAAAAACTAAATTATTTAGGTATTATACCTTATACCTACCTTTAATATTAGAACAACATTCTTTTTTAATTTTTTAAGCCAAAAGAAACTCATCAACACAAAATTTTAATATCGCAACCTTGCGATTTCCATACGACATATGACTATAGATAGTGAAAAAAGGCAACAAAGAAACAAAAGAACAAAAGTGAATAATATACCTACCAAGAGTCAATTTGTAACAGTTGAGGAGAGCAGGCGCCTTTTAAAGGAGCAAAATAAAATAAAATAAAATAGAATAAAATAAAATTAATTAAAATTAAAAATTAAATAAGATAAAATAAAATAAAACAAATAAAATAAGTAAAATAATACAATATACAGATAACATGGTGGACAAAAGAGTAGAAATTAATGAGGAAGAATCAAAGAGAAGAGGAAGGCCGACAAACTTGGAAAGAAATATGAGCACGGGATCGATGGGAGATATAACTGATCAATGGAAAAGGAAAAGAGAACATACGTACGGTGTGGAGCAGGAGACGGAGGAAGGAATAGAAATAGAAATAGTTCAGGCAAGTAAGAAAGTTCCGAGATCACCTCAGAAGAAAGAGGGAGAGGAGTCGAATTAAGAGAGGATATTAAGGGATATGAGAAACGAATTCAGACATGAGATACAGGAAGTGAAAGAAGGGATGAAAAAGATGAAGGTGGATATAAAGGAGGAGCTGGGAAAAATGGGAGAAGAAATAAGAAGAGGGGAGAAGGAGAGAGGAGAACTGAAGGTTGAGGTAAGTGGGCTTGCAAGAAGGGTGGAGTGGAAGAATTGGAGAAAAGAGAACAAAATGTACGGGAGATTGAAGAGAGAATAAAAAAGTTTGAAGCTGAAAGTCAAGAAGGGACATGTAAAATAAGCGAGGGAGAGGAGAAAGAACATCTAGCGGTGAGGATGAAATAAATAGAAGTATAAAGATAGAAAGGCAAGAGAAAGAAAAAAGACGACGTAATATAATAATTAAAAACTCGCAGGTGAAAGGCAACAATTAAATAAACGGTACAAAGAATATTCTAAAAGATAGGAGTACGATCAAGAATAGAGGAAGCGAAGGAGGTCGGCAGGAGAGGATCAGACAGGAATGAAGGTCTGATAGCTGTAAAGAAAGAAACACTAGAAGGGAAAGCAGAGGTTATGAAAAAAAATGAACATAAGAGGAAGGAGGGAGAGAATTGAAGAGGATTTAACGTGGAAAGAAAGAAAAATGCAATGGCTGATAAAGGAGCGAGCAGAAGATGAGAAGGGAAGTAGGTCAGGATAAGATATGGGAAACTGATAGTTAATGGGGAGATATGGGTTTGGGATGAAAAAAGGGAGGTCATAAGGAAAATAATGGCTAGAGGGGAAGAACAGGAGCAACAATTACAGAGAGAAAGCAGAAGTAGCTCTAGATGATATTTTTCGGATGACTTATATGAGTTTAAAATCCATAAGGATAAGACTTCCCGTCAGAAGCGTTAAATGAGCTTTAAAGGAACGAAGAACTCTTAAATTTCGGAAATCAGCGGCTAAATTGTTAGTTGGGATCTGCGGTATTGGCTCGCAGACTAGTTGAGTTAAAGCCAAAAAACAACAGAACCCTTGGCGGAATCCACTCCGACTACCGTGGTCAATACGGCCAAATCGGAGATTAAGCTGGATCCAGTACAGATCCCGAGCTTCGATGGTAGTCTTCATAATTGGCTAGCTTTCCGCGAGGCGTTTGAGAACTTGGTAATGTACCCACTCAAAATCTCGAATGGGTTTTATTACCCACACTACCCATATTACCTGCTGGGCCTGCTGACCGGGATATGGGGTGGACCACCAAGCGTTTCTATATCACTTAATGATTATATCCAATGCTACATAAGTAAAGGTGGGATTTTTGTATTGCCGCCTCCCGCTCTATTAGATTTAAAGAAATAAATTAATTGCGATCACCAAACTAAACAAAACTATTTTTCAGGGCACTATATTTTAGAATTTGAACCCTTAACAAAGCTATTTCTGAATTATAAAGGGTGATTTTTTAAGAGGTTTAGAACTTTTTTTAAAAAAAAAACACAAAAAATTCGAAAAAATGAATGAAATATTTATTTGAATCGATAGTTTGAACCTTGCAATTTAATGTTTAAAGATAATTTCATGCAAATGTTGACCGCGGCTGCGTCTCAGGTAGCCCATCCGCTGAGTCCAATTTTGGCATACTCTTTCACACATATCGGCCGGTATCTCACGAATGAATGCATGGATGTTGGCTTCCAGTGCGTCAATCGAAGCGGGCTTGTCCCTATAGACATTAGCCTTGACATACCCCCACAAAAAATAGTCTAATGGTGTCAAATCGCACGATCTAGGCGGCCAATTGACCGGCCCGAAACGTGAAATTAACTGTTCACCAAACTCGCCTCGCAATTGCGCCATTGTTTCGCGTGCTGTGTGGCATGTGGCACCGTCTTGTTGAAACCACATATCATGCAAGTCAAGAACTTCCATTTCGGGCAAAAAAAAGTTTGTTATCATCGCTCGGTAGCGTTCACCATTGACAGTAACGCTGCGATTCGCATCATCTTTGAAGAAATATGGCCCAATAATGCCGCCGGCCCATAAACCGCACCAAACAGTGGCTTTTTCGGGATGCATTGGTAGCTGTTGCAATGCTTTTGGCTGATCTTCACTCCAAATGCGGCAATTGTGCTTATTTACGTACCCATTCAACCAAAAATGAGCCTCATCGCTGAACACAATTTTTCGATAAAAAAGCGGATCCTCGGCCAGCTTTCCAAGAGCCCATTCACCAAAAATTCGGCGTTGTGGTAGGTCGGCTGGCTTTAGTTTATTAATCAATAGCGAAACAATATAATACAAAAACAAAATGGATTCGAATATAAAGGGAGCAAATTAATAGTAGTGATTGTTCATTTGTGTATAGTTTAATTAAAATAACGGTACAAAAACTTCAATTCAATGTTATTTTATTTTAAGGAAACTAGTATTTTGTAGCATGACCATTATTTTGCTATCACAGCTTCGCCACGACGCACAGTGGGGCGACCTGTATGGTAGTATTGGAATTAATTCAAAAAATAAAACAAAAGATTTGAGTATGTTTTTATGTTTTTCCGTTATAAAATATTTGAATGCATCTTAACTTCACTCATTTTACTTTTTTAAATGAGTTCCCACTCTAATACGTGTATCTGAAGTCACCACTTTGGTTATCTTTTAATTGTGATTTAAAAAAGTTGAAAAAAAAGGTTGGGATTTAAATAGCTGTAACTTCCTCAAAAATAACGGTAAAATTATATTTGAACATGAAATCGACAGCGTCAGATGTGTTATTCAATATTTTAATAAGAAATTTCTATTTGCGATTTCTCGGTAAAAATACGTATACCAAAATTGTAGATAATTTAATTTTCTGCAAAACCGAGGTAAAATTTTGTTTTTGGGACTTATGGTTCTCTAGATATCGCGAATACCCTTTTACACCCCCACCGGCTAATTGGGGAGGGGTACAACCCCGAAAATCATTTTGTATACTCAAACTGATGCACCTTACACATTGCAACAAAAAAAACATGTGTTATATACAATTTAACAATTTTGTCGAGATTCAAAGAAAAATGGACATAATCGTGATTAAATAAGAATAATGATAAATATAAAAATGGAAATATGTTTCTTCCAGTATTCGTAATCGGTTCTTGAATAAAAATAATAATTCAGCTCGCACAATCCAACAAATGAATTGATTCCAGTTTTCGAGGTATCTTGCCCCATTGTGCGACGCACAGTGGGCAAAAATCGTTAATTAAGTGGTCTAAAATTCATAACTTCTGAACCAGTTGAGATTTTTTTACAATTTTTTTTTATTTGTAACTTTATTTAAGTACCTATCAATATACAACGTTAAATTTATCAAATATATGTTATTTTAATTTTAAAATAAATAACAAAAAATGTTTGTTCATTTTTTTAAAATAAAGTATATGTATATATACATATATACCTTCAAGTTATTTCGAAGTTAATGACCAAAAAATGGTGGCAAATGATTCTTATGTTCTAAAAAAATGTTGTTAGGTTGTTTTTCTCCCTGTAAATGTGGGAGGACAAATTAGAATATTTAATTATAGCTTTATTTATAAAAATCAAATTAAGTTATTTCAACAAATAATTTTTCAAAATACCGTCTTTGAACTAAATTAATTGAAAAAAAAAATTACAAAATTATTTGTTTTTGAGTACTAGTATATATTATATTTAATGCTGATATTAATTTTAAGTCGAATGTTTAAAATCTGGAGTTAAGGGTCTTTCAGTTTTTCAGAAAATTTAAAACTATAAAAATTGTTATTGCGGTCTAAGTAAAAAAAAAATTAAATAAAAACAGTTAATTAATTGGTTATTCAAAAATGTATTCACTTTCTGTGGGACAATTATCTTGAATTTCTTTTTTTTGTTAAAATTTTCTCAGTGACGATATAAATATAAAGGGTCTGATGATACCAACATCATTCGAAATAAGTATAAGAATAATAAGGATAAGAAATAAGAAATTTTGCATGTGTTATTTAACCGGTACTTCCTATATAGCTTATGCTTGTTTTCTTGAGCCTCTTCAGACAGCTCTCCTATTGGCAAAATATGAGAACTAATTATATACTCTCCATGCCAGAGAACTTTGCGAACAGTTGGTGTAATAAATTTGTTTGGGTAATGTTTTTTGAGCTCATCTAATGTGTCCTTGGCTTATTTTCAAATTTAAAAAAACCTCACTTCAATTTCAACTTTAATATTTCCGCAGTTATTTTAAAATTCTCAAAAAATATTCTGGCCGTATTACCATCATTGGTGTTCCCGTAACCTTGTTTAGGAGTATACTCAAAGTAAAATTTTGCATATACAAAAAAGTCGCTATGTAAAGTGTTTTTTCGATCTAACTCGTAAATGCGGATACATGCGGTATGAATCTTTCTAGTTTTGATAGAGCACATATTTAATTTTCAATTCGTAAATAAATTAAAGTTGTGAAAAGTTGTGAATTTTTGTATCGCCTTTATAAACTTGATAAATTGGGTAAAATTAAGATTTTTTTTTTTAAATCAAACGGTACTAATCTACTTAACGTTTCTTTTTATTTTTTTCCGTACTTAACAGATAAATATGTGGAATAACTAGCTATAATTTTACTATAAATATATATATATATATATAAATTACTATAAATTACTTTCCAAAAGGATTTTTAAGAAAATCGGGAATTAAAATTATGCCAAAAAATGCTTCATACATCGATTTGTAAGTTTTTTTAAGTTTGAATTTATTCTTCTCTTAAAAAAATCATATATTTTACTTACAAATATTTCTTTATTTAATTGAAATTAAATTTATGTGATTTGAAAACAATAAAATAAATATTTTTGACCACTAAAATGACGATTTCTGCCCACTGTGCGACGTTTCATTAGGTCCACAAGACCTCCACATCTTTAGGGTTATATTGATATCCAAGCCTGCTTCACTACGGTCCATAAAACATTGTTGATTTTTGGTTTGGCATTCCAAATTGCTTTTTGTATGTCAGCCTAAAGATTTTCAATAGGATTGAGATCGGGAGACTGACCAGGCCACTCCAAGACCTTTATATTGTTGTCCTGAAGTCATTACTTAGCTGTACTGCTGGTGTCTTTGGGTCGTTATCCTGCTCAAAGACCCATTTTAGCAGCATTTCGAAGTCGGCGTATAATAGCATGATGTTTTGCGAACATTTCTACGTACGAGTGGTAGTTCATTATCCTCTTGATCCAATATTTTGGACCAACTTCATAGCGTTAGAAGCATCCCCATACCATGATGCTAGATCCTCCGTGTTTTATAGTTTCTGTTTTGTATCTAGGATCATATCCTAGTAAGAATGAACCGTTAAATAATCACTTCAAACGTTAAACTTAATTGCCAGGAGTACCACACAAGAGTACAAGTTAGAAAAAGTGACTGTTTTTAAAGATATGAAAAACTAAAATTTTTAACAGATTCACTGCAATTTTTTTGCTCGGCATTGTACATATAAAAATATTTATGAAGTATCTACATTTTGTGTCTTAAAAATCTGCTATGCAGACTTTTTCATCGAATTTGCAGATTTCGTAAATATTTTGATGGCAACTAGTGTTACCGCAGCCAAAACTATTTATGAAACCCTCTGAATGAAAAACAGAGTAATTTCTAAATTAATCCTTTTAAAAACAAGTGCAATTCTTTTAAAAATGTGCGATTTAAAGCATTATAATAGTTAGTTATAATATACAAACAAAATATATTGTAATAGAATACAATAAGGTTTAAATTTTCATAAAAAAGTTAACATTCTTTGAGTTAAAATGATTGTGAAAAATGTGTCCTTTTTAAAAAAATGTATCCTTGAATCCCACCAACAAAACAGAATACCCTGGGATGCAATTGTATAGCAGTTTTAACTCTGATGGCAACACTGCTTACAATCTATATTTTAAGCTTATTATAATTCTTGCTATAAAAGTCTGTAAACCTAACTTGTATGAATAATTATATCATAAGTTTTAGTCTAAGTGGAACTGATTCCATCCATAATGTTATGTGACCTCAATTTAAATTTAATTTAACCTACCTACGTGCAAAGAATAGGTTTATAGACATTAAATCTTAATAAATGCGCAATCTATTTTTTTTATTTCAAATTCTACGTAAGAAGAATTAATTTATTCGGTCATTGATTCCATTTTTATAAATTTTTTTCTCTTCGATCTTGAATCAACCGTCTCTCGGTTTCCATTCTTGAATTTTAAATGCTGTTATTTTTTCAAAGTGTAAAATTTAGGGTTATTTTCAGAGTAGGTACATACCTAACGAAATAAGTGGCACTTTATTTTCCCATTTTGGCACTTTAGGCGCAGTTTTACTGTTTGAAGTAAGTGGCACTTAAGTGGCCAATAGGGAGACTTAAGTGCTTATAGAAATTATAAGCTAACACTGTGAAATGGGTCATTAGGTTTCCATTATATTTGGCACTTAAGTGGCATTTATTTCATTGTGAAACAAGGCCTTAATGCGTTTTGATCTGATTTACATTCGACTGTAGAACAAATATTTAGTACCTCTTGTCAAATAGTGATTTCTATACTAACATGCTAATTTTGGATGTCCATTTTAAATTACAAACATTCTATCCATTTGTTTTAAAGAAAAATGTATGTAGTTATATTTTGGTGTTTAACTAATTTTAATAAACATTTTTTTTTTGAGAACTACTTATACTTATACAAACAACCTCATTATTGTGTCCATAAATAAGAAAATTAGAAATCCAAATCCAAACAGAATAGTAAATCCTCTCATAAAAAATATCTACAGTCGAGTCTCCCTAAGTCGAATTTTCACGGGATACCAAGATTTGTTCGAGTTAGAGAGAGTTTTGGAAAAATTCGAGTTATAGAGAGAAACATTTTTATATTTTAAAAGGTTTATTTAATAAATAAAGGTTAATATATGCACATAAAGCAACCAACAACACAAAGAAAAGGATAACAATCCTTTTTTTGTTTTTGCGTTATAATTTTTTAAAAACTGTACCTTTTTATAGAGGTGCCAGGGTTATGAATACGAAGAAACGCGAAGAGCTGACGATGATGGTACACGCGATGCTACACATTTATACATATGTATTAAGGTTTTGATGGTTCGTAGTCATACTATACCCAAATACGAACTCGGAAGGGGTAATGTTTTTTTATTTTGTTTTGTTCTACACAAAATTCGACTTAAGGGGTGAAAAAAGATGCCAAATATCGAGAAAATGTGTTCGAGTTAGAGAGAGTTCGACTTAGAGGGAGTTCGACTTAGAGAATGGTTTTTGTATGGAAAAATGAAGGGAATGATAAAATATGGCGAAAAAGTTCGAGTTAGAGAGAAATTCAATTTAGAGAGAATACGACTTAGGGAGAGTCGACTGTATTTCGTCATTTAGTTTTAATCATAAGTAAACTGTTCTGCCTGCTTGCATACTTAATAAATCGAATACGAATACCTACATACATAATGTGTATAATATATGTATACCTACATTACCTTAATATCATCATACCTACATACACTCGAAAGTTTTACAAGGCAAAATTATAAAATTCAAAATAAACTTACCTACCTGCATAAATATATCAACCCCACACCATTTGCTTACAAAATTTATTTTTCTCCTCTTTTTCCCTATCCCTTTTTACAATTAGCCATCGCGTCACCCTCTATCAAATCTATAGAAAAAATCTAATAGAGAAAAAAAGACCCATACTGGTAGAAGGATATATTTTCTTTTAAAAGGCACACAAAAATCTAAAAAAAAAATTTAGCCAGTGCGATGTGTGAAACAAGAAAACGAAGAAATCAACAAGAAAAAGAAATGGTGATGTTGGTGGTATGCTAGTGTGTGCTAGTGATTTTTTTCCTTATAGGAAGAGTGATGATCACACTATTTTACTTGTATGATCATGCCGAATTCAAGAAATAGTATGACTAGCGTCATCTACAAATAAAAAGAGAACTAAACTCGATGGGGGCCATATTCTACATCTGTATATTTCTCTTGTTTGTGGTACCTACGACATAGCATTAACAATTTTTCCCCATGCAGAAAAATTCATATAATTTATCAATGGTTCAATAGCAACGTGCGTGTGAGTAAAAACTGCAAACTTCTTTTTTTAATCTCGTCTTTAGGATTTGATGGCCATGAATCTTTAGGATTATAGAGAAAATCTGGTCCCCTATACCAACTTTAACTTTCCATTTAACTTTAAGATTCCATTTTGTGGCATACGTTATGTTCGCTTGGCACCCATCGCCATTCGTCTTCATTTGAATTTTCCAGTATTTCGCCAACTCTAAAGGTAACAAATTGTTTTAGCTTTCGATGGTCATTCTTTATCCAACACAATACTGACTGAGAGCCTGACCAAAAATAACGCCTGTCTATTTGAATTGAGTGTCCTTTTATGACAGTTTGTGCTAATCTGACACCTAACACAGCTGCTTCTAACTCTGAAATCTGCTTTAGGGAAGCGACCTTCGTTTTGGAGCAAACTAGATTGCATTCTATAGATGATCCTTTTTGAACTCTCAAGTAGCACACTGCTGCAAATCCTGACAGGCTAGCGTCCACAAAAACATGTAACTCTATTGAAGACTCAGCATCAAACTTCAGAGTATTTAGGTAAGGCCGCCTTATGTTGATTTTTCTGATCGTAGGCAATAATTTTACCCATTCTTTCCAAAGCACAAACTGTTCTTTATGTATTGGTTCATCCCAACTTATACGTTCACGCCAAATAGACTGCAACAAAATTTTCAGCAACATCGAGAAATGCCCAATAAGACCAAGTGGATAAAAATTGCTCATAAGCACTCGCAAGACAATTCTTTTAGTTGGGGGAACTAATCCCATCAAGGTCTCTCCATCAAAGTTTTTGTTGTTAAATAAAAATAAAAATTGGTCGGTTATTGGTGACCACCACATTCCTAAAACGTTTTCAAATTCCTAGGGGCTTGAACGGTTTTTAAAGGATTTACTGGAGTCGACTGCTTTTTGTTCTAGAGCGGATAGTACAGTTTCGGAGTTACTCATGAAGTTGCTAATTTCAAATCCAGCTTGCTGATGAATATTTATGACATCTTTTGTAACGCGTATTGCTTCTTCTTGCGTGTCGAAACTGTCCAAGAAATCATCGACATAATGGTTGCGTATAATTGCTTCTACTGCTCGGGGGAACTTGTCGGAATGCTCCATGGAATTTTTGTTTTTTATATAATCTGCACAATAAGGTGAGCAGGTTGAACCGACAGTAAGTACCCTCATAACGAAGTCTTCTGTTATTCCCGTTTTTTTGATCCTCCATCAGAATCTTTGGGCGTGTTGATCGGTGTCCTCTACAAGAACTTAGTGGAACATCTCCCGTATGTCACCACAAATCGCTATATTCCTTTGGCGAAAGCGAAAGATTATGTCTATGAGTGAGACAAGATAATCGGGTCCAGACAGCAACATTGAGTTTAAGGAAACTCCTTCAATTTGTGCGGCTGCATCCCATACCAATAGCACCTTCGATGGTTTGTTAGGATTGAAAACTGGGAAAATTGCAAGATACCAGATTCTGTTCCCTTGATTTTTTTGTAAATCTTCCTATGTGAATTTTCGCACTTACCCTTTGGTTAAATAATCAGAAATTTGTGAGTCTAAATTAAATGAGAGTTCAGGTGCTTTGTGCAATCGCTTTTCAAGGCACAAAAGTCTTTGTTTTGCGGATGGTCTGCTATCGGGAAGCTCAATACAATCTGTTTTCCATAAAAAGGGAACACTACACCTTGTACCTACTTGTTTAGTTGAGCTTTCTAATATGGTCTCGGCTCTTCAATCTCGCCCCTTTGTAAGTTTTCTTACCTCCTTCGAACCAAAGCTTTCTATGGAAAAGAATTCTCGAACTAATTCATGAAGCTTCTCATCTGTCTTTTCTTTACACTCACATAAATGATAGCTGGGATGTTCAATGGGTGTTTCATCTATTTTGTCACATGGTCCGAATATGGTCCATCCAAGTCGAGTTTTGATTGCTGCTGGTTGGGGTTGGCTACGTATCCCCGCCGCACGTTTTCCCGCGGCACATTTGCCCGCGTCACGTTTGCCCGAGTCACGTTTCCCCGAAAAAAACTACCTTTTGATACTTTGGCGACAGCGCATTAAAAATTTCCACTCCCATACACTCCCATGCATTTTGGTGACACCAAATGATGAGAATCACGGAGAACGAAGTTTGCTACTATTTTGGTTTGCAGAAGACCGCACTGGACTAGGCTCCTCCCACTTTAAAAAAAAAGTATATAAGCAGGATTCGGTTGAGAATAATCTTCAGTTTCTATTAGAATTCAATCCGGGTAAGACCTGCGTTGGAGATTTTTTTAAAATAAAAAAAAAAGTTCTTTTAAGGACTAAAAAAAATTTATAAAGAGATATAAAATTTTTCATTTTTCATAATTACTACTATATTTTCATGAGATTTTTTATTTGCTGTTGAATTCTCAGAATGCTCTAAACACTTTTGAGCATTTTAAGCGTTTTAGTAATTCTACTGTTAATAAATTACTAAAACGCTTTCAATGGTTTTCAAGCGTGAAAAACAATTTAAGGCTAGTGTACATCGGTAAAAAAAAAAAAAAAAAAAAAACGCTTAAAATGCTCACTGAGCGAAAATAATTTTTTCAAAGTTTTTTGTCAAGCTTTTCCCCTCTTTTTTTGTCCAATGCTTAAAATGCTTTTTAAGCGTTTGAACATCACCCATCCCACCAATCAGTGTGGTTCTTTTGATTTAATCGATTTTGAAGTCGTAGACATTTTTTTTTTTTTTAATTTTCTGATTTTAAATTTGTTGTGTGGTTATAAAAATTGGTACAATACTTCTAATTAAATTTTTTGTGTATATTTTTGTGAAATTCTGTAGGTTTTTTAAAATTTCTTTTATTTACAGGTTGCATGTCCAGATTTTTATAGTTTCTTATATTTGTAGCTTAATACAATGTTAAGTATCCATCAAAAAATAAATGTATTGTTTTGTTTTCGTTCCGTATTAATTAAATCCTTTTTATTTTTATCTTGTTTTTGACCCCCACTATGACTAATTTCGGCTGTTTTTTAAATATAAGCTCCTGTTGATTCTCTTAACATTGAGCCTATAGACAATTTATCTGTGCCAATTCAAAAAAAAGTGAAAAAAGTAATTTATAAAATTTTGTTAAAGTTTAATTTTAGAACAGTGATAACAAACAGAAACGACGAATTACTACAACATGGAATCAGACCTTGCAAATGTAAGTATATGGAAGGTTTAAAGTGATAATTTGACGAAGTGATAATGTGGCAGTGTTTTTTGTTTTAAAAAATTAGACGTCTTAAATCCAAATTATTAGAAAAAAAAAAGTGAAAAAAAATTGTATCTAGTAACGGGGGATTATTTTTCTGTTCCTATTTTTTGAAGTGATTGTTGTACATTAATGGATTTTTGTCCTTTTTTTAATAAGACATTTAAGTTTTTTATGGTGTGTACCAGCGACTATGTTGTGATTACGTCTATCAATAACAGAAAGCTTAAATTAATTATTCCCTTGCAAGAAAAACTGTTCTTTTCATATATATATGTGCATTCTAAGGAAATTTGTGAAATACATTGTGAATTTATAGTCTTATTATTTACTTTTCAACTTCTATTTCTATTTACAGGTAACATACTCCACACGTGGCAAACCAAAGCTGGAGAAAAATGGTTATATGTACCATTTCGAAAAAAAACATGAAGACAAATCATTTTGGTGCTGCGCAGAACGCAGGACCATGCGTTGCAAAGCCAGAATGCAAACCGTAAAATCAGACGAAAACTATTTAATAAAAAAAAACCACCAATGACCACAGCCATGCTCCACTAGCCTTTGAAAAGCATATTTCTGATGCTAATGTGCATCTCAAGGAAACTGCAAAAGGAGCTCTGCCACCTAGCGTAGTAATAAGGGATACAACAGTCAGAGTTGAGCCCGAATGCCGCCCATATTTGCCAACGAAAAAAGCGCAAAATATGAAAATCCTGCGAGTTAGAGCCAGCCAAATAAAAGAACCAGAAACCCTCGACGAAATTGCTATACCGGAGCGATTTCGGTTCATTGACGGCGAGTTATTTGTGCTGGCAGAAACAACCCACTCGACTGGAAAACATATTTTGTTGGGCACCAGAAGCACCGTTGAACTCCTCGGCCAATCAAAATGCTGGCTGGTTGATGGGACTTTTGCAGTCGTTCCTCAATTATGCGCCAGCTCTTTTCAGTGCATGGTTATACCAATGGAATTGTTGTACCATTGGTATACTGCCTAATGAGCAGCAAATCGACAGCAGCATACGAAGAGTTTTGGCTGCAACTAATACTCTTTGCATGTAACAACAACATCCATCTACGACCCGACGTTAAAGTCTCCGATTTCGAAAAGGCCATCATTACTTCGGCTTCAAATTTCTTCCAACAGGCCGAAACACATGGCTGCCTTTTTCACTTCGGCCAAATAATTTGGAGAAAGGTGCAAGCCCTGGGCTATAAAAATAAATTCGGCAATGAAGAAGCGTTCTCCAATGAAGTAAGGATGCTGAAGGCCTTAGCGTTCATTCCTGCGGAGGAAGTTCCAGCTTACTTCGAAGAACTGTATGCTTCACTGCAACATGAAGAAAGTAAAACTCTGGCGAAATGGTTCGAAAAGAACTATATTGAAACGGAAGACAACAGGCCCCAGTACCACCCAACCTTTTGGACGACTGGAGCTGCTTCGAGCGAACGCTACTTTCCACGAACACAAAACAGCGTTGAAGCATGGCATCGTCGTTTAAAGGTCGTGGTCGGCCAATCACATGCAGGCCTTTATAAATTAATTGGTGACCTCTCAAAGGAAACCGTCATGGCAAAGGTTTCTGTTGAGAAGGTACAAAGAGGGGAAGTTCCGCCGATAACGAAGACTATGAAAAAAAACGAAAGAATTCAAGCAGTCATTGGATGTCGCTCAACAACAGACAAGGTGCAATACCTAAAAAATATTGCACACAATTTAAATATTTAAATATTTAAATACTTATGCTGATTGCAAACTACCGGACGATACGAAAATCCGTCCTTTTCAGGACGACCAAAAACTCATGAAGAGATATAAATTTTTTCATAAATTTCACTTTCACAAACATAGTCATAAAAAAGGTCCAAATTTTATATTATATTATAGATAATATATTGTAAATGGTCTTGGATCAAAGTGAGATATGTATGGGGGGGCGTGCTGCTCCCCTGCAACCCCCCTGCTTGGCTCACTATAGGATTTTGGGTAGGTGCGAGGTTGGGTGTA
The DNA here is from genome assembly GCA_929447395.1 of Epistrophe grossulariae. Lineage (NCBI taxonomy): Eukaryota > Metazoa > Arthropoda > Insecta > Diptera > Syrphidae > Epistrophe > Epistrophe grossulariae. Next base: position 52,953,737 of record OV839569.1, on the reverse strand, counting down.
TGCAAAGTTTCTTTCAATCAACTGAAAAGAAAAACTAAACAAACTGCCAAATTTGTTGATATTTCAATTTTTCACGTCATAGGAGACAAAAATCAGAAAGAAGTGTCGTAATCTTGTATGCATTAAATTCAAAGCAATCAACTAAAAAAACTATACAAACTGCCAAATTTGTTGATATTTCATTTTTTTTTTACGTCATTGGATACAAAAAGAAGAAAGAAGTGTAGTTATCTTGTATGCTTTCGTCGTAATTTTATGAAAAATCGACTTTTTCTTTAAACGCGATTTGCGGCTAAACTAGACGTCCTAGAGGCATCAAAGTTTACACCTTTAAACTTGATTTGCGGCTAAACTAAGCGACTTAGCGACTTAAAAAATGCATATTCGTGATCCAGGAAGCGGCAGTTCTGAAAAATCAAAAAAAAGTTGGTAAAAAAAAGTTTTTTCCAAAACTTAAAAAAAAAAATAAATAAATAAATTCTTGCTATGTAAACAGTTTTCTTCTACAAAAGTCTTTCATTGGATCAAAGTGAGATATGTATGGGGGGCATGCTGCCCCCCTGCAACCCCCCTGCTTGGCACACTATAGGATTTTGGGTAGGTGCGAGGCTGGTTGTATGCAAAGTTTCTTTCAATTGATGTTCGCATTATATGAAAAATCTACTTTTATCTATAAACGCGATTTGCGGCTAAACTAGACGTCCTAGAGGCATCAAAGTTTACACCTTTAAACTTGATTTGCGGCTAAACTAAGCGACTTAGCGACATACAAAATGCATATTCGTGATCCAGGAAGCGGCAGTTCTGAAAAATAAAAAAAAAGTTGGTAAAAAAAGTTTGTTTCCAAAACTTCCAACAAAATAAATAAATAAATTCTTGCTATGTCAACAGTTTTCTTGTAAAAAAGTCTTTCTTAAGCAAAAGTACCTCGGGTGGCCCGCTACGCGGGATCCAAGGATTTTAACTCCCTCTTCGGGGGGCTCTGTGCCGCTCACGCAACTCCGTTGCTCCGCTTAGGGTATGTAAAGTCGCCAGGCAGGCGCCTATGTCAACATTTTTCTTGTACAAAGGTCTTTTTAAAGCAAAAGTACCTCGGGTGGCCCGCTACGCGGGATCCAAGGATTTTAACTCCCTCTTCGGGGGGCTCTGTGCCGCTCACGCAACTCCGTTGCTCCGCTTAGGGTATGTATAGTCGCCAGGCAGGCGCCTATGTCAACATTTTTCTTGTACAACGGTCTTTTTAAAGCAAAAGTACCTCGTGTGGCCCGCTACGCGGGATCCAAGGATTCTAACTCCCTCTTCGGGGGGCTCTGTGCCGCTCACGCAACTCCGTTGCTCCGCTTAGGGTATGTCAAGTCGCCAGGCAGGCGCCTATTACAACAGTTTTCTTATAAAAAAGTCTTTCTTAAGCAAAAGTACCCGCGTGGTACTCATAAGGTATGTATGGGGGGGGGGGGGGGGTATGCTGCCCAACTGCAACCCCCCTGCTTGGCTCACTATAGGATTTTGGGTAGGTGCGAGGTTGGGTGTATGCAAAGTTTCTTTCAATCAACTGAAAAAAAAAAAACTAAACAAACTGCCAAATTTGTTGATATTTCAATTTTGCACGTCATAGGAGACAAAAATCAGAAAGAAGTGTCGTAATCTTATATGCATTAAATTCAAAGCAATCAACTAAAAAAACTAAACAAACCGACAAATTTGTTGACATTTCATTTTTTTACGTCATTGGATACAAAAAGAAGAAAGAAGTGTCGTTATCTTGTATGCTTTCGTCGTAATTTTATGAAAAATCGACTTTTTTCTTTAAACGCGATTTGCGGCTAAACTAGACGTCCTAGAGGCATCAAAGTTTACAACTTTAAACTTGATTTGCGGCTAAACTAAGCGACCTAGCGACATCAAAAATGCATATTCGTTATCTAGAAAGTGGCGGTTTGAAAATATAAAAAAAATTTGGTAAAAAAAGTTTTTTTCCAAAACTTTCGAAAAAATAAATTAATTAATTCTTGCTATGTATGTCAACATTTTTCTTGTACAAAAGCCTTTCTTGGACCAAGGTGTGATATGTATGGGGGGGGCATGCTGCCCCCCTGCAAAACCCCTGCTTGACTCACTATAGGATTTTGGGTTGGTGCGAGGTTGGGTGTATGCAGTTTCTTTCAATCAACTAAAAAAAGAAACTAAACAAACTGCCAAATTTGTTGATATTTCAATTTTTCAAGTCATAGGAGACAAAAATCAGAAAGAAGTGTCGTAATCTTGTATGCATTAAATTCTAAGCAATCAACTAAAAAAACTATACAAACTGCCAAATTTGTTGATATTTCATTTTTTTTTACGTCATTGGAGACAAAAAACAAGAAAGAAGTTTCGTTATCTTGTATGCTTTCGTCGTAATTTTGTTTGCAATCAACTGAAAAAAAAAACTAAACAAAGTCTGCAACCCCCCTGCTTTGCACACTATAAGATTTTGGGTAGGTGCATGGTTGGGTGTATGCAAAGTTTCTTTTTATCATTTAGTAGTTTTTATTTACTGGGACATAACCATTTTAAGGGACATTTGTAGCCCTTATTAGAACGTTTTTATGCTTCCGATTCTTCCATAAGGGTTCTAAGTTTATTAGCACAGAATCACAGCATCCGTTTTCCACGTATTCACTGTCATTAGCACCGAAATCAGACTTCGGAATCATCGTCACATCGACTTTCCATATTAAAATACATTTAGTTTAGGTTACACTAAATCATGAGAATCAACAAGACCGAATATAACAATTCGCCGACCAAAAAATGTATTTAAGCAGAAGTAATTCCGGAATAAAATCAGTTTTCCCTCTTCCACTTTCGCCACACCTGACACACTTTTCAATGGGTGAATCAGGCGCCAAGGAAGAAAAATTTCAAACGACATGAATAAAATCAGTTCTTATCAGAACTCCATGAAGGTAAGACCTTATCCAGCAATTCACTGAAGAGATATTTGCCTTATTTTTCATTTTTTGGGTTTGGGATTTCAGTGGTTTTAAGCGTATAAGCAATTTTTCCTTTTACGCTTAAAATGCATTTTAAGCGTTTTGGCAATTTTTTAACTAAAAATTGCTAAAAAAGCGTTGAAAAATTAAAAAAATCGATTTTAAGCGTTTTCGTGATTATTAGGTCAGAAATATTTTTTTAGAGTAAATTTTCACAAAAACGCTTAAAATTCTTTTTAAGCGTAAAAAATTAATTTTTTTTAACTTTAGAAGGCAATTTTGGGCATTTTTTAGAATTTTGTTTTTAATTTTTTTCTAGCCTAAACTGCTTTTTAAACGTTTTGACATTTTTTTCTTCGCCCTGCCCACTTATTTGATTGGCCAAAATAATAAAAAAATATTTTCAAAAAAATCAAATATTTTGTTGAAAAATATTAACTTAGAAAAATATTTTCAAATTAATAAATAATACTTTTGAATAAAGTACTGGAAATCCCGAAAAGTACATTCCCATACTAGAAAAGTATTATAATTTTTTCGGGGAAACGTGCCGCGGGCAAATGATTTTCGGGAAAATAGGTCGATCCTGCTGGTTGGTTTATTTTTCCTTCACAATGTTTCAAGCAATTTAAAAGATTAGCATTATCAAGACCTATCAATATTCTCGGCCGAGCATCACTAAAAGATCGGACGGGAATGCCTTTAAGGTAATGAAAGCGTGACGTAAGTGACTCAAAATTGATCGTCTGTGCAGGAAGATTTAAAGACTCAACAGTCCGAACGTTTGTAAGTGCGTACCTTTTAGAACTCTGTGTAGGTGATATTATCAAATTAACTTTTTTTGATTTTTCTTCTATACGAGAAGTACCAGACGTTCATTTCAAAAGAAGTTCCTGGAACTCACCCTTTAAGCCAATGATGTCTGCCAGCTCATTTTCCATCAAGGTGACGGAAGAGCCATCGTCGAGGAAAGCAAAGGTTTCCTTGGTGTAAAGGCACACTGGCAGAATTTTAAACAACAAACTTCCCTTATGTTTATGGACGCCATGATGACTTGACAGATTTTGATTTTCAGGTCGCGCAACTACTGGTTGTTCATGTTTGTGCAACAGCATATGGTGCCTATACGTACACCCCATTATTCCATTCCATTATTCCTATTGACCCACCAACATTTACGTTGACTATGATTAACAAGGCATGTGCGGCACAGAAAATGTTTCTTAACTGCCTTCCATCTGTTATTTAAGTTGAGACCAATAAATTCACTGCAATTTTCAACGGACTTACAAATTCCTTTACAGATAACACAGGGCTTTTGCTGATCTTGGCGTTGGAAATCATCATTTGCTTCTTCGTGATGCCCACTGCGAGTTAGTTGTTGAACGCCTTTTGTCAGACTTAACGTCTTTTGATAGTAAAGTTACATCAGCTACCTCACAAGCATCTTGGGCAACTTGAAATAGCCATGAACTAAATGTCGCCAAATTTGTGACTGGTTGACCCATTTTAAAAACACCCCAATTTAGCTTAGTTTGGAATGGCAATTTATCTGTCAACTCTTGCATTAGGCAGGGGTTGTTTAAATGGGATATTAGTCGAGCAGCTTCCATTGTTCCAACGATGTTCTGAACCGATAAGGCAAAGGTGACTAAAGTTTCCAACTTATCATCTCGGGGTGGTCGCTCATGTCTCAGCTTAGTAAGCAGAGTTTTTATTATTAAAACTTAGTAGTTTTAATAAAACTCAAGTATTATTAATACTTGAAACTTGCGTTGGGTACAGGAGCCTGGCTCTAACTGCATCAAGGACATTACCTTTCAGACTTCGGTTTAATCTTATCAAATTTTCGTCATCTGGAAATCCACATGCACGAGTTGTGCTCTCGAAATAACTGATAAATAATGGCCACTCTTCTGGTCGCCCAGTAAACGTTGGCAATTCCTTAGAGACTATATGCCTAATTGCTATCAGCTGCTGAGTATTTAACTTTGGTGTTGTTTGGTTACCAGTACGGACGCCACTGATGTCGTTATTAATAGTTTGTATGTTTGGTGTAATTTGGGTAGTTGTTGAGTTTCTGTTAGTTGTTGTCTTGGATTTAACAGCTGGCATAGTGAAGCCGTTGGCTACAATCCATGTCTCATTGAGATTTAAGGCAGTTTCTAACTCTTGGATGTTAAATGTTTCCAATTTCTGCTTGCTTCCGCTTTGATGATTCAAAAGGGCAAGCTTGCTTTTTATTTGTGGCTTGTTGGTTGACCTACTCATTTGTTCTTGAAGTTGTTAAAGCTGCTTCACTTTCACTTTCTGATTGTTGCTCCAAGAGTTTTTACTTAGCTTCGAGATATTCTCGATCTCTTTCTTTCATAAGATCTCTCTCTTCTTGTAACCTCATTAAGCTTAATTTTAACGATTTGTTGGAATTCGTGGATTTCGATTTGGTGGAGCTGGCCCGTGCTGGGACACACAACTTATTATGCGAAATTGTGTGTTTGCTGGAAGTTGTAGGATCGTGTTGAATCTTTTCAGTTGAGAATTTTCTGCTTCTTGGAGGGTGTGATAAAGGAGAAGGTGGCAATGTAGGATGCTGGTCATTCCCAGAACCACATGGAGTTTGTAACACTGTCGATGAACGAATGTGGGTTTCTGTTGTCGCTTGAAGCTCTTCGTTGTATAAAGAATTCGCTGCTGGAATTCCACTATCTTTTTGCTGACATTTAGGACATTAACATTGACACATCTAAAATGATGCCACTCATCGCATTCGTCGGATTGTACCATATGACTGTCGTCGGCATCATTACACGATTTGCAGGAGTTTTGTTGACTTCGAAGAGATCCGGTTTGTAGATCTTGATTTGACGGAGGCGAGTTCACCATATTTTCCAACAACCTACTATATACCTTAATGCTATCACTTACCTTACAGTGCGAGTCGAATTCTTTGTTTCAATCCTTTATAGTTAAAGATGAATGTTCGATGTGTTGCAGGTTATGAGATTGTGCTTAACTTCAAGGCACGTGTTTTAGGTTGTAGAGGATTATTTTGCTCGTCTATCTCCTTGTCCGGAATTTAATTAATTCCTGATATTCGTGTATTCGTAATTAGAAATTAAACAATTCTTTAGACTGTAGCGTAGCATATGTGTGTGTAGTAGCATATGTATACGTGTATAAGTATAGTGTGTGCATGTGCTGCTACACGTATATATGCTACAGTTACAATTGACTTATGTAACGACACTAGGTATTAAGTTATGCATACAATGTACTTTTAGTCTTAAGGTAACCGCTTAATACAGAATATCACATGGCGCAGCCGTTAAAAAAAAAAAAAAAAAAATAATGGGTCGTGCGAAGCTAAGTTAAGCTAAAAAAGACGAAAATTCAAGAAAACAGAAATTAAAAATAATAAAGGCTGAGACAAAAAGAACAAGCTATAAAAAATAAATAACTGCTATGAACCATATAAAAAAGTGTCAAATTTGAGCCTGGAGGGTAATGTGCATGCAAATTGGAAAAAATTTCTGCAAAATTATAAAATATTTGAAATAGCAGCAGAATTAAACTCTAAGAAAGATGAGGTAAAAATTGCTACTTTCTTAAACGGGGAAGAAGCGCTGGAGCTGTACGATACTTTCAACCTGAGCAGTGACGACAAAAAAGACTATGCTAAAGTCATTAAAGCTTATGCTGATTTCTGCACACCAAAAAAAATGTGGTCTATGAACGATTTGTTTTTTTTACAAGAAACCAACAACACAGTGAACCATTTGAAAGTTTTCTTACTTCAATAAAAAAACTAGTGAAGTCGTGTGAGTTTGGTGAACAAGAGGATTCTTCTTAGGGACAGAATTGTGCTTGGAATTGCTCACAAAAGTGTCCAGGAAAAATTATTGCAAACATCAGAATTAACGTTAAAAAATAAAAATAGCTGTTGATTATTGCAAGACGGCAGAATCTACAAAAGAATATGCACGTGCTATACAAGAAAAAGCAACGGTAGAAACCAGTTCTACACCGGTTCATGCCATCAATTCTCAAAACAGAAAGAGTGCTTCGATGCACAGCAAAACCGGAGAAAATTACAACAGTAAATTTACAAGAAGAGAACAGCAACCTGAACCTTTCCATTGTGGAAAGTGTAACGAGGATGGTATATTTTTACATTCTTTAGAGATAGATTCAAACGAAATAAAAAATAATAGTTTGAATGATAATATTGTAAATAATTTCAGAAAATTAAATGTTTGGAAGGAGGCGATCAGAGTTGAAGAGGCCTTTATTAATTTCAAATCGGATACCGGAGCAAAAGCTAATATTATTCCGTGGACAATATTTAAAAATTTAAAATCAGAAAGGTATATATGTATATCAAAAACAAATGTAAAGTTGGAAGCTGGAATGGCGGTGAAAAAATTGAACCGAAAGTTGTGTGTCAATTGGTTTGCTGTTTTAAATTAAAAACAAGGTGAGCAAAGAACCATTTTTTCTTATAGATCAAAACTTCACTCCTATTCTCGGTTTAGAAACCTGTGTTAAACTCAGTCAATAAAGAGGGTGAATACTATAGAAACAAAACTAAATGACAATAGAATGACTAGGGAGAAGTTAATAGAGGAAAATATGGAAGTTTTTGAAAAAGTAGGAAAATTTAAAAAACAATTTAAAATCGTAGTAGTGATGCAGTTTCAAAAGTATGTCCACCGCATAGAATTCCTATTGTTCTGAAAGAAAAAGTATTAAAAACATTAAATAAACTACAAAAAGATGGTATAATATCTAAAGTAAATGAATCTAGGGAATGGGTACACAATTTAGTTATTGTGGAGAAAAAGGATGGATCAGTACGACTTTGCTTAGACCCGAAACACCTGAACAAGTATATTCGAAAGCAACATTTTTTAATTCCTACATTGTGAGGCAAAATTTTTTACAGTCCTCGATTTGAAAGATGGTTTCTACCACGTTGAATTAGAAAAAAATTCAAGAAAGTTGTGCACTTTTTCAACTCCGTTTGGGTATTATCAATTTAATAGATTGCCTTTTGGGATCAATATAGCCCCCGAAGTTTTTCAGTATTACAATACGATTGTATTTGGTAGCATAGCGGGCGTGAGTGTCTATATAGATGAAATTTGGATAAGCGCTAAAACGGAAGAAGAACATGACAAAATTTTAAAAACGCTAATACAAAGAGCTAAACAGGCAAATATAAAATTCAATAAAAACAAAATGCAATTCAGGGTAAAAAGTGTTAAGTATTTAGGTCATGAGTTCACTGAAGCAGGAATAAGACCAGATAAGGAAAGAGTTGAAGCAGTTACTGCCCTCAAAGAACCTTCAAACAAAAAAGATCTTTAAACGTTTTTAGGGGTTATAAACTATTTAAGGCATTTTTTACCTAATATGGCAGAACTTACTGCCCCACTTAGAAAACTTCTAAAAAAAAATGTTTTTTTTTCGTGGACAAATAACTGCTCAACTGCTGTTGAAAATATTAAGAAAGAAATCGCTTCAGCTACTTTGTTACAGCCTTTTAACGAATTAAATGAAATAATAGTTCAAACTGAAGCATCACAAAACGGAATGGGGGGTTGTATAACAAACCTATCGTTTTTGCTTCAAGAAACCTGTCAGATACAGAGAAAAGATATTCTCAAATCGAAAAAGAATATTTGGCAATAACGTTTGCCTGCAAAAAACTTCATAATTATATATACGGTTGGAAGGTTACAATACAAACCGACCACAAACGGCTGGTTGCTATTATGGATAAGGACATAATTAAAATACCGTCTTCGAGACTGCAAAGAATGCGTTTGAGGCTTCTTAATTACAACTTAAGTTTAAAATATATTCCAGGCAAGGACCTTCACTTAGCTGATTATTTTTCGAGACATTTTAGAGAAACAGGAAATAAAGAAGAGGATAAGAGTTTTTGTAAATCCGTAAAGTCAATTAATGTGAGCCAAGAAAAAATTTTGCAATTCAAAGAAGAAATTGCCAAGGATAGTGAGTTAAGTCCAATAGTAAACTTTTGCTTACATGGTTGGCCAGAAAATAAAAATAAAATTCAAGACAATATTAGATTTTACCATAAATTGAGGAATGAAATATACCTTGAAAACGACCTTCTCTTTTATAACGACCGGATTATAGTTCCGCAAAAGATGCGAAGGTCCATTCTAGCTCAAATTCATGAATCCTACCAAGGAATAACCAAAACCAAAAAAAGGGCTCAAGCATTGATTTATTGGCCGAATTTAAACAATGAGATAGAGAATCTTATTGCAGGTTGTTCAAAGTGTCAGTCACTTCAAAAAAGTAACGTAAAAGAACCTATGATCGCTCATAAAATTCCTGATTTACCATTTAATAAAATAGGAAGTGACATTTTTGAGTATGCTGGTAACTCGTTTCTTCTTAAAGTGGATTATTATTCAAAATGGTTTGAATTTAAAAAAACCCAAACAAAAGTTCTTTTGAGGTAATAAAGATTTGGCGAAACTATTTTATTAAATATGGTATACCGCAAGTTGTTATTGCGGATAATGTTCCTTTTTAGCTCATTTGAATGTAAAGAATTCAGGTAAAAATGGAATTTTGAAATAATTACTTCAAGTCCTAACTATCCCAAATCAAACGGTTTAACAGAAATGACCGTGCAGATAGCGAAAAATATATTTAAAAAATCAAATACTGAAGACGAAATCGCAGTATCTCTACTAGAGTATAGGAATACTCCAGTTACCGGCCTGCATTATTCACCTTTACAACTTCTTCAATCTCGTTTGCTAAGATCTAAACTGCCAATTAAAAATAATATGTTAAAACCTTGTTATATGTAAAAACGTTCCAAATTATATTAAAAGCATGCAAAATAAAAACGAAAGTAATTATAATGTAAATGTCAGAAAAAGAAAAGAGTTTGTAATCGGAGAAAGAGTGAGGTTGAGGTTTAATAAGGAATGGATAAAAGGCAAAATTATAGCTAAATGGCACACATCTAGATCTTTTATAGTATTTACGGAAAATGGTAATAAATTCCGCAGAAACACTTCACATTTAAGACATACGAAAGAAGATTTTGAGCTAGATCTGCAAGAAAACAATGAATTGCATAAAAAAGAGCACCTCATCGCTGCTGGCCCCCTTCAAACCAATCCATCCGTAACAAGGAGTAGAAAAATTTATAAACAGAATTGAGAAACATTTTATGAAATTTAAAACGATAAAAATAATGTATTAAAATTGTATAGGCATTAATATCATTACATGATACATATAATAATGTTTAAAATGTATATATAAAAAAAAAGAATAGAAATTGAATTATAAGAAAGAAAAACAAAATAGTAAAAAATTAAATAAAAAAAAAGAACGAATTCATATTTTTAAAGTAATTAAAAAATATTCAATCCCTAAGGGGGAGATGTAGCATATGTGTGTGTAGTAGCATATGCATACGTGTATAAGCATATGCATACGTGTATAAGCATAGTGTGTGCATGTGCTGCTACACGTATATATGCTACATTAACAATTGAATTATGTGACGACACTAGGTATTAAGTTATGCATACAAAGTACTCTTAGTCTTAAGGTAACCGCTTAATAAAGAATATCACAGTAGGTTATTTGCCGATAGCTTTTGTCGATTGTTTAAGTTTTGCGTAAATTAGCTTTTTTTTAGAAATTTTTTAATGTTAATTTAAGAAAAAACCATTTAACTTTAAGTTCAATAAGTTTAATTTATTTTTGAAAAAATGATTGATACGAAAAGACAGGATTAAAAAATTTCGTATTCAAATTCACATGCGATATAAATTACAAATGACAGATTTAAATTAGTGAGAATGAGAATATACATAGGTAAGGTACTCTTTTGGTTATGACTTGTTGACAGCATTGCGAGGTTTGGCAACAATGATTATTTGTGATAAAATCTTATGTCTATACTTCAACCAACAAAAATAGGCAGAGAGCTTTTTCAAAATCAGTAGCGTGCCATATTTTTGCACCATACTAAATTGAAAGAACCATAAAAAAGTGTCTGCCCGCCCTTAAATTTTCGATTACATCTGGCGCAGATCCGACGCGACGTCCTATTGACCGCACATCTGAATGTTCAGTGAGCACTGAGCACTGAATTACTGTGGCCTATGGCTGCTGCTCCTATTCAACCCCCATTAAATATTGATGTGCATTCAGAGTTACCCGTGTCCATTTGGTAACTTGTTCAGTTTTTTTTCCATGGGTTTCTGTTGAGGTGCTTTTGATTTTCAGAGCTTTTAATGATGAGTGTTATCGTGGAGTGTTTTCATCTTTTGCATTTATTTTAATGTGTTGAAAATACGTTAAAATGTAGTTACAAAATTTTAAGCTGTTTTCTTTGAAAAAGAAAATTATTTGCGTAGATTTTCGTAGCGCGCGGTCAAGTAATGTTTATAAATAAAACAATTACATAAATGAAAATTTCTATCTAAGAAAAGGGCGGTAACACTACATACTATTCTTTCGTATTTGGGTCCATTTAAAATAAACACTGCGACAACCCTGTGAGAGCTTTAATGAAGGACAGATTTATGCAATCCACTGTAGCCAGAATGCGAGGCAAACGTTCTATCTGCCCACACTGCCTATTTTTGTTGGATGAAGTATAGGAAAATGGTAGATTTTCTAGAAAATTTATGTTGACCTAAAAGGTTTTGTAATATTTAGTTTTGCGTTTCACCGGGTCTTATGTTATATAAGTTCTTCTATTGAAACAAATTTATTTACGATAATTTATGTCAATATAAGTTAGATTTTATGTTACTTAATATACATTAGTTGATTTCAAGAAGAAATCTTAAGATTAAAAACCCCTTTTTAATATTAAAAAAAAACATACAATATTATGTTTCCTACTTATTTTATAAATACACCTAAAAAACTTAACAATAATAAATAATTTTTAGACACAAATGCGAATTTCTAGAAAAAAACCTTAGACTTTTAACAGAAAAATAGATAGTAAAAACCAACTTAACTTTGATATTATATCTCGAACACTTAACAGATTTGAATAGGAGTCCTCATAATGTCTCCTGAAATGAAATATAAAATGAAATGATTTAAAAAAATATAGTGTGAAGATTGAATTAATCCTACAAACAATGACAAGAACAATACTAAAATGTTTTACATTACGGGTTCTATAAAATGAAGATGCACAAACATAAAGTTCACATACGATTTGTATGGAAAATTGAAGGTAACGATGAGCAACCTCTAATTATTATTAATCTCAAGGGCTGAAATGTGGGTCCCGCTGTGTAAGTATGCATTTTTTTTGTTTTTGGCTTGTGCACATTTCTCCATATTTCAATACTTTCGAACTTAGATGTTGAGTAAATATTTTTTTTCTTAATCGTCCATCAATATCCAAGCAACTTGTGATCTAATTCAATATTGTACAAGTGTTGATTACCAATTGTAAATTTTTTAAAAAAATTATATTTTTAAGAAAGACATACTACCTACAAAAATCAATATTTATTATCAATTTCCGATGAATTTTTTAATATTTATTTGGATGAATTTAGTAACTACTGAAAGTATTTTACAGCACGTTTGAACTTAAAGTAAATATGTACCTACTTTAAATCTAAACGTCTACTTAACCTTATATTTCTAGCAATTACTTCCGTTATGCATATTATCACATATTTAAATCTAATATTTGTTTGTTTTGGATTTTAACTTTGTTTTTTTAGTACACCGTAAAAATTATGACAGCCTTTAATTATAGAGAATTCAATTTTGCATAAAAATAGGCTCAAATTTACTAATGATTGCCAGGATATAGCGCGAAACTTTTTGGTGACAGCCAAATGGTTTTGCTTACTTACTCTGATCCCACCTGCACGTTTCGCTTCTGATCTGATTAATTTTGCTATACCTATATTATTATAAAAATTTTCTAATACGATTTTTTTTTTCTCATGACCCTTTTTTGTCCGACCTTTTCAAATTCTTCAGCGGCAACACTACTACCTAGTACCCATTATTATAATAACAGAATTACAGGCAGACGGCAACAAAATTTCCAAAAATTGTTAAATTATACAAATAAAAAATCTAATCTAAAATAAAAATCTAATGTTGAAAAAAAAATTAAATTATACTACTAAATCGCAAAAAAAAATAACAGAATTATGGTGGATTAAGGGTTTAGTTATACCTTTCATTGAAACTCGTCATTGAATAATTTAATTTCTTATTTTGAGACACTTTGAAAACAAAATCACTGAATATTTTGATGCCAATAAAAAGCTGATGACTCAATTATTATTTCTAGTGAAACAAATATTTCATTTTGGCCCAACCTTTCACATAAAATGAGTTCTAAGATTTCAATGATCAATGGTAAGGTAATTCAATCATTGAAATAAATCAATTCTTTTCAACGTGGGCCAAAATGAAAACTTTTTGTTTTTTGTTTGTTTGAAAAATTGAAAAAAAGCTATAACTGGTCTCTAACATGTATCTTTAATCTTCATCTGCAAATATCAAGAAAATAAGAGCGGGACATATGCATGCCAGAAATACGAATGTGTGAAAGAGTACAGAAGATGAACATGTTTGTTTTTATATTTGCACTATAGCACTTCCTATATAATCTGCATTCATGAAGATCTGTGTATTTTGGCCTTCTTTCTCTATTTAATAACAGTACCTACATTTTATATCTTACATCCTTTTTTTTGCAGAACTCGCATGAAGATGAATGTAAATCCACCATAAAATTACCTTTATGAAGATGAACTTGTTTGTCTTTATATCTGCATTATGCATTATAATCTGCATTAATGAAGATCTGTGCATTTTGGTCTTCTCTATCTATTCAACAAATGTAAATGTTATATAATACCTACATGCTTTTTTTTTTGCAGAACTCGCATGAAGAGGAATGTAGATACCTACGAAACTTGATCGAAATAGTAAAAGTAAAAAATAAAATGAAATTTAAAAACCAAAACAAAATCCATCACCATAAAATTGTGAGGATGACCTCTAGCATAAAACGTTTCTTTACAGAAAACCCGTCTTTAGAGGTCAGACAGTTAGAACCGAAATTATAAGCTTTAGAAACGAACCATATAGCGGTGGATAATATAAATATAAATAAAAATTTTAAGATATAGACATCATGTAGCGCTGCACATCGCTGCACATCTACTTTAGCTTTTAGTCTGCATGGTGTATTTTACAACACCTATTCGCCATTCGTATAGGTATATCGGTATGCCATATATCGGCATACGATCATCATAAACAAAAAATCATACAAACCCACCGATTTACTTTCTAAGCACAATGAGGATTCAACTATAAATATAATTTTCAAACTATTTTGCAGAAAAATAATTTACTTTTTAGTGCAGAACGCGTGAGCTAAAAAGAAATAACAGTTATTAAAGACCGCACAAGAAAGTTAAATGATAACATATTATCTGACATGACTTATTCTTCTACATTCTTTATGCACCGATGATTAATTTATCTGAGGTATATTTATTTCAGTAGCATACGCAGGATTTTTTTTCTCAGTCTCAAGTGGTGTAATTTTTTTAAGGTATCTGTAATCGTCTAAAGCTACGCGCAAACCGACGGGTAGCGGTCGCGGTGGCGATCACGAAAAAAATGTGGATGCCGCACATTCAACATCTGTTTATTTTGTCATCTTCTTAGCTCATTCAATGAACATGAAGAGAGACCAAATATTACCAAATCCTATTTGACATTTAGGGTGGTTGATGATATTGAGCGCTATTGTAAAAAGCGGTTGGTAAGCGATGAGTATGTATGTGATGGGTATCTGGTCTGAAATGAATCAAAGGAGTAGATGTAATTTTTTGTATTGTATCGTTTTTTGTATGTTATGAGGCAGAAAAATACTATACACATTCATTAGCGCCCGCAGGATTTTTTGCAGGGGTGGGCATAGGTACTAAGGAGATTTTTCAAAGGTGGGGCAAAATATGGACTCCATTAGAAAAAAATCAAGGAACAAGTAGTATTTTTCAAAAGTCCATAGTAAAAAATTAAAAATATTTTGGAAAAATGTAATTTTTCAGAGCAAGAGGTGGGCAAGTGACTACCCTTGCCCTACCCTCCGGGTGCCTATGTACACATTGGTTGATATAAGAGAAGCATATAATCTCAGTCTCAAACTCCCAAGTCTCTTTTTTGTCATTTTTGTATGAACAAGTGGACCAGGGGTCCCAGGTTGAGGGGAAAATCACCACTTTTACCGATTTTTTTAGACGAAAGGGAAAAAAAAGGGAACGGGGATAAAAAAGGGAAACAAAAAACTTAACAGGGGAAAATTTAATCTTATCAGAAACAGTAGACGCAATTTTTAAGAATCAATTTAAATAAAACTAAACTTCGAAATAAACTATCGAATCCACGATAAGTAGCATTTTGCATACGAAAGCCTTATTATAAAGACTGATAATTGTTACAACTTCTTAGTTGAAAAAGACTTCCTTAAGCTACATTATTACAACTCTATGTACATTAAATAAGTATTTATCTTTTAGTTTTTCGCTTAACATGTGATTTATAAGGAACTTTTTTAGTTTAAAAAATGTTTTTAAGTTTCTTTTTTGTAAATTTTTTGTTTACCAACATTATAAAGTGTTATTTTTTATGAATAAAAATCAAAATGTTTAAAAAAGTTTAAAATGCTTGTATTTTTTCTTTGGGAAAAAAAGGGATTTTTTTTTTAAAGGAGAAAAAAACGTTTTGGTGCCAAAAAAAGGAGATTTTTATTTGGAAAACCTGGGAACCCTGATTAGTGAACAAAAAATATGAATTGAGATTGACATAATACATTAGCATTTCAAAATAAATGTTATGCTTGGCGATACGCGTGGTGGATATGCATGAAGTTGTAAAGTAGAATATACCTAGGTTTGTTTGAACAATTGATAAACTACTAGACAAAAAAAAATTAAGGGAACTAGATATTCAGAATTATTTAGATTTTTTTGTCTACATGAAATATGGCCCCAAAAATTTACATGTGAAGCAAGAACAGTAAAAAATAAATAAAATTTTGTAAATTGGGGGTTAAAAAAAGTGGGTCTCAAAATTCTGTCCATCTGTCTGTCTGTCCTTTCGACTGCAGCTTAAACGTGTCGGTCGGTTTTCTTCAAAGTTGGTACCAAGCGTTTTTTGGCATTTCCCCACACGGTTTTTTATTTTTTTTTTTAATAGAAATTAAAGAATGGATTTGTGGCTTTTCATAATGCTATAGAATGACTATATAGGTGTTACCTTACCGTTATTTTTTAATATTTGTTTTTCTGTTTTAAGTGATTTTTTGAAAATTGCCCCTCCCGCCTAAACAGGGGGAAATAGACCCGCCCATACGATTTTGTCTTGCCTAAGTCCAACCTACACGCCCTAGCTTTTTGTCATACCTTACGCAAATGACCCCGTATAAAAAACTATTAAAAAAAAAACCGCTCCAACGATTTTCAATTTTTTTTCTCATAAATTGAGATTTCGTTAAGAACTCGGATGATTTACATCGCATTGGATGTCAAAACACTTTCGGAGGTTGTTTATTCAATTTAGATATGTTTATTTCATATTTTATTTTACTATTTTCAGTCTAAACTGTAAGTTCCATGCATATATTATGGTGCTATATTGTTCAAAAATAAATGTATCTACTCGCATAATACTGCCTTAAACTTAACTACGTTTTAAGCAGGTGGTATACAATGCAGGCTCCCATAACTAATTTATTTCTTTTATAAGATAAATAGTTTTTGCAATATTAAAACTTTAAAAACAGAGTGTGATCGCACATAAGAGCAAGTTCATGCGACCCAGTCGTTAATATATTTTTTTTTTAAATACATACCTATCTAACAATGGGTGCCTACCTTACTATTTTTATTGATGTGTAAACATCTATACTGGCGGTAGGGTGAAAAGAAAACGTAACGTAACGTTGTAATCGTGATCGTGGTCGTGATTGTGATCGTGATTCTGAGCTTTACGAAAATTGAGTGCGTTCAACAATATGTACGTTCAGTAACTAAACGTTGAGTATTTATATACGAAATAGAGAGGTCGAGTTCAGTTCGTGTTGAAATTTGGTTGGCTGCTTAGAGGATATATTAAGCCCCTATTACACGATGATTCTTTGCGCCTGACTCTATTCGAACATAATAAGTGCGAAAGAGAAAAAAGATAAGATGGAAGACCAGTTGCCCTGTGAGTCGTGGGCCAAGTTTTACGAGACTCTTTTTAACGCTTCTTTAGCATTAGGCTACGCGGAAGCCAACGCGATGGCGGTGGTGATCACGATAAAAATGTGGATTAGGGATGAGCGATGTTCATCGATGTTAGCAAAACATCGATGTTAGAAGAAAAAACATCGATGTTTCATCATCGATGTTAGGAAATGTATAACATCGTAGCATCGATGTTAAATCAAAAACATTGACATTAAAGCACTACTCGATTTTGCTAGTAAAATGTAGAGGGAGCTAAAAAAAAAGGTAGGGCACCGTTTTCACATGCAGTATTTTGCTAGTGAATTCATTCGACCTTGTTTACATAAGATATTTTGAATTTTACAAAAAACAACAAAATTAGAACCGATTTCAACTAAACTTCGAAATATTGCTTTGATTTAAAATTGTTGAATGTTCATCTAAGCGAAATATTTTAACATCGATGTTAAATCATTAAATTCATCTTGTCTCATTTTCGATGTCCATTAGAACACAGTTTACACGTGTAATTTTTTGCTTATAACTTCATAAATGTGTAGTTTACCTAAAAGACATACACAATATCGATGTACCACAATGCACAGAAAACAAAAAGTCAATTTACGCGTGAAATTTTTTGCTCTGCTTTTATAAAAATCAACAAAATTAGAACCGATTTCAACTAAACTTCGAAATATTGCTTTGATTTAAAATTGTTGAATGTTCATCTAAGTGAAATATTTTAACATCGATGTTAAATCATTAAATTCATCTTGTCTCATTTTCGATGTCCATTAGAACACAGTTTACATGTGTAATTTTTTGCTTATAACTTCATAAATGTGCAGTTTACCTAAAAGACATACGCAATATCGATGTTCCACAATGCACAGAAAACAGAAAGTCAATTTACACGTGAAATTTTTTGCTCTACTTTTATAAAAAACAACAAAATTAGAACCGATTTCATCTAAACTTCGAAATATTGCTTTGATTTAAAATTGTTGAATGTTCATCTAAGCGAAATATTTTAACATCGATGTTAAATCATTAAATTCATCTTGTCTCATTTTCAATGTCCATTAGAACACAGTTTACACGTGTAATTTTTTGCTTATAACTTCATAAATGTGCATTGAACTCATGTACGTTCTTGTTTCGATGTCATAAATATTTGAACATGTCAGAATACCTATAATGCTAATTTACACGTACATATTTGACATAAAAAAAGAACAAGAAAAATATTTTGAAAAACATCGAAGTTTGAAAAACATCGATGTTGAAAAACATCAATATTTAAAAGCAAAAAAGGTAGTTTTAATTTATAAAAGATTCATTTTCATTTCGAAAAGTTGAAGTGTTAAACTCATGCTTGTTTCTTGTTATGACTGGGCTCTTATTTTGATGTCAGAAATACGTCGTTGAACTATTTGACTAAAGCACGAAATGAAAAATATTGTAAAAACCATCGAAATAAATTAAAAAAAAGATGCATTCTTTCGAAAAATTGGCGGTGCCAGTTCTGAACGCATTTAGGGCTATTATTTTGATTTTGGTGTCAGAAATACGCTAAAACTTCACAACAATATAATGAATTAAACGTATTTAACCAAAAAAAAATTGATAAGAAAAAAATTAAAAAACATCGATGTTAAAAAACATCGATGTTTCTAGTTCGATAAATATTGACATCTATGTTGTGTCTTCGATGTTGACATCGATGTTAACATCGATGTTTTTTCAATATCGCTCATCCCTAAAAATAAAAGCACACTTCAATCGTGTAGATGTGTGCCTTTCCTTTGATTTATGTGTATGGCATCCACAATTTTATCGTGATCGCCACCGCTATCGCGTTTGTTTGCAGCTACCTTTATCCGTATTTTGTATTCTTTGCATTACTTCGAAAGGTCGAGTTCAGTTCGGGTTGAAATTTGGTTGGCTGCTTATGCCCAGTTGTACAATAGTGGTTCAGCCTCGGTTCAATATTTTAACTCACCGATTTCGGCGGATTAACTAACGTTCAACGCTGGTTCAAGTATGTTATTGGTTATTATCACACACTTAAACAGTAAACCACTGTTAAAACTCAATTAATTCGCCGAAATCAGTGGATAAAAACTGCTGAACCACGGTTTGAATATTTGAACAACTGGCCCTTAGAGTTTCATGCGCAATTTCGCATGAAACTGAACGAAACTTCATGTAGCGACATAGTTGGTCAGATTATCAACTTTGTCTTAAAGTGTCGCGCCGTGAAGTGCAGTTGTCGCTAAGTGCGATATAGTTAATACAAGTTCCTACAGATAAGTCGTGAAGTTCAGTTCCGCTGAAATGCAGTTCCGCCGAGTGCGGTCTTAGCTTTATCCGTATTAGTGGAGCGGCATAGCGTCCATATAAAAGTTAATTGTGCACTTTGTGATAAAAGCATCAAATTTTTTTCATTGTTGGTACATTATATGAATATGATTTTAAGATATTGGGCCACTTCGAAATTTCGCCCCTTTAGGTGGGAGGTGCAAATTAAAAAAAAAAAATACATAAGATTGAAAAAAAATATTAAAAACAACGGCAACACTTACAATATCATGCTATACCTGTTTTTAAATCCAAAAACCCATTCTTCAATTCTGTTTTCAAATTAAGTTATTTTAGTGGTTAGTTATTGAAAAAAAATATTTTCAAACTCAAAATTTTGAAAAAAAAAAGATGTTGACTTTCTTGTTTAAATTATAAAATTGGTCCAATCGATAAAACTATTAAAGGTCATGTATTAAGTTATAATTTTTTAAAATGTTACTTAATAAGTTTGGTAGATGAAAAAAAACAAATTTTCACAACCACGCCCTTCAGTATCATAATAAAATCACAGAAAACCATCACTTTTCAGTCTTTTGCCTTGAACATCATTGTATATTAAGTTATATGTATATTAAGTTATTTTGCGACTTGTAGAAAACAAAAGAAGCTACAAATATGATCCTCATGGTATTTTTGAACATAACTGACGCCATTAAGCTCCAACAAAAACTTAAAATTCCGTTAGTTGTAAAATTCTCAGTTTCTTCGCTCAGTACAGCGCAATGACCCCTTAAGTCTTCTGAATAAATTTAAAATTTAATCACATACAAATTACTGGTACCACTGGTTTTTTGCGACGAATACCTTTATTGAGGGGGGGATTGAGAAAGTGTTTTTTTTTTCAAACGTTTCATTTTCAATTAAACCGATTTCTTTTCGATCCGCTACAAATTTTGCTAACGATTTTTAACTTATTGAGACAAGAAATAAAGTACATATAGGGCTGATTTTATCGGTCCACGGAAGGCCGCAGAAGCCGGCAGAGGTAGGTAGGTAGGTTGAAATGACGGTCACGAGCCACTTAGCTTATTGAGCCAATTAGAGCTAGAGTGCCTCGTTTTGATACCATAACTCATAGGAGCAATGGATGGAAATGGTATGGATTGTTTGAGTCTCGCAGCAACATGCCACATTGATCAGATTGTCGGTTGGCTCAGAGACTTACAAGATTTGTACTCTTAGAACGATCATCTTGTCCTACGAAAGATGTACAGTGGCTACTGAGGTTTATCCTAGAGCTAGTGCGTTTCGTTAAGGAAGGAGATCAAATCTTTGATCCTCATCTCAGAAAGTTCGTTAAGGTCACGAAAAAAAGATTTACCAAGTGACTGAGCTCTTTTTCTGACCAAAGTGGAGCATTTACACAGGAAATGAATGACTGTTTCCTTTTCCTGCTGGTCCCCGCAACTACGACAGTGATAATTGT
This sequence comes from Epistrophe grossulariae, assembly GCA_929447395.1. NCBI lineage: Eukaryota > Metazoa > Arthropoda > Insecta > Diptera > Syrphidae > Epistrophe > Epistrophe grossulariae. The sequence continues at coordinate 52,932,684 of OV839569.1, read as the reverse complement.
AGGGTATATCTAGCTTCGCTGCATGCTCTCCGATTGGCCAGTATCCTGTTCATGTTGCAACGACCTGGCTATGTCGCGCCTGGGTCTGCAAATTAAGTCGTTTGTCCGGGATTTACTATAGGTGGGCCAAATCTTCCTATAAATGATGGAATTTGACAAATTTCCCCACCTGCGATTGGATTCGGTAAGAAAAATAGAAAATGTATTGCCCTTCATGACTCCAAGTGGAATGTTAACTGTTTCCGCAAGTGAGTCATGAAGGGCTGAACCTTGCCTGGCCAGTTCGTCAGCCCGCTCATTTCCCTCTCCCTGAGATTCACATTTAGGCTGGCGAGGTCATCATGGCATTGCGGCCCCAATTTGGAAGACGATGCAGCTGAGCTAATGGCTTTAACAGCTGTCAGGATAGTGGTCTTTCGGTATTGGTTGGGGTCTTGTTTGAGTACCTTACATGCTTCCCCAATTGCCAGTAATTCAGCTTGAAAAACACTAGCAAATTCGGGTAGCCGAAAAGATCTAGAGATATTTAGAGATTCGGAAAATATTCCTGAACCAACCCCACACTCTATCTTTGAACCATCAGTAAAAATAGTTGTGTCGAAGTCTTTCGTCACGATGTCGTTTTGCAAAAAAAACAACTTTAAAATCCTTACTGAGACACAGAATAGGAGCGAAGTAATCAGTAGTAGTTGACAAAATATCTGTGGGAATAAGATTATTAATAGAGCCGGCAGAGGTATTGGCCTTGTTAATTATTTGACCAAAATGGGAGCGAAGGTTAAGTTCACTGCCACAAATAATTCCAAGGTCTCGAATGGATTAAATTATGGGAATGGCCACGTTGCGAAAGCAATATGTACTAGGGGTTGAGGGAAACCGTTTACGAGAGAAGGTTATAGATTGAAAGTAATGTTGAGTTCTAAGAAATTCATTTCGCACCAAGTTTGGAATAAATTGAATTGACCTTAATGATTTTAATATCAACTACATAACTACGATATGAGCCAGTAGTTATATTGACTGTCAATATCGTTTATTGTTAGAACAAAGATAAGAGGGCCCAAGTGGCTTTGAAGAACGCATGAAGTGGCGTAAATGGGGATATGGGGGTCAGAGATTGAGAACCTGAACAAAACCGGAATGATCATTATAAATCCTTCTTTCATTCCGTTAACTATTTTCCAAAGTAAGATCAACGAATGGTTTGAAAAATATATGTAAATTCACAAACGCATCGTTGCAGAGATGTTGCACAATCACTTGGGTCAAACATTCATAAAGCCATCAAACCAGCATCAATTTTAATGTAAAGTCTTCACTATTGCAAACTGGCATCAAATAATGCACAAACTTAAAGCAAAACCAGAATCAAGGAAATGCGATGCGTAGTTGCTGATGTATTGCATCAGCATCAGCTGCGTTGCGCATCAGCATCGCAACAAAGCAAATGTTTGATGTTTATGAATGTACACTATTGTTGATTAAAAAATTTACTGTCCGTAATCAATTGAGACAAATTGTATAAATTACAGTCCAAACCTGGCATTTGCCGTGTATAGACAAATTTGGTGCGAATATTTTTTGACCGCGTGTGAGAGATATAACATTGTTACTGATTTTTCTTTACACGCTCTTAGAAAGGTAAGAGATGAGTTGGGGGACGCCCCCCCAAAACCATAACCGGTTTATAGGCCTCGATTCTGAGGTCTATATAAACCAAACAAAAACATAACAAACGAAAAAACTCAGATGAGAACGAATTTCCACAACTTCCCACGATTACGAATGACAGTAACTTCCCACGCTTCCTTATTATAAGTGGAACAGACAAAATCACAAATGAAACAGGAAAAGGTGATAACACTGTACGATTACGTACTCTCGCATCATATAATCCCTTCCAAATAAATAGAGGCTTGGAACATATATCGAAAGACATTTTGGAGGTAAAAGCAATGAGGTCAGGTGATCTCCTTCTAAAAGTCTTAAATGAAGCAACCGCAAACAAATTCCTCAAAGCCAAACTTATTGATTCGATTCCGGTTAAAGTAAGCAACCACGTGGCACTAAACTCTGTTCAAGGTAGAATATACTCGAGACACATAATCGATATCCCTGAATCAGAACTTTTGGAAGAACTTAAAAAGTTCAAAGTTACGGAAGTAAGAAAAATGATGAAACGAGAAAAAGATGATTTAATTCCGACAGGGGCAGCAATAATTACTTTCGACTTAATCCGACGACCACAAGCCATCAAAATAGGTTGGATGAACTGCAAAGTAGACGAGTACATTGCTAATCCCATGCGCTGCGTACTATGCCAAAAATTGGGACATACCAAAAACCGCTGCACTAATGCAGCACTTTGCAAAGAATGCGCACTTCCACCACCGCATACTCCCTGTACCCGCACGTTCTGCATCAATTGTAACGAAGAAACCCACACGTGGTATGATCCCTCCTGCACCGCTTTCCTTCGGTATAAGTCTGTTAATAAGATCCAAGCTGACCGCCGATGCACAGTTCGTGATGCATGGCAAATATATAACGACAACCCTTCACTCCACCAACTACAGCCTCCCAAGAAGCGCAATGAAAATAACCCGACAGTTGCCGAAATAATAAAAAAACGCATCGAGAATCAAAACAGACCCACAACCATCTCCGTCAACTCCAGCTCACTCACTGAAAAAAATTTACAAATTGAAACCCAACAAAACACTCCATCTAGCATAGAAACTATTACAAAAACTACACCACATACAAAACCCCTCCAAAACATTCACAGCCACCTTCTACAGCAAACCAACAAAATATCCAAAACACAAACAACTCAAAAAAATTCTACCTCATCAAATCCTCTCGAATTAAAAAATAATACCAATTTCTCTCATTTTTTGGAAAGAAATGCAAATCTACTCTCTTCCTTATCAAAGGAAAACACTATGGAAATCGACACTGAACCTGAGCAATCTATTTGCTCAATCTTACCAAATCACTCAAACTCACTCCCACGAAATCTCTCTAACTCTCAACAAACAAATCGCAATACATCACCCACACCACAATCAAAAAATAAAAAAACCGATGAATTATAATGGAGCTGTTGGAATTTGACTTTGTCATCCTCCAATGGAACCTTCAAGGCTTTTTAAATAATAAACACTGTCTAGAACGTTTAATTAAAAAATATAACCCAGATATAATAGCACTTCAAGAAACCCACATTACATCCAATACCAAAAAATATTTTAAAATGAAAAACTATCAAACTTTTGAACACAACAAAAATTATGATTATGCCAAAGCAGGTATAGGTATTCTTGTCAAACAAAATATACCTATAGAATCGCATATCACCTCCACATCAAACTTGTTGCATCAAACTATTGAAATAAGAGCAAACAGAACAATTAACATAACGAATATATACAGGGAGCATGACGTTGTTATTACTCCAGAAATCCTAGAGGATATTCCATTAAGAACACGTAACCACTATTTAATATTAGGAGACATGAATGCACACAACACGTTATGGGGATCAAATGCAACTAACCCTACTGGAGTGAAATTCGAAAACTTTGCAAATGATCGGAACTTAGTCGTTCTAAATGATGGTTCACCCACCTCTTGATATTGCACCCTTGAGGATATTGCACCCTTTCTTAATTGGGAGGTCATACCATCAGGTTCAGAAACCAAAGATCATATTCCAATATTAATACAAACCTCAAAACAGAAAATAGCAAAGAAATTCCATGCACGGTTTAAAGAAAATTTAGCTGATTGGAGTTTGTTTGAATTAACCACACAAACTCTTACATCCAAAATAGTTACATCAAACAATATAAATCAGGAAGCAGCAAAAATTAAAAAAATTATCAGAACAGCCGCAGCAAAAAGTATCCCTGTAACAAACCAAAAGAGACACAAATCGAATCCTTTATGGTTCACCAAAAACATTTCCATTCTTGTGAAAGAAAAACATGTTGCTTGGTCAAAATTACGAAGAAGCCCCACAACAGAGAACTGTATTCATTACAGAAAATCTTGTTCGAAACTTCGGAGAGAATCTATACAAGCTAAAAGATTGTCGTGGGAAAATTTTATCAATACTATGAACCCGACACTAGACTCTAGAACACTTTGGAATAAAATAAGGTCACTCAGAACTTCGAAGCCACCTCAAGAATTTCCTTACATGTTTATGGAAGAAACTTAACAAATAGATCCAAGTGTTATAGCTAATACTTTTGCAAACAAATGGAAAGAATATAGTGCGGACATCTCTTACCCTAATATTACTATCCAAAGAAAAAACAGCTTCAATGTTGATGACCTCCCTAATTTTCTTAACCAATCGGAATATCTCATGGAAGAAATTACACTGGTTGACCTCAAACTTATCCTACAGGGTACAAAGGGAACGACCCCGGGAATGGATAAGATTACATACAATATGGTCAAATATTGTGATGATAGTCTTAAAAGAAGAATTTGTGCTTTGTACAACAATATCATGGACACAGGTATTTTTCCACATGACTGGAAGCGGGCACAACTTAAACCCATACCCAAAAAGGCACGAACGTCCCATTCATATGAAGAATATAGACCAATATCACTCCTCCCAATTCTTTCTAAGATTTTTGAGAAAATCCTCGCTAAACGAATTGGCTGGATTATGGAAAAAAAACTGGATCCGGCACAATATGATTTTAGACCTAATAGAGGGGTTCAAACACTAATACAACTTATGGAGCACAAAATCGCCGAAAATCTGTCTGAAACAAAGCACAGTATCGTTATCTCATGGGATTTAGAAAAGGCATTTGACAGAGTTTTAGCTTTCCCAGCTATCAATCAGCTTCACTCATGGGGAGATCCAAAAAAAATCCTGAAAACAATTCTCTCTTTTCTCTCAGGAAGAACTTTTCAAGTCAATGTTGATGGTCACAACTCGTCCTTAATTAAGCTGGAAAACGGAATTCCTCAAGGTTCTCCACTTTCGTTGGTCATATATAATGCTTACATCGATTCTTTGATAAGAGCACTAACCCTTTCAAGATACAACCTGGACTTCATTGGAATATACGCCGATAATATTTACGCCTTAGCTTCAGGTGATAATATCAACGTAAAGGAAATCATTGAAAAAGCTGACTCTGCAATACACAATTGGGCTCAGGAAAGGGGTGCAATAGTCCCACCAAAAAAAACTGAAGCTCTTCAACTCTGTAGAAAGAGAAAATGTGTACAATCTCCGATTATTCTTCGAGACAGTTTGATTTCACCTCAAAAACAACTAAAAATACTTGGAGTTCATTTTAGCGGTAATCTCAAATGGGACATACATACTAAAAACCTTCTAAACCTACTGAAGTCTAGGAACAATGCACTCAAAATGATTTGCTCTCGAAGAAGAAGACCACACCTAGAAACAGCGATCAAGATAGCAAAAGTATTAGTGGAAGGAACTCTGCAACATGGTATGACAGTATTTATGTGGACTACTAAGAAGAACCTCGAAAAAATTGACGCAGCAATCAATGAATGCTACCGCACTGCAACAGGGGCATTAAAAACTACACCAATTGCAGCACTCCGAATCGAAGGAGGATATACTTCCTTCGAACAACTTGGAAAAAAGAGAGCAGTAAACACAATTAGCAAAGGATTAGCTAGCTTTTTACATCCCTTCACACAACATTAAGAGAAACGATCCTTAGCAAAAAACCAAACCGAAAAAACTCCACTTCCGCCTTGGCCAACATGGTATCTTTAATACCTAAAACTCAAATAGCTTTTCCTGAAATTAGTTGAAGAGAGAGTTTTAACCCCCCGCCACCTTGGAAGAGAAACCATCTTAAAATCGACACCAGTTTAGCACAGCTTAGAAAAAATGAAACCCCATATGAACAGTACCGCAAGCTTCACAGGGATATGTTAGCCTCAGCGAATGCAGATCGTGTCCTTTATACCGATGGCTCTTTCCAGGATAATAACTCTTCTTATACAGTGATTGAACTTAAGATGAACGGAGAAACAAAACTTAGCCACCTAGGACTTTTGTTGGACCTAGCTGGTAGCTACATTTCAGAACTAACAGCTATCGAAAAAGCTATTTCCATAGCCCAATGCTTCAATGAAAAAACAATTATCTTCTCTGATAATTTAAGTATCCTGTATGGACTTCGCAGTGGACTTAACAAATGTCCTTCCCTGGAACACATCAGAAGCAGCCTCAATTCTCACACCAACATAATGTTAGCTTGGGTACCTGCACACGTAGGAATCATTGGCAACGAATTTGCAGACACTTCAGCTAAAGAAATCAGTAAACATCCTTTGACTATTGAAATCCCTGTCTCTTATCGACTCACGAGGAAAATATTTGAATATATCCAGAGAACACAAATTGCTGAGGAGTGGAAAAACTCCGAAACTTTTCTTCGTAAACATCACATTTTCCCAACTCATATACCATATAACATAACTTTCACAAGAAACGACTGTATAAAACTGTTAAGAATTAGGGAAGGCAAAACCCTTTTCACGAGTCGGCATCTGTACAACAGAGAAACTCCAGAAGAATGCAAGAACTGTGGAACTGCCCTTATTATTTGGCACACATTGGTTACTTGTCCTATCTCCAAACGTATAAATGATCCACAACTTATTGAGCAACAACTCGCTGAAATCTTAGATCCAGCCAGTTTGCATTCACTTAAAAACATCAAAGAAGCAACAACACTTCACAATAAATTTAATGATATTTAGATCTAAATTCTTTTAAACACAATCAAATTTAATTTTTTTTTCTTTTTTGTTATTACTTCACATTTGTGTAAAATCTAATCTTTTCTATCGTTATGTAAAATCTAAGAGTTCTAATTTTGATATTTTTTTGTTTTTAAATTTTACTTGAATTATTTGCTCCTTTCAAAAGATGACACCATATGGCCCTGTTGCCCTGATGTCTTCATTAAAAACTAGTTTATAAATTAATTTTGTAAATTATTTAGTTATAAATAAATAAATAAATAAATAAGTATAAATTACACCCAAATTATGTCATTTTTATATTATAAAACAACTAAAGTCTTCTTAATTAAGTGAATACAAAAAATTTAAATCTTAATATAATACGTTTTTTACTAAAAAATATAAAACAATCTCTCCCCATATACACTTACAACGAAAAACGATGGCATGCAATAGATCTTAGTAATAATTCTCATTTGATTGTATTCGTCGAAAAATATTTTTTGCTTAAATAAAAACCAGAATGAAGTTATAGGCAAGAGACCGAAAAAAGTTTTCAGAATTGTGAAGGCGGGCGTATGGGGCGTGGTTATCGTAATTTGTTTTTTCATCAAACAACCATATAAAATAACATATTAAAAGTTCATAACTACCTAAACTATTGTAGGTCTATTGATTTAACTAATTTTATAATTTAAACAAGAAAGTCAAAATCCATTGTTTATGTTCAAAAATGACGGTTTTAAGAAAAAAGTAGTTATGGTAATTTTCAATTTTCTAAAAAAACTAAATGACTTAAGACTATCTGGTTTTTAGCACTCGACTAAAAGTTAATAAGAGTATCGAAAATGATAAAACAAATTAGTACTCAATAACGTAAAATTTTGCTAAAAAAATCATAATAAACTTTTTTTTTTAATTTTTTTTTCAAAATTTTGAGTTTGAAAATATTTTTTTTCAAAAACTAAGCACTAAAATAACTTAATTTGAAAACAGAATTGAAGAATGGGTTCTTGGCTTTAAAAAAAGGTATAGCATGGTATTGTAAGTGTTGCCGTTGTTTTTTAATGTTTTTTTTTCAATCTTATGTAATTTTTGTTTTTAATTTGCCCCTCCCACCTAAAGGGGCGGAATTTAGAAGTGGCCCAATATCTTAAAATTATATTCATATAATGCACCAACAATGAAAAAATTTTATGCTTTTATCACAAAGTGCACATTTATTTAACTAAGCCGCCCCACTATATTTTGTATTCTTTGCATTACTTTTTGGTTTAATCATCTAGACTGGCGGCAAGGATACTGAATTATAAAGATTGGAATCCTCGACTGTCATTCTGGTTTGCCTACAAGCTAAACAAAATGGCGGACAAAAATATGAATTCAACACTGCATAAGTTGTTGTTGCAATTCACATCTATTCATCGACACGAGATGAAATTTCAAAAACAACAATGTAAACAAATGGGTTTTGGGGGACGGAACGTACGAAAGATTCCAATCTTTATAATTCAGTATGTTTGATTCTGACCTTCACGAAAATTGAGTGCGTTCAACAATATGTACCGTCAATAACTTAACGCTGAGTATTTATATACGAAATCGATAGGTCGAGTTCAGTTCGGGTTGAAATTTGGTTGGCTGCTTAGAGGATATATTAAGCCCCTATTACACGATGATTCTTTGCGTCTGACTCTATTCGAACATAATCAGTGCGAAAGAGAAAAAAGATAAGACGGAAGACCAGTTGCCCTGTGAGTCGTGGGCCAAGTTTTACGAGACTCTTTTTGACGCTTCTTTAGCACTGTCCGTATTTTGTATTCTTTGCAGTCATGTAGACTGCTTTGAGACCAGAGCGGTTTTTCTATTTTGTTTTCCTTTCAGTTCCAGAGATTTTTGATGTGTAAACATCTATACTGGCGGTAGGGTGAAAAAAAACGTTACGTATCTTGTAGTCGTGATTCTTATCTTGTAGCCGTGGTCGTGATTTTGATTCTGAGCCAGAGATTAGTCTGCTATTACACGATGCATCTAGACGCATGCGACTTTTCGAACTACGTAAGTGCAAAAGACAAAAAAAATCGAAAAGATGAGACGGAAAAAAAGTGACCGGTGTCGCGTGGGTAAAATTTTCGGTGCAACTATTTGACGTTTCTCTTTTCCGTTTTTTACTATTCTGCTTCATTTGGTTTTGTTATTCAAAGAGTAAATTACGATGCAACGCACTGTTATTGATAGCCTTATAGAATTTCCAGAAATGAGAAATTCATCTTTAAAAACAACATAAATAAAATAAATTATTGCTTTTCTTGACTGATATTCATTTAAAGGCACACAAACCTTTCTTTCTTCAATATATCTAATAATGAAAACAAAAATAAAAACAGAAAAAGTTTTTTTATTGCTTGAGCACAACCCAACACAAAAATGAAAAATAAAAAGAACTGTCAAATTAGATTCCTGATTTTGGTTTCAACGTGTAATAGCACTTGAAACAGCGGACGAAATAACAAAGAAGAATTCGAAGAAGGCGCATGCAACTAGATTCATCGTGTTATAGCAGACTTATGAATTATCCATAATCTCTGTACTGAGCTTCACGAAAATTGAGTGCGTTCAACGCTATGTACGCTCAGTAACTAAACGCTGAGTGTTTATATACAAAATCAAAAAGTCGAGTTCAGTTTGGGTTGAAATGTGGTTGGTTGCTTAGACCATATAGTACATGGACTGCGCTTTCATTTTCCATGCATCATTACCGATTTTCAAATTTGCTTATGAAAAGTTAAGATCTATATAAAAATACCAGTACATTTTTGCTATCATCCACACCCTAAATTTGATGTAGGCTCTCGGTCTATGAGGCATTCGGACGAATGTTGATGTTTACACATCTTAACCGTGAGTCCCGGCACTCAAACTTTTTATTTATTAATTTCCTCAAGAAACGATACCTTTTTGGTATTTAGTATAATTCATAATTCAGGAATTTCTAACAAATAATATATGGTACATATATATGGTACATATTTTGTTAAATTACTTACACTCAAAGTGTAATTTTTGTTGTTTTTTTTTCTCAATTTGGGCGTTATTTCCAATTTTCTAATTTTTTTTAAAGGAAAGAACGCCCAAAATAAAAATTTTAAAAGTCAAATGTGAACTAACGCCCAAAATTTGAAATATCGCCCAAACGAAATCCAGAAAAAGGAAATAAGGCCCAAATCTTAGAAAATAACGCCCAAATTAAAATGAAACTCAGTAGGTACTAGGTACTAACATTTACAATATGGATTTTTGAAAATTAAAACGGCGCGGGAGTTATAGAATTTCAAAGAATCCAAAGAATATACCAATATGCAAGCTTGCACTTGCAACTTGCATACGTTCCCACGATAATGGGCAATATGAACCTTTGAATGTGCACCTTCTGTGCACATGTTACATAGTTTTGTTGTGCATCTTCTATGCACATTCCACCGAAACATTAAACCCTTGTCTTGCACCTTCTGTGCATTTCCAAGAAATATTGTTTGGCACCTTAAGTGCATTTTAATAAAACATTGTATCTAGAGTTTAGTTCTAAAGTTGATGTGAACGAATAAAGTCAAAAATTAATATTCCAAAAGGAATAGAAAAAATATTTTTTTCTAATCAAGTTTGTTACAAACTTATAAGTGGCGCGTCGGTAGGATAGCACAAAACCGTTTTAAAATACGTGTGAATATTTATCGTTAATAATTCAATATCGGCAGTATAGTGATAGTAGTTGTGAATATTTACCGTAAATAATTCGATATCGGCAGTATACTGATAGCAGTGCGTATTTTAATAAAAAAAGAAACGGTGTAAAGACTTTACTTAAGCAACAATATCGGAAGCATACCGATAATAAAACGGTGCAAGAACTCTACTGCAGCTGAAGGACTCAACACAACTGGCCAGAGGAAATGGCTTTTTCCATTATATTGTGAGTTTGATTCATGTTATAGAAATCATATAAATATCCTAAATTCCCTACTAACTTGATGAATTCAATGCCAAACAAATATAGAGATAAAACCATATCAAAGAGAAATTATAGATAAAGAAAACTTAGATAATAGTGAAGAAACTAATAGTGAAGCAACAAATAGTGAAGTGAATCGCGAAAGTATTGTAGGTGTTTTTAATAATTTAAATCCATTTTTCCTAATAAATCAAAACAATATGGCGAATAATAATAATAATCCCGGTCAAGTTGACCCATTCTCTTCTCTCAAAATCCCAGACGCCATAAAAGATTTACCAAAATTCGATGGTAATCCGCGTCTTTTATACGACTTTATTATGAATGTAGAGGAGATCCTTTTAATTATTACATCTAAAGATAATCCTACCTATGGTAGAATCCTTTTACGGGCAATCCGTAATAAAATTGATGGACCTGCAAACGAGGTTCTCAATATGTACGGCACACCTTTAGAGTGGTCTCAAATTAAGGCTAACTTAATTCTTCATTACGCCGATAAGCGTAATGAAACTTCATTAATTAAAGATCTACATAATTTACGCCAAAACAATAAATCTATAGAACAGTTTTATAGCGAAGTCATTGAAATTTATTCCACGATAAGGAATCACATCCAAATCCATAATAACGATCCCAATGTTGTAAAAGCGAAAGGAGACTTACAAAGGGTGATTTTTTAGCTGGTTTGGTTTTGGCAACACTGGTTTTGACAGCTGACGTGTGTTTAGTACCTTGTGTCACTGTCAAACAGCTTCAGTTTGGTTTGCAATTTAACCATGGATCGTCTTACAAATGAACAACGCTTGCAAATTATTGAATTTTACTATCAAAATTCGTGCTCGGTTCGAAATGTTCATCCCGCGCTGCTTCCATTTTATGGTCGGCTCATTTTTGGTTGAATGGGTACGTAAATAAGCACAATTGCCGCATTTGGAGTGAAGATCAGCCAGAAGCATTGCAACAGCTACCAATGCATCCCGAAAAAGCCACTGTTTGGTGCGGTTTATGGGCCGGCGGCATTATTGGGCCATATTTCTTCAAAGATGATGCGAATCGCAGCGTTACTGTCAATGGTGAACGCTACCGAGCGATGATAACAAACTTTTTTTTGCCCGAAATGGAAGTTCTTGACTTGCATAATATGTGGTTTCAACAAGACGGTGCCACATGCCACACAGCACGCGAAACAATGGCGCAATTGCGAGGCGAGTTTGGTGAACAGTTAATTTCACGTTTCGGGCCGGTCAATTGGCCGCCTAGATCGTGCGATTTGACACCATTAGACTATTTTTTGTGGTGGTATGTCAAGGCTAATGTCTATAGGGACAAGCCCGCTTCGATTGACGCACTGGAAGCCAACATCCATGCATTCATTCGTGAGATACCGGCCGATATGTGTGAAAGAGTATGCCAAAATTGGACTCAGCGGATGGGCTACCTGAGACGCAGCCGCGGTCAACATTTGCATGAAATTATCTTTAAACATTAAATTGCAAGGTTCAAACTATCGATTCAAATAAATATTTCATTCATTTTTTCGAATTTTTTGTGTTTTTTTTTTTTTAAAAGTTCTAAACCTCTTAAAAAATCACCCGTTATAATGAAATGTGCTTAAACATATTTTTAATTGGATTAAGAGAGCCGATAGGTTCTACAATAAGATCCATATGAAACCTAATTCCTTAGCAGAAGCGTTTGCTAATTGTATAAAAGAACAAAACATGTCTTATTTTAGATACGAACACAAACCTTTGCCAAAACCATCCATCCATCCATCTTACCTCCCAATGAAAAGTGTTCCTTTCAAACAAACCACCTCGAACCCCGTACAGCCAATGTTCAATAATCAAAAATTCGTTCAGTCGAATACAAGACCACCAATGTTCCAACAACAGTATCAACCCCAACAACAATACAGACCTCAACAACAACAACAATACAGACCTCAACAACCACAACAATACAGACCACAACAATTCCAACAATATAGACCTCAACAACAAGTTTATTATCAAAAACCAATTAGTACACAATACACAAATAATGTTTTCCAACCGAAACCAACGTCCACTAAACCAGAACCAATGGACACACTTTCGGCTCAAACATTAGTAAAGAAATCCCCATCTGGACAAACTAACGCTTTTCGACAAAACACTAAGATCCATAATATTGACGAGATAAATAATCAGATAGAAAGTACAGATGATCAAAACAATTATGTCTCAACAGAACCTACAAATCTCGGTGATTTTGAAAGCTGTTATACCCAGGACTATTATCCACAACTAGACACATACTATGACAACCCTAATGAAAACCTCTTAGATAATCCTGATTTTGAACAGGAAACGAATTTTCAGCCTCTTGCCTCAGTAACCCCATTTACTTAGACATTAACAACCATGGACAATTTCTTCCATACATAAATATTTCCTCGCCTTTTGGTAAAAAATTGAAATTTCTGATAGACACAGGAGCTTCTGCCTCATTTATAAATCCTGAATACGATCACCCAGACGATGTTAAAACAACTACACCCACAGTAATTACTACTATCTTAAAAAAACATAGTATAGACAAACAAGTTACATTGATACAGTAAAAATAGCAAACATTAAATTCAACCAGCTAGAACTCAAACTTCAAACACTTTTACCCAAGCACAAATTAAAACGTGGTTTAATAGATGGATTAGGAACTATCATAAAAACAATTACAGGAAACATGGATGCTAACGATGCAATGAATATTAACGAAGAAATAAAAAAACTAAATTTGAATCAAAATATTTTAGAAAGTGAAACCAACCAACAAATAAGTATTAATAAGAAAATGATAGAGAGATTTGATAATATTACTCGCCATATAAATGAACAACAAAAAACAATAGAATCATTTTTGAATATTTATAATTCTAATATAAAAAATGCACTCAGAACAGATCAAGAAACCCTTAAACACTTCCAATACGTTCACAAGATTGTCTTCAATATCGACTTGCTATACAATCACTTAGTATGCTTATTATAATAATTCAAATATTGTGTTTAGTATTGGAAACCCTATTACTTGCCAAACAAATTATTCCTCCTTTCATCTCATTCCCCTCCCTATAAACAAAACCCTATTTATATCTACTTACCCATATGTTGCTATACATGAGTCCGACGTACTTTATTTTGGGAAAGCCTGCAACCTCATAGAAGACATCTACCTCTGTGAAAGCAAAAACAAGCAAATAACTAAATTCTCTGAATGCGTACCAAAGATCTTAAATAACCACCCAGCTATATGCAACCTGTCCAACGGTTTGGAACCCGACCAGATACTTCAACCTGAAAATAATTACATACTTCTAACCGATGTTCGAAATATTAGTGTCGAAACAACATGCGGCATCAACAAATATAATATATATGGCACCGCACTTTTATATTACCAAAATTGTTCTATAACTATAAATAATATAACTTATGATCCAAAAGCAGATATTTTTTGGGACAACATTGTGATCCATCCTCCAACCCGCAGTCAAAACAACTCATCCACTATAAACCAACATCTTTCGCTTAACAAACTCCATCTGGACCAGCTGAAAAATAGAGAAGAAATCCATCTACTTTAACTTACCACAAAGTCAACAATCCACATCACATCAATTTGGGTCCTTTTGATTCCGTTAATAACGATGTTGATGTTAATCTTTTTTCGAATCAGAACCCGGAAGGGCCCCAAAATCGAAACCCCAAGGACGGAGGATATTCAAAACGCTCCTTCAAGAAGCAGCGCCCTCTGGCGGTCGCTCTGCTAAGGGGGGAGGAGTTATAGAATTTCAAAGAATACAAAGAATATCCCAATATGCAAGCTTGCACTTGCAACTTGCATACGTTTCCACGATAATGGGCAATATGAACCTTTGAATGTGCACCTTCTGTGCACATGTTACATAGTTTTGTTGTGCATCTTCTATGCACATTCCACCGAAACATTAAACCCTTGTCTTGCACCTTCTGTGCATTTCCAAGAAATGGAAATGGCACCTTAAGTGCATTTTAATAAAACATTGTATCTAGAGTTTAGTTCTAAAGTTGATGTCAAAAGTCAAAAATTAATATTCCAAAAGGAATAGAAAAAATATTTTTTTCTAATCAAGTTTGTTACAAACTTAAGTCGGGCGTATAAACTTGCCCCCTAGATTTGGGGTAGGTGGCGAGGCTGGGTATATGCAGTTTCTTTAAATCCATATTTTTAAAATGCAAAAGAGACTTTGCATACACCTAACTGTGTACTTACCCCAAATCCTATAATTTGCCTAAAAGCCCGTCCACACTATCCCACTGTGTATTAATACATGCCAAAAAGTGTGAAACAAATCATGTATAATAGTGTGGAAACAAAATATGATATTCCCAGCCTACACGATTTGACATGTGTTAATACATGAGAATTTTTAGAAATGGTTCTAATTCTGTCACACATTTCATCACATTTTTATTGAGGTTAAATTAGCTTGCATGTAGTTAGCCCCCCGACTTTCGAGTTGAGCAAAGCTGGTAATTGCAATCGTTTGTACATCGTTTGTACACGTTTGTACAAGTTTTAAAATAATTTGTACACGTACCGTTTTTTTTTATAAGCAATTTAAATAAAATGGCATGTAGTTAGCCCCTCGAAAATTTAAACGTATTAATTTAAAAAATCTGGAAATGCAATTCGATGGATAATCGTTTGTACACGTTTGTATTTTTACTTTTTAGTTTTTACATGTCCCAAAAATTTTTGACACAAAATTTTTTTTCCAAAAAATTTTGTAAATTTTGTTAACACAATGTAATCGTTTGTACATTTTTTATAATGATTTTTCATGCCGTTAATTTTTTGAATTTTACTTTCTTTCTATTTTTAATTAATTATTCAAAATTTTAGGACACGAAGTTAGCCCCACGAAAATTTTAACGTATTGATTTAAAAAATCTGGAAATGCAATTCGATGGATAATCGTTTGTACACGTTTGTCCCAAAATTTTTTAACACAAAATTTTTTTTCAAAAAAATTTTGTAAAATTTTTTAATACATTGGAATCGTTTGTACATTTTTTATAATGATTTTTCATGGCATAAATTTTTTAAATTTTGGCTTCTTTCTATTTTTAATTAACTATTCAAATTTTTGGGACCCGAAGTTAGCCCCACGAAAAATTGAACGTATTGATTTAAAAAATCTGGAAATGCAATTCGATGGATAATCGTTTGTACACGTTTGTCTTTTTTTTTTTTAGTTTTTACATGTCCCAAAATTTCTTGACACAAAATTTTTTTTCAAAAAAATTTTATCAAATTTTTTAATACAGTGGAATCGTTTGTACAATTTTTATAATGAACATTTTGCACAAAATGGAATGGGATATTATTTTGTGTTGTGGTTAAAATAAATTTATCAAATAGGTATTGCTGAATTAGAAGACGTAACATCAAAACGATTTTTAAATAATGTTGGCATTAATATTGTTTTTAAGTGCTTTTCTTTTCTTAGAAAAAACATCTTTCCCTGTTTCTCTTGGTAGGTATGCTTTAATGAGCTTAAAATGAAGCAAAAGTTGAAGTGTCATACCTACGGGCTTAAAGAAAACAAAATTATTGAAAATTTAAACTGCCTTATTAGGTATTTTGTTAAGTAGATATTTTTGATGCAGATAATAATTAGGTATTAATTATTTTTTACTTTCCAATAGTTAGGTAGGTACAAATAGCTATATAGAAACACATGAAAATCGTTTTGCCGATGGCAAAATTCAAATCAATGATTATGGATTTATTAGGTAGGTACCTACCATTTTCCGTTAAAAGTCCTTATTAAGTGACCTTAACCTACTTATAGTTTTAATGCATATCTACATAGGTAATTAAAGAAATTAAAAGAACAAACACCATGCAAAATCGTTACCAGCAAATGTAAAAACGATAGGTAGGTACCTATATTTAAAAAAAAATTAGATTCAGAGTTTAAAAAAAAAAAATTGTGTAAAAAAATATTGGGACATGTAAAACTAAAAAAAAGACAAACGTGTAGAAAGGATTATCCATCGAATCGCTTTTCCAGATTTTTTAAATTAATTACGTTCAAATTTTCGTGGGGCTAAATACATACTACCTACCTACCTATTTTATTTAAATTGCTTATAAAAAAAAAAAAAACGGTGAGTGTACAAATTATTATAAAACTTGTACAAACGTGTAGGTACAAACGAATTGCAAAAGATTGCATTTAACAGCTTTTCCCAACTCGAAAGTCGGGGGGACAACTTCGGTTTTTTTTCGATAATTTTGAATAGGTAGGTAGATAATTAATTAAAAATAGAAAGAAACCAAAATTTAAAAAAAATCAACGTCATGAAAAATCATTATAAAAAATGTACAAACGATTCCACAGTATTAAAAAATTTTACAAATTTTTTTAGAAAAAAAATTTTGTGTCAAGAAATTTTGGGACATGTAAAAACTAAAAAAAAAAGACAAACGTGTACAAACGATTATCCATCGAATTGCATTTCCAGATTTTTTAAATTAATACGTTTAAATTTTCGAGTGGCTAACTACATGCCATTTTATTTAAATTGCTTATAAAAAAAAAACGGTACGTGTACAAATTATTTTAAAACTTGTACAAACGTGTACAAACGATGTACAAACGATTGCAATTACCAGCTTTGCTCAACTCGAAAGTCGGGGGGCCAACTACAT
This sequence comes from Epistrophe grossulariae, assembly GCA_929447395.1. NCBI lineage: Eukaryota > Metazoa > Arthropoda > Insecta > Diptera > Syrphidae > Epistrophe > Epistrophe grossulariae. The sequence goes on along the minus strand of OV839569.1, from coordinate 52,915,160 downwards.
GCAAGCGTTAAATTAAACTGTTGTGTGTGGTCAAAAAATGAAAAGAAATTTCTTTCTCACAAATTTGGCAGTAGCATGGAATTCTTTTCCACTTTGTATTAATACTCAGTGGGATAGTGTGGAAGGGCTTTAAGCAGGGGTGTTGCATTACATACTTCACTGTTTATGCTCCACGATTTTTTTTTAAGATTATCTTATCATTAAAATTTCACTTTGGAAATATCGCCCGAAATTGAGGAAATAACGCTCAAATTTTACAAGAAAATTTACATTGAAAATATTTGGGCGATATTTCCGATTTTTTGTTTTTCAGCGATAAAAAAAATTTCGGCAATTATTCCAAATCGATTTGGGCGTTATTGCCTTACGCCATACAAATGCACATACCTACCTACTTAATCCTTTATCCTTTACCTATACCATAACAATATCCTAAAATCTAAAATAATTCAAGTTCAAGATCAAGTTGAAAAAACTACTCCATTGCAATAAAGTGACCTACAAATACTTTGAAATGTTTGTATCTGTATACGATAAAATAGATACCTAACGGGAGAGTAAGTTAATCCCGAATAACGAAATCCCGACAAAAAAATAAATAAAAATCCCGCCGAAATATTTTTTTATAAATATTTGACGGGATTTTCACTACTCTTTTTAAAGTATTATTTTGTACTTTTAAAAAAAATATCTAAATTAATTGAAATATTTTTTAATTATTCTTAGCCAATCAGAAGAAGACGGCAAAAATTTTAAGCTAGAATTTTTTTTTAATTCTGCAAAATGCGTAGTAGAATTTTTAGAGGAAAAATATTGATTTTTTTTTTTAAATATTTTGACCAATTGGGCGGGGCCACGGAACAAATGACGAAACACTAAAAAGGCATTTTAAGCAAGAAATAATTCTGGAAAATGCTCAAGCCTCCTTAAAAAAAAAAAAAAAAAAAATACACTTCAAATGCATTTAAAGCGTTTGTTGCGAATTTTCAACTATTTTTGGAATTTTGACTAAATTATGTAAAAACGCTTAAAAAGTATTTTAAGCAATTTTTACAATTACTTGCTTAAAAAGCTTTGAATAAAAAATTGGTCGGCGAATTTTACATTCGTTCTTGTTGATTTTCATCATTTAGTGTGACCTAAACTAAAAGTATTTTATTATGAAAAAGCGAGGTGCCGAAGTTCATTTTGGTGCCGACAATTCTCTAACAATAAGTTAAGCATGCTGCTGAAATAATTAATAGCTTAAAAAAAGTTCTTTTAAGGGCTAAAAATGATTGTAAAAAAAAACTGTTATATTGGCGCCTGCGAATGACCATACGCTAAGCGGAGGAACGGATTTTCGTGAGTGGTACAGAGATTGTAGATTTCACACTTGGATTTATTTATTTTTATTTGTTTATTTTTTTTTTAGTTTTGGAAAAAAACTTTCTTTACCAACTTTTTTAAAACTGGCACTTCATGGATGACGAATATGCATTTTTAAAGTCGCTAGGTCGCTTATTTTAGCCGCAAATCAAGTTTAAAGGTGTGAACTTTGATGCCTCTAGGACGTCTAGTTTAGCCGCAAATCGCGTTTAAAGATAAAAGTCGTTTTTTCATATAACGCGATACATCAATTGAAAGGTGGCACTTTCTAGATCACGAATATGCATTTTTGAAGTCGGTAGGTCGCTTAGTTTAGCCGCAAATCAAGTTTAAAGGTGTGAACTTTGATGCCTCCAGGACGTCTAGTTTAGCCGCAACTCGCGTTTAAAGATAAAAGTCGTTTTTTCATATAATGCGATACATCAATTGAAAGGTGGCACTTCCTAGATCACGAATATGCATTTTTGAAGTCGGTAGGTCGCTTAGTTTAGCCGAAAATCAAGTTTAAAGGTGTGAACTTTGATGCCTCCAGGACGTGCAGGATTTGCGGCTAAATCGCGTTTAGAGATAAAAGTCGTTTTTTCATATAACGCGATACATCAATTGAAAGGTGGCACCTTCTAGATCACGAATATGCATTTTTTGAAGTCGGTAGGTCGCTTAGTTTAGCCGCAAATCAAGTTTAAAGGTGTGAACTTTGATGCCTCTAGGACGTCTAGTTTAGCCGCAGATCGCGTTTAAAGATAAAAGTCATTTTTTCATATAACGCGAGACATCAATTGAAAGGTGGCACTTTCTAGATCACGAATATGCATTTTTGAAGTCGGTAGTTCGCTTAGTTTAGCCGCAAATCGAGTTTAAAGGTGTGAACTTTGATGCCTCTAGCACGTCTAGTTTAGCCGCAAATCGCGTTTAAAGATAAAAGTCGATTTTTCATATAATGCGATACATCAATTGAAAGAAACTTTGGATACACCCAACCTTGCACCTACCCAAAATCCTATAGTGAGCCAAGCGGGGGGGTTGCAGGGGGGCAGCATGCCCCCCAATACATACCTTACTTTGCGTAAGCAGTACAGAGGACTCAAAAAGCGGACCCGAGCTACTTTTGCTAAAAAAAAACCTTTTTTTTTAAGAAAACTGTTGACATAGGCGCCTGCCTGGCGACTTGACATACCCTAAGCGGAGCACCGGAGTTGCGTGAGAGGCACAGAGCCCCCCGAAGAGGGAGTTAAAATCCTTGGATCCCGCGAAGCGGGCCACGCTAGGTACTTTTGCTAAAGAATGACTTTATTACAAGAAAACTGTTGGCAAGAATCTGCTTTTAGTCATAACTAGGATCATTTACAAATTAAAAACCGCTTCGTAAACATTTTAAGTTATTTTTTTGTTTTAATTGATATTTCTTTACAAATTCTTTTAGTTTTTGAAATAACTTTTCTTATTTTTTGAATTTCACCAAATTTGAAACCGCTTAGTAAGCGTAAGTAAGAATTTTTTTTTCAGCCCTTGAAGGAATTTTTTTTTGTCCCTGATAAAAGGATAGCTGAAAAAAAACATCGTCGTCGTCCTGGCCGTCGTCGTGCTGGCCACCATCCCCTTTGTCACCGTCGCCACCATCTTGTCCACCATCATCGTCATTGTCCCGGCCAACGTCACCCTCGTCGTCATTTTGTCCCCAGTCGTTGTCACCATCATCCTCATTGTCCTGGATAACGTCGTCGTCGTCATCGTCGTCACTTTGTCCACCGTCGTTGTCACCATCATCGACATCGTCGTGGCCATTGTCAATCCTCTTGGACGTCGTCAGTCAACGTAGCCGTCGAATGAAAAGGTTTTTATCTCTTAATGAGTACTTGCCTCTACCGAATCCTAATAAGAACTGAAAATTATTTTCAAATGAATCCTGGTTATATACTTTTTTAAAAAGGAGGAGGAGCCTAATCCAGTGCGGTCTTCTGCAAACCAAAATAGTAGGAAACTTCGTTCTTGTTAATTCTCATCGATTGATGTCACCAGTTACTATGGAAATGAAAATCCATACAGTGCTGTCAATTTAGTATTGAAATTTCGGGATTTTGTGATTCGGGATTTCGTGATTCGGGATTCTGTGAATCGGGATTTTGTGATTCGGGATTTCGTACCCAACCCTACCTAATAAATATAAGGAAGAAAAAAAATATGACGGTAAAAATAATGCAAAATGAGAAACAAATTTCAACACAAGTTTTCCTCCCTAACAAGAAAACAAAAAATATGAAAGAAAAAAAGATACACCTACACCTACTACTCCTTAAAGCCTAGTACGCTGCTGATGCGAAACGAAATTTTTCTGTGACTTCCAAACAGACAACGAAACGCTTGCGAAAACACAACGGAAAATATCCTTGGAGAGTTTCACTAATTCCAAAAACAAAATAAAACATAAACACAAAAAATCAGAGAAACTCATGATGTAAGAAAATAATAAACAACAAAAAACACAAATAAAACTTAAATGTCGTTTTTCCGCACACAACAAATATAGTCCGGGAGCTGATGACATATTTTAGTCAGTCATAGAAACAGGGCTAATTTTTTGTTATATGGTTAATTTGATGTTATTATAGAGATTAGTGAAAGTCAGCTGTAGCACCATGGGCGGGTTTGGGTACAGCAGCCCCACAAACATGTAAAAAAAAAGAAGATGGTTGGTGATTTTAACAGAGCTGAAATTTGGTAGGATTATAGTCCATACATTATATTATACAAGAAATTTGTCAGCTGGCTGTAAGCGGGTGGAAAATTTGTCAGCTGACGCATTGAAATATGCACCTACAGAAACACGGTTAAAACACTTCCCGGGTAGAAAATTATCTAGGAAAAACTATTTTTAAGCGTGGCCCTAGCTAGATTGGCCATTATATAGTAAATCCTATGCTGGGCCTAGACAGGCGCAGGTCTGGGTGATCTTGACTAATTTATCTTATTCTGGCTTTATCTTGGCACTGGCTAGAATTGCCTATTTATTGGCTTTGTCAGATGTAACTTAGACTGGGCCTAGATAGTTTTAACTTGACATAGCCTAGATATGAAAACTTTAGTTGGTGTCATTTTGGCCCTAGCTAGTGTCGCTACCTTATTGGCGCTGTCTCATAAAAACAGGAAGGGACCCAAATAGTTTTCGCTTGGTGTAGCCTGGATAAGGAATTATATCTGGGCGTTATCTTGGCGTTAGACAGTGTCACCTCTTTATTGGCGTTATCAGGTGTAACAAAGACTAGGCCTAGATAGTTTATACTTGATGTAGCCTAGACATGCAACTTTTTCTTGGCGTTATATTGGACGTAGATAGTGTCGCCTCTTTATTGGCATTCCCAACGACCAATTTAACTTGTGTAAGGTCCATATAGCAAATACGTGAAATATCAACTCATAAACATTTTTACATCCCTATTCTGTATCGTACATCAGCCTGGTGGGTAGCGTGCTGGATCTTTGATTGGAGGAACGCGAGTTCAAATCTCGGAGAAACCAAGTAAGTAAAAGTGAAGTTTTTTTTTAAATTAAATTAAATTCTATACATTTCAGTTAAAGAGAAAAGCGGTCTCAAACACTCCTAATATGAGAGGGGTGGGGGCTATAAGGGTTTCAGTAAAAATCTACCTAGGCCCTAGCTAGTGACTAAAAATCTCAAAATTTTTAGTTATCCAAAGCCTGACTTGGAAGATCTATCTAGGGCCTATATGGGAACCGATAGCAAAGCCCACAGAATACAGAGCATTAACAAATAAGCAAGGGCCAAGCTAGTTACTGCTCGATAGGCCCATGACATAAACAAGGCGAAACTAGCTGGGGCCAAGGCAATACCGAGTCGCAAATTCTACCCGGGTTGCGCACACATCATTATGTCAGCTGACGGCTTTTCCCCTGACATATAGCCAGCGGACTATTTTCATTGTATAAAGTATTGTTTAAGCTATTATTATAACAAATTTCATGTTTGTTAGTATCATATTTCTAAAGTTATTCTACTAAACGTGCATTACATGCATCCATTTAAAATCGTTATATAGACTTTTTGTATGGCACACTTTATCTACTGAGCGGAATTTCTTATATTTGAAGCTATATTTTATAGACAGTAATCAAGGGCTTTGTTGAGTCTTAAAAACTCTATAAACATTTTATATCGATTCATTATTATTTAAGCTTAGCATGATTTATAAAAAAAACAAACTAAAGAATTTAACTTTTAGCTTAATTGAATCATCCTGTAATGCATTCTATGTTTTTGTTTTGATGAAACTATTTCAATGTAAATGTCAAATATACTCACTTTCCGGTTGTCAAAACATATATTCTTTTTCTATCTCTTAATAAAGTTGTAATCAAGTTTAGACCGTGTCTTTAACTAAATCCGAAATTTAATAAATAATCAAGTAAAATCGTATTTTGCTTCGACATTGAACAACAGGGAAACAAAAATTCTTGCTTTCTCTCTTTATAGAAAATATTTTAATTAAATTATTCAAAATCAAAGAAATGATTTTACTCATTGAAATTTTCAATCAATTCACCTAACCTTGAGATATTTGATTTTCAGCATAACCATTCTTTCTTGCCTCAGCAATTTTAAAATTTCAATGAGTAAAATCATTTCTTTGATTTTGAATAATTTAATTAAAATATTTCCTATAAAGCCCTTGATTACTGTCTATAAAATATAGCTTCGAATATAAGAAATTCCGTTCAGTAGATAAAGTGTGCCATACAAAAAGTCTATATAACGATTTTAAATGGATGCATGTAATGCACGTTTGTAGAATAACTTTAGAAATATGATACTAACAAACATGAAATTTGGTATAATAATAGCTTAAACAATACTTTATACAATAAAAATAGTCCGCTGGCTATATGTCAGGGGAAAAGCCGTCAGCTGACATAATGAAGTGTGCCCAAGTGTTTTAACCGTGTTTCTGTAGGTGCATATTTCAATGCGTCAGCTGACAAACTTTCCACCCGCTTACAGCCAGCTGACAAATTTGTGTGTATAATATAATGTATGAACTATAATCCCACCAAATTTCAGCTCTGTTAAAATCACCAACCAGCTGTACCCAAACCCACCCATGGTGCCGCAGCTGACTTTCACTAATCTCTATTATAACACCAAATTAACCATATAACAAAAACTTAGCCCTGTTTCTATTCGTCACCAAAATCTGTCATCAGCTCCCGGACTAATAGTCTGTATAATTAATCCACTGCGAAAAAGGAGGGGAGACTTCTCCAAATAATCTTCTACAATTATAAATTTCGCTCTTCGAACAGCGTACTGCAAAAAATCACATAATATCCCTTTCCAACCCACGAATAAATTTAGAAACACTTTACTCCTTATACCCATGACGAAATAATGAACAAAATAAAAATCGTATACCTTTGTTTGTGCACTGCTTCTTCTTCTTCATTACAAAGAGCACCTATAAGCACCTATAAGTATAAGTAGTGCAAAGGCTGTGTGCGCTGTGCCCGTATAGCTTTTTTCTTTTTGTGTCGTATGCCACTCGAACGATGTTTGTTGGAAGTTCAAACATGTTGTTGAGTTCGAACTTTTTTCCGAAGGCCTCTTAAGCTATAGAATAAATCGTAGCGCGAAGCCTTAAAAAAAATATCTTTTTACATGCCGAATTTTCGAACACAAAGAAATACATTTTTTTAATTTTTATAATTAAAACATAATCTACATAGTTTCACCTACATATGACATCTTAAATCTTCTTTCTATCGATCTTAATACCAAATATACGATCAAAATAAAACAAAACTTTTTTTTACACCTTTGAAATACTAGATTCAAGCACCTTTAATGCCAAATTTGCTAGCCCGACAAACCTTCAATAAATGACTTAAACAAAAAAAATCATACTCATCATATCTAATTTACCGCTTAGTTTAAGGGACTGTGGGGAAGGTCCATATATTGCGATGATAAAAAGGTCACTTTCAAAACTAAAGCAACGGGAAAATAAAGTATGGTCGATTAATAATAAGTTGTAAAGTTTGGGGAGAATTTGCAAATAGTACCAGATCATCGGCAAATAAAATGGCTCTATAAGGTAACGACCTTTAATAACGATAATAGGCTTGGACTCAGACAACATCCATGTTAGACTCAAAGAAATCCGAGATTTCTGAACCATCCCAAACAGCTGATAAATTGCCATCATACATACTTTCCAGAACTCTCCAAACCTTAGGTGTCATTCCAACGTTGTAAAATTTGAAGAACAAAGCTCTGCGGTCCACTGTATCAAAGACAGCTTGGAAGTCAACAAAAAAGACGTAAGGGGCGATTCCATTATTGCGGGTGCAACTTTTAGACGCATTTGAAGTATATTTATGACAAAATAAAAAAATATTTTAATTAAATTATTACATGAAAGGCTACATTTTCACCTATTCTCTTTGAATGCGTTTATAAAACTCAAATGAAATAAATAACTGGTCAGAAAAAACGTTTTAAAGTGCAATCGCGGGTGCAACATAATTGGCTTAACCTTTCAAGATCATAGTACAAAAAATACAAAATCTGTTAATTGTGAAACATTTATTGTGCTATTTTTACATATATTGAACAACGTTGATTCAATCAACTAAAGAAATAAAAATTAAGATGGAAAACAAATCTAAATAATAAATTATTCACTTTAAAAGCAATCGCGGGTGCAACATCAAATTATCGCGGGTGCAACGCGTCTAACTTTAATGAATATTAATACCAGAAAAACGATAAAAAAAATTGGATGAGAGATCAAATCACGTAGTTTGCTAGTCAGCACCCTTCTCTGTTAATTATTAATTATTATTTTTCAAATATGTACATACGTCAATATTTTTCGAAAATGTCGTGTATATGTATATTATTGTCATCAATGTTTTTCTCTGGCGCATCCAACTTTACGAATGTGTCTTCAAATTGCACATCTGGTATTTCAGAGTAATTTTAATATTACTCTACTTTAAATATTCGATATTAAATCTTCATAAAGGAAGAACTTGACGTGCCTACTTTAAGATCGCACTACTTTTCACGGCTGGTTTGTTGAATACAGGTTTTTGTATAGAAGAACTTAGCCTTCTTTTAAAAATTTATGTTTTGTTCTGATCTCACTCCGTTTTGCAAAGATTTTAATTTTTTTGCCAGATACAAATTTGGAGAGGTACATCTGCTAGAAGTTTAGGTCGTAGGAGTCATTCTTCAAGAATCGGAAGTGCTCCATTTAATTGATAGTAATTCTGAGAAAATAGGCGGATACAACGCCACTGAAAGGAAAACCTCTAATATTTTTTTTTCTTTTGTCTCCACTTCAAACCCTATATACCGCTCTGCCAAATTGCATCATTCTACAGCAATAGGAAGTGCTCCATATATGTACAAATGATACTAATTTTTAGAAAATGGGCGGATACCAGGCCTTCTATATGAGAAACAATTTAGACTGATTTAACTTTGTTTTTCATTTCTTCTCACTTTTACAAAGTTTCAAAACCGTTAGCACTTTATTTCTGTCAAAAAAACAAACTTTTATATCTTTTGTATCGCGGGTGCAACAATCTTACAATGGCTATTTGCAATCAATAATGCTAAAAAAGTAATACAAAATTCTTAATTTTTTTTTTTTGTGGAAACGATTGAGTCTAACATGAATGACATTTGTCACATACGTCTAAAATGTAAATCATCACCTCAAAGTGTCGGTAATGACTATTTCACGAGTGTGTTACCAGTAATGATAATTGCAGTTCGTATAACGATTCTTCGTACGACGATGTTGCGAAGTGCAAAAAAATGGTTCCTTTAAGTTAGGTCACATTTTATATTTTTTTTATCGAATATAGTTCTTCTACTTTGCATTGTTATCAAAAAAAAAGTTCAAAATACTGTAATTTAAAAACTGATGTCGCAAATCGTCTATAGCGGAATCGGCCTAAGGCTTCTTCTTTTGTTTAATGAAGTTAGTCGCTATGCTTTTCAAAACAAAAACGTTATCGAAAGTCAAATAACCACTTCTGAATCCTGCTTGAAATTTCCCGAGCAACTTCCTACTGTGTATCCAGTTTGTCAAACGATCGTTCAAAGTGTTGTGAAGATCTTGTGAAAGGCGCTTAAAAATGAAATTCCGCAATAATTGGCTGGATCTGATATATCACCTTTCATATATGTAGGAAATATAATAGATTTCCTGAACTGTTCAGGTATTTCAACAGTGTTCAAAATGTTAATTAATACATAAGTTAATTTCTCAATCAGCGTTCCAATTCCATATTTTATAAATTCTATCCGCTCCTGCTGCTTTCCCGTCCTAAAGTTTTTTCAATACGCAATTCTTCCAGACCTATAACAGAATCAAATATTTCATTTGAATGTGCAGGTTTAGCGTAGTGACTGGGAGGTGCTAAGGACTCGGGGTTCAGAATCGATTTAAAATGATCATGCAATGCTTCCATTTTTACAAATTGTAATATGATTTGTTTGTTTTGGCTCCGAGAAATTAAGCCCCAGGAAATCAGGCCCTAGAGAAAAAATAAAACAAGAAAACTAGAGAAACGACGAGTTAGAAATAAGAAAGAAAATTGAGTCTTTTGTGCTTCTTTTTGTTCGTCAAGATGAAATCTTGCAAATCATTAATTTGTCTTCCAAGAAAAGTACAAAAATATAGATCTGCTTTTTGCTTATGATCAGCTTCAAAGTAAATCGTGAAATAACTAGAAGTTAAGAGATGGGTTTTATTCATTACAAAAATATGGATCAAGGATTTGCGATAAGTGGAGTAAGTTTTTTGACAGAAGATCGCCTAAGAGTTTAGAAATTTGATGATCCTCGACGACACCTTTTCCGTGCAAAAATTTTCTACCTGATGAGTGACACTACAACATCACAGCTCTGAAACATGTTCACTGGAATGCAAAATGTTTTAAATACTGAAATACATACAAAAATTTCCAACCTTCCTTTTCACTTCGATCAACTCTGCCAAGGTGGGAGATCTGGTGATCCTCGAAGCGTTTCTGTCTTACAATTTTCTGTTCCATGATTGACGCTATATAATCACAGCTCTAAAACATTTTTTTTTAAGTTTTGCAATCCTGTTTTTGTACAAACTCATCAAAGAGTGAATTAGTTTTCAGCTTAGTTTTCTGAAAAATTTTCGACTCATGTCGTATCTTTTGATATTTCCGCTTAGTTGATTTATATCTATACAATATTTTTTAAAGATATCCATTAAATATGGAAAACATTTGCTATTTTTAGATAATTCAATTTTTTTTTATTGTTTTCGAACTATCCAGATGTATGTACAGTACACATCTTACAATGTTTTTCACTATTCCTCTTACCACAGCAAAAGCTGAAAGATCGAAGCTGAAATAAATCAAAAATTACTTGCGAAGTACAATAGAATAAGAAAGGCTTCGCACAATTTTTTATCGATATTAATTGAAAATGAAAAGCACATCAAAAAGATTTGAGTAATTTAATTGATTACTTAATTGATGTTTACCTCTTCCAAATTAAGAAAAAAAAATGTTTAATAACCTTTTATTTTTGTTTGTAGTAAATAATTTTTTCAACTTCCAATGCATTTAACCAACATTTAGTAAGTAATTGAGATATAGGGCCCCATTTTTTTCCCAGTGGGTCCCACTAGCTCAAGCTACGGACCTGAATTTTGCTAATGCAGTTAAAACCAATACTTCTGTGTTTAATATGTCAAGTTTGATAAAATCAAAACTGATAAGATTAACTACCTCAGTACAATGTTCATTTAGGGTAATAGATAACCTCAGTTCAATTTTTAAATTGATAAAATATTTTTAGTATTTCTGTTGCTTTTGTTAAGTGATATTCGCTATAAAATGAAGAAGTTAGTCTTACTTCTTGCGTTAGCATTTTCTTTTATCTTGATAGCACAATCCATTACATTGCCACAGAACTCTTTGGATATACTGAAGGCTAAATTTCTCCCAGCTGAATTTGTTGGAATGAATTTCACCACTGAAGATGCAAAAAAAATTTTAAAGGAGAGGTGTCGAAAAGTTTCGGGAGATAATCAGACTGTATTCCTTCAGGCACATCGAGGTACCTTAGAGTTTTTGAAGTGCATATCTGGTCTAGGTGATTTGTCAGCAATTCATGAAGAAATAGAAATAGCTAAGCCTATCGGGGAATTAGATACAATATTCCATAAGTACTGCAAAAAACAATCCCAGGTAGAGCTTTGTTTCAATAATTTGATGACGAAAATCAATCCATGTCTTAGTAACGAAGAAAGAGCACGTCATTCTGTCATAGTCCGAGTTGCATCAAAAATGCTTGGATTTGTGTGTAATAAAGGAGGTGATCAAATTGCCCTTTTTTTCGCCGAACAGGGTCCAGAGTGTCTCGAAGAGAATAAGGATAATATCAACAATTGTATGAATGCATCGTTTGCCGACTACATTCCAAAGAACGGAGTACCAGATGTCAATAATTTACCTCAAATCGTAATAGGAAAGAAAGAGTGCAAGGATGTACAGGACTTTGAAAAATGTGTCTTATTCCATCTTGGAAAGTGTAACGATATTACTCCTTCAAACATTATCGAGTCAGTGTTTAAATATGTGAAGAATGAAACTCAATGCGGTTCGAACACAAAACTTACGGCATTGAATGGTCGAAGTGTGGGATCAACAACTATGACAAGTATTACATTTACTGGTGTTCTTTTCTTATTTGTTCTAGGAAAAATTGTCATAAGTTTATAACAATAAAATCCATTTAATTAAATAAATAAACAGATATAATAATTATCTAAAAAAAAAAATATCAGTGTTTTTATTCTATCAAAAGTAGGTATATTAACTCAAATTGTGGCATCCGAGGTCGTACGATGCCTAGTATTTTCAATGAAAACACCTCTTAATTCAATTTCTGGAGTGAACAACAAGTTACTCTTATAATATTATACCTAGTTCATATGTCCGAAGTTGCAGTAAGTGAAAAGCATAATTATACGAGGTAGTATGCAATAGAAAAAATTTTTGTATGTGTCACATCTCCTCTATAAGCTTGAAGTAAAATTAAATTTCAATTCATAAATTCATTATATCGTTAAATAAAAATAAGTTCGTATGATATATGCTGAGTTCATAATTGTAAGATTTTTTTACTCATGTCCTGTCTAAAAAATGTTTAAAATACGTTTAAACATATAAGTAAGCAACATCAACAGTATCATCAACATGAACAACAGCAGCAAGAGCATCTTTAATAATAAAAGCAGCAACAGCATCTTCAGCATCATTCAGCAACAACAACGACATCATCAGAAGCAATATCAAAAACAGTTTGATAAAGGCAATGTATGTATAGGCGGCTTCAATGGCATTGTTCACTCTTCAATTTTTGTAATTATGAATGAAATCTCTTACACGAACACCTGCAGGCCAAGCATTACTCTTCAAGTAATGTAGAAGAGTAATTGTGTGTATTTATGGCTCTGTGAAAATGCGTATCTGTAAGCGGATCATGGGAAGGGACTGAAGGTGGGGTAGGGATAATCGCATTTATTACTGGTTTGTTGTTGTTGAAATTATTTTTCTCTTCATTAGTTTCAGAAAAATAATTGTTGTTCTTCGGAACTGTTGCAGTTAATATAATGCGATGGTGATGGTTTTGGGAGGCTTAAATTTTCAACTGGGATTTTTATTTTTATTACCTATTGTTTTTATTCAAGTTTTTATTCGATGCATTGATTGATTGATTTGATGTTTGTTTGTATTTTGTTTAGACAATTCAATTGATCTTTAAAATCTTTGAACTCCGTTCCAAGTTTGTCAAGTTTATAAAGTTTTACAATTCGACGTGAAACAGTAAACGAATTACATCGCCACATCACATAATGTCGGGAACGAGAATTTTAAAGCCAGCTTCGGATATACCGGCACAATTCTTATGATATTTGATTTTACAAAAATATTCACATTCAATATAATGTAGTTAGCATCCGAGATTTCAGCACTACAAGAACCACATTTATTAGACCAAATTTTGACAGAAGGTTTTAAAGCAGAAGGCAAAATACAAGATCGGAATTCAATAAGAGCTTAATAGAAGATCGCTTTAAGCTTAACGAAACGAAACATAGATTTCATGACGATTATCTAGTGTGAACTATATCCAACAAGATTAGAATTCTTAATCATTAAAGATAGACATTTTTGTGTTTTTTAATGATAAAAAATTTTGAATCAATAATTCAACAAGTCAAAATAAAAAAGTGCTAATTTTTTACTTGGCTGATGTATATCAGTAATCAGTAGTGTGTATACAGAATTTGTATTAATAAAAAAACCTTACATTTTTGTTTCTGTTTTTTGCCCGTGGCCTAGCATTGTTTGTAAAAGAGAAGAAGGTTTTCTTAATAATACAAATTGTATATACTCCCGAAATAAATCAGCCATTTAGAATACCTAGCACTATTTAATTGGACTTGCTGATTCATTTGACGACAAACAAAAAATTCCAGCTGTAATGATTAGGAATTCTTATCTCGGGCGTTAAAAACTACTTTGAATTAAAATACGTTTATGAACACAACTACATCAGCATATTGTACGCAGTCGCCATGCTTTAAAATAAGTTCATAATTGTTAAAATAGCAATTAATTATGAAAAATTAGAATAATAAAATTATAAAATATAAGTCAAGAATTTTTTATTTGTTTTCTGTATTTTAGAAATACTAATTATGGCTTTCAGTTTTGTGTGTCGAAGTGAGGCAAAGAGAACGAGTTATACAGGTAGAGGGCATCTTCTCCAATTGTATGTTTAATAAAAACAAGTTTACTCGAATAATAGTTTTATTGTAATGAAAACCAGGGGAAATTATGTTGTTTTGAAAACTGTTTCCCACTAAAATTATATACAAAAGATACATGTGATTATTAAAAGAAAGCCTATAGATCTAGCGTCACAGCTCGCTTAAACTAGACCTTATTTCAGGGTTTCCGGAAGTATTTTGGAGAAACTATAGTTATCAAGATTCAAATCCTGGACTTTTCCGAACATATAAAGATAACAAAATTAGTAGGTACAAAACTATATAGGCACACATATTATATTATTTTTCCGCCCAGCTTCGAGCCATGGGAGGTGACTTTCATTGAAATGCCGACGTATTTTAGGACTGTATAGATTTAGCATCTGTACCAAACCTATTAAAGATATATTATGTGTGATGTTATGCATAATTAATCAATGATTTTCCATTAAATAATTTGAAAATATTGTGAATTATAATATTGTACTTATTTATAATAAATAATTTAAAACAATGAAATAAAAAAACTAATAATATTATTACCAATTAATCTAAATTATAAATAACTTGTACAATAAAAACAAATAGAATAAAATAAAATAAAATAAAATAAAATAAAAGAAAATAAAAAAAAAAAAAAATAAATACAATAAATACAATAAATAAAATAAATAGGAAAGTCGGAAGCGACAGATTACATGGCGTACAAAAGAGAAGAAAATAATGAGAAGGAGTCAAAGAAGAGAGGAAGGCCGACAAACCTGGAAAGACTGTCAAAGGGTAGAAATATGAGCATGAAATATGGAAAAGGAAAAGGAAAAAGGATCATACAGACGGAGTGGAGCTGGAGACACGAAGTGGGTGAGGATAAGATATTGGAAACTGATAGTTAATGGGAGGTTATTAGAAAAATAATGGACAGAGAGGTAGAACAGGAGCAATAATTACAAGGGAAAGTAGAAGTAGCGAAAAGGGAGAAGGTGAAGGGCTAATAGAAGCGCAAACGGAATAGCGGAAGGGATTGAAGAAGAGTAATGGAAAAGATATTTTATGTCTAATTGGAGGGGTGGAAGGAAGAGTGAGAATGGGAGCAGACGGAACAAGAAGAGCGGTAGATGAGACCGAAATTAGCAAAGAGGAAATCGGAGAGGTGGTGAGAAAACTAAAAGAAGGAAAAGCAATGGGCATAGATGAAATACCGAATGAGGCGTGGAGATATGGAGGAGAATAAGCGATAGAGGTAGCATGGGAGATCTGCAGAAAAGTATGGAGAGGAGAAGGATGGCCGGAGAGGTGGAAAGAGGGAGTGATAGCGCCGATAATAAAGAAAGGGGCCGGAACAAAAGTGGAGGAATACAGAGGAGTAAGGCTCATGCCATCGCTATATAAAATATATACGGCGGTTTTAGCTAAGAGGCTAGAGGAAGAAGCCCACGAGAAAGAGATGTTACCACAAAATCAAACGTGTTTCAGAAGAGGAGTAGGAACGATAGACAATGTATATGTGTTGAACTATGTGAGAAGCAGAGAGGTGGAAAAGGAGAAGGGCAAGCTATTTATTTATTTATTTATTTATTTATTGGCATTAGGCTAATTAATATCTAGCGTACAATATGGTTAGGATCTATAAACTATAAAATGTTCTTTTAAAGTCAGTTTTTGATACATTAGAAAAATTTATTAATAAATTATGATTAGCGATATGTAATTTCAACATATTATTTAAAGGTGAACTCCGTTCGTAGTTGGTACGATAGTGCGTTATATAAGTAGGGTCAGGAAGACCTCTTAGATTACGTTTTGGAACATTAAAGTTAAGGCGAGACAAAAGGTTCAAAGCATCAATATAACCTTCAATAAGTTTAACAATAAAAACAAAACCTAAATATGAACTCCTAATCTCTAAAGTAGGTAGATCAATAAGTTTGAGCCGGCTATTATATGATGGTTCTGCCAGCCTAAATTTCTGAGAGCAAAATTCAAGAATCTTTTTTGAATTCGTTCAATTCTTAATTAGTGGCAGCTGTAGTAGGGAGACCACACCTGGCAAGCTTACTCTATGATGGGCCTGATGAATGAGGTAAATAGATGTTTGATAACATAGGGATCAGAAAACTGTCGTGATTCCCTCTCAATCCAACCTAATAATGAATTTGCCTTTGTTGCAAATCACATTAATATGTTGTGTGAATTCAAGTTTTTTATCAAACACAAAACCAAGTATAGACACCTCATTTACATTTAACAACTGTACACCATTGAAACTATAGTCAAAAGACAAAACAGACATTTTTCTTGTAAAATTTATAATCTTACATTTGTCAATATTTAACAACAAACAATTTCGTTGACACCAAACATAAAAGGCATGAAGATCAATCTGAAGCATTTCGCAATCAAAATTATCAGAAATGGATTTACATAAGTTTACATCATCAGCATATATAAGATAATTAGAGTACTTTAAAACTGACGGCAGATCATTAACAAATAATATGAAAAGAATTGGACCCAAATGGCTGCCCTGTGGAACTCCAGAATTCTAAACAAAGCTTTTTGAATGAAAGCCATTAAAATTCACAGAATAGATCTGTCAAACAAATAGGATTTGAGCCAATCTATGAAATTACCGCTGAACCCTAACTTTCTCATTGCTAGTGGCATTGTTTATAAATTTAAAAGCTGCAGTAGATAGAAAAATTATGTTGGAGGCGTTGGTGGAAAGAGGAGTGAGACAAGGGCTAAGGGAAAGGAAGCACATATAAGGGAAAGAATAAAAAAGGCAGCAGCGGTAATGAAGGAAGCTTGGGGTATTGGGAGGAGGAAATTCGAGAAGGTATGGGAGAGGAATATGTGGCTTTTTGATACCCTGGTTGGACGGTGATGGGATATGGGGCGGAAGTATGGGGATGGGAGTCTCCTCCCATCAAGAAATGAAAAGATTGAAGGAGAGGTACCTCAAATGGACACTAGGGTAGAATGGCAAACTCCAGGATACATGGTGAGAGATGAAACCAAAAGAGATAAGATAACGATAAGAGCAGGGGAGAAGGGGAGGAATAATGAAGAGAAATTAACAGGTGGAAAAGGAAGCAGGATAGCGAGAGAGAGGGATGGAAGTGAGAGAGAATCACTATGGGAACAAGGAAGAATGGGAACGAGAGGAAGGGTAGGAAGAGGAGACAGTATGACAGGATACGAGAGAGAAGAATGGGAAGAGAAAAGAAAGCAGGAGAAGGAAAGATGGGATTTAATAATGGAATCCAGATATAACAGGTGGTTTAAGGAAGTAATGACCGAGGGGATCCCACAATATTTGAAAGCGGGATGGAATGCAGACAGACAAAGAGAATAGCTAGAGTCAGGCTAGGGAATGAGGTGAGAGAAAGATGGTATTGGAAACAAGAAGAAGTGAGAATGTGCAGAGTGTGTGAAGGTGAGCCAGAGACGTGGGAGCATGTGTTGGAAAGATGCAGGTCAGGTGGTGATGAAAGGAGATCAATAGAGGAAACAATGAGGGATATAATGGACGAAGGAGGGAGGGGGGAAGAATGGATCAAGGCACTAGAGGTTTCGAGAAGGAGTAAGGAGGGACGGATGGGAGACTTGTAACCCTTAGGGGAGGCAATACAACACAATACAGTACAATAACTTGTACAATGAATTAATTTTATTAATGTTTATTTTATTTTTACAGAAATGTATTTATTTGTAATACCTACCCAAATAATTTGTATAAACAAAAATAAATGAATGCAAAATTGTTGCAGCAGTTTATTTATTTATAATTAATAATTTTTAATAATAAAATAGATTAATAGATTATATTGCAGCAGTATATTTGAAATAAATATTTTTTATAATAAATCAAATTAGTGCATTATTGTTATTACATATTTATTCATGATAGATTATTTTTAATAATAAAATAAATTAATACAATATTATTCCAGAAATTTAATTATTTTTTTTTTTTTAATCAAATAACTCTTTTTTTATTATTTAAAATTTTGTTCCTAGATAACTGAAAAATTGCTCGTTTAGTAACCGATTTTTATTTCCGATATATGTAAGTACATAGGTAGGTACTATATGGCAAGTTGGGTGATTCTCTGCCAACTGTGATTTTTTAAATAAGAATTTTGCTAAAATTAAAAGTCATTGAAAATTATTTTTTTTTATTTTATTTGTCTCTAAATAGGCATGTTATTAAATCTGTAGAGGATTTTACTACAACTTTTAAGGAACAAAAAATATGGTAAAAAGTACTAAATCTCGAAGACATGGTGCTGACACTGATTTTTTATTTTTGAATTTTTATACGTTCTAACTCTTTTTGAAAATATTTTTGTTGAGTTTCTAAATTCTCTCTTACGTTTTGACGTTTTCAACTTTAAAAGCCAATGTTTTATTCAAAATTGTATGTTTTTTAGTTTTTCAAATCTGTTCTTTGAGGTTGGAGTCTTTATTTTTATGCTAGGTTATAACTCAACATTTATTGCACAAATTTGTTTTAATATGTTTTGTCCGAAGTACAAGTACCATTCTTAATAAAAAAATTGCTTGAAATCATTTAAATTAAGTTCATCATAAATAAATATACCATGGTACTGACACCCACGGTACTGACATTTAGGCTTTAATATAACCTCATATCTCAAAGCTTCTGAGAAAAATAAAATCCGTTATAATTTTAACTTATATGACTTAAAAAGAAATAAAATATTCTAAAAATCACCCCAACAAATTTCATAACACGCTTGGATAATACTACCACGGTACTGACAGGTAATTTTGTGACACACGATTTTAGAATAAAAACACTTCACTCTTACAGCAAAATTACGTAAGTAAAATAAATTGACTTTTGTTAACAATAAATAAATAGTGCCTCTTTCAAACGGCACCACACAAATGCCATAAACTAAAAACAAAATGGCGGTTCAGCGGTAATTCTTTTGAATTTAAAAAGAAAATGAAATCCGTGGACAACATTCAATTATTATTATTTGATTAGAGAGCAAATATTTTGACTTGATATTCTCAAAATATAATAAAGCAACTATTGTACTCAAACTTTTCTGAGAACAACATTTTTATTCAATGATGTATTTTAATAGAAAATTGTAGATTTAATTGGAAAAACAAGGATGGGACATGCCACGGTACTGACATTTTGCGTATACTTTTTCAAGTCAAGGGGAAAGGGTAGCAAATTTTTAAACAATCTGTAATGTAAATTGTAGTACCAACTTATTTCCACAATTCAAACCAGAAATTCATAAAAAAAAATTTACATTAAGCTACAAATAAAGCCCTGGACACAAAGAATCACAGTTGGCAGAGAATCACCCAGTTATGGATTCGTAAAAAAAATCGAACTAGGCTAGAATAATAGCGAAGACGAAAAATGTGGGTCTGTCTGAAGTTATTTTATCAATTTACTTCTTATTATATTGATTTTTTAAACAATTTTTCAGTCTAAATTTTAAGTTCCACTCATATGTGCAATACGGTGCTATATTGTTTATATTTATGTACTCACATAATATTTCCTTAGATTAAACTACATAGAGTTACCACCAGTGGCGGATTTGGGTTTGCTGCCGCCCTAGGCCCGGTTGAGTACGCCGCCCCCCTTGTTTGTTTTTTTTTTTAACTAAATTCTAATAATTACCTTAATCGTTCTTGCAGAGCCTTTTTTCTGTGCTGCCAGAAAACACCCGAACATTTTTAACTCGCTTTTATTAGGATGACCTACACATGTTGCAGGTATGTACAAATGTATATATGTTGGTATGTACATACATATGATACATAATGGAATCAGTGAACGTAATTTTCAACAACTTCTAAAAGCCGATTAACTTGAAAAACTTGCACACGTATCAAGGACCGATGGCAATACAATTATCTCATAAATTTGTACCACGACCGTCATCAGGAGAGGGGATGTAGGGGGCTGATACACCCGTACATTATACGGCGACATCTTTATTTTAAGTCTTAAAAATAAATTATAGTTTTAAAAAACTAAGGGCCAGTTTCACAGTGAAGTAAGTGTCACTTAAGTGCCGAATATGGAAAACTAATTCCCAATTTCACAGTGTAAACTTATCGGAATAAGTGACACTTAAGTCTCCGATGTTGGCCACTTAAGTTCCACTTACTCAGGTAGTAAAACTGCGGCTTAAGTGCCAAAATGGAAAAATTAAGTGCCACTTATTTTGTTAAGTGTGCACTGTGAAACTGGCCCTAAAAGCTCTAATAGAAAACCGAACTAAAAAGTAGTTAATAATTTTTAATTACAAAATAATTCAATTTATAATAAAAAGCGTGGGGTGCTTATAATAATATAACAGTTATTATTATATTACAATTATGCCTTTGGTAATTTTTTATTATAAATAAAATAATAATAATAGTTAAATGCACCCCACGCTTTTTACTGTGAATTTAATTATTTTGTAAGTAAAAATTATTTACTCGTTTTTAGTTCGTTTTCGGATTTTCTTTTAGAGCGTGTTTTTTTAAAGATTTGTTTAAACTATAATTTATTCTCGGACAGTTTCTGGCTTACCCAAGAATTGAATATAAAATTTTTCTCAGGCACTTTTTTGTCGTCAAGACAGTGAGAATTTATTTTTGAAATAAATATTTGTTTATTTTTGTTTTGAATTTTTAAAATCGGAAACTGTCCAAACTCGTTTCTTCACTTTTTAATTTTTACAACAAATCATTATAAAGCTCGAGCTCGAACTTTTTTCAAACTTTGTTAAAACTTTAACCCAGAAAATAAAGAAGCAAACCCAAGAAACAAACCCTGTGATTCAATATTATTACATAAATTATTTTTGTTGATTAAAATTAATTAACAGTTCAAATGGAAAATATATATACTATATAACATTAAATAAAAACATAAAAAAACAAAATACAGTCGACTCTTGCTAAGTCGTACTCTCTCTAAGTCGAATTTCTCTCTAACTCCAATTTTGTCGCCATATTTTATCATTCCCTTCAATTTTCCATACAAAAACCATTCTCTAAGTCGAACTCCCTCTAAGTCAAACTCTCTCTAACTCGAACAAATCTTGGTATCCCGTGAAAATTTTGACTTAGGGAGAGTCGACTGTATATATTTTTTTTTATTATTATTAGTTAATTGGAAACTTTTTTCTTTCGGGCTTTTGTTCGAGCAAAAGCATCGATTACGTCATCGTAATTTATTTCTTGCATAAAAAAGGTATGCCATCTAACCCACATTTACCCTATATATAAATAAATTAATATTTCACGTCCTTCCGTTTAGAAGATATAGTTTTTGAACCCATGACCAGTTTTATCCTTTTTTACCTTAGGCGCCAGTTATAGCGATCAGAAAAAACCATCCGAAAAAAAATCGATTGAAGTTTTTATTACTTTTCAATTCGATTTGATAGCCAAATTATATATCAATCGACGAATAATTCAGCGTAAATTTTTTTCGCGAAAAAAAATTGCCAAAACTTTATATTTTTATCTTTTAAATGGATTTACTTGTTTTTCGGATGAAATTTCATTTTTCGTATCAGCTGATTGCTTTTTGACAGAAAAGGGAACAAATCGTTCCACTGATTTGTGTTCCAATTTTTTTCTGTTCCACTGAAAGAATTCCATCCGACATTTTTTTTTTTTGACATTTCAATCAGAAAAAATCTTGGCGGCTGTTTGTTTGTTTTCGGTTTGCTTCACTTTTTCTGACATATTTTTTCTGATTGCAATAAACAACCATCAGAAAAAATAATCAATCTCATACTGTTTCAAGTTTTTCGGATGGGTTTTTCTGATCTCTATAACTGGCGCCTTAGGGGCCAATTATAGCGATAGGGAAAACGAAACTGGAAAAACTTTCAAATAAATTAATTACTAGGTTTTCATTCGATTTGTAACGCAATTGAGGGAGTAATCGATGGCAAATAACTCAAAGAATTTTTTGTGTCAATATAATTCTCAATTGAACAAATATTTTTTGTGATAAATGTATTTATTTATTTTCCTGAAAATAAAAATGAATTTCCGTACCAGCTGATTGTCATTTCGATCAAAATGAAACAAATCGTTCCAATTATTTGCGTTCCAGTTTTTACTTGTTCCATTAACAGATTAGTGGAAGGAAAAAAAAGCGTTTGCATTTCAATCAGGAAATCTTGATTGACAGGCGACAGCCTACTCACTGACGTAATTTTCGTGTTCGCTATAAACGCTTATAAGGAAAAGATTCCTGTTTCCATCTGTTTCAACTTTTCCTGACGGTTTTTCCTGATCGCTATAACTCACGCATTACTTAAAATTCCATTTTAAAAATTTTGTTTACACATTTTTAATACTTATAGTATAAACTGTACAATGACGAATCAGATTAATGAATGAGTGAGTCAGTGACCGATTCTTTATTTTATTATAGTTAATAATTTCATAAATTTTCAAACTTAATTCATTTATTGCTCGCCTATAATCAATTATAAAGAAAGAGATAAAATAAAAAATATTATTTTGTCAATTTTTTTTTTTAATAAAATTGAACTTTATCAACAAATTATCAATCGTCCACCTAAACTACTTTTTCACCAAAAAATATTCTCTGGTCTGTTGCCCCCCTCTGTGGACCACTAGCGCCAACCTTGAGAAACGCTGGTTTATATTATGAATTTTTATTTAATTTTTGCCCGAAAATTTTGCCGATTCAGATTCACTTCGGATTTTGCCGCCCCTAGGCTTGTGCCGCCCTAGGCCCGGGCCTCACGGGCCTAAGCTTAAATCCAGCACTGGTTACCACTACGTTGGATAACTAATCTGTGATACAAATTTATACTAGTTTTTGATTTTTGCTGTCAAATTTGTGTTTAATGTTAATTTATTTAATTGTTAATATGATTGATTTATTTCAATGTGGTCAATTTTTGTAACAAAAACTAAAATAAAGTCCGTTTGTAATAACACTGTATATTCTATCCATGTCTATTAATTGCATCCATTGCAACTGATCAAGCCCAATATAAAAATTAACTGAAAATGTTAATGTTGTTCTGATTCACTTCTCTTCTACCTATGTATATTGTATGCATCCTTATGCATATTCGGATCTGTAGTATCGGGCTAGAGTATCTGGTAATACTTATTCAGTATTTGAATGACATACATAACTTGTTGTACCTGGCAATGCTGGCCTAGGTAAGTAAAATTAAATAGGGGATCCCTGATGACACTTGAATTGATAGATAGAACGCAAGAGTGACGGGAGGCTTTTCCAGTATAGTACATTTGCGACGAGGAGAAAAAAAAATTAAATTAAAGTTGAGAAGCCGGGAAAAAAACAACAAATAAAAGGAAAATAAAGCATAACTATGACTGATAATAGTGGAGCGGCATAATGTCCATATATAAGATAATTGTGCACTTTGTGATAAAAGCATCAAATTTTTTTCGTTATTGGTACCTACATTATATGAATATTTATATTTTGCCCCTCCCACCAAAAGGGGCGGAATTTTGAAGTAGCCCAATATCTTAAAATCATATTCATTAATGTACCAACAACGAAAAAAATTTGATGCTTTTATCACAAAGTGCACAATTATTTAACAAAGCCGCCCCAGTAGGTATGAGTAAATATAAAAAAATACAAATTATTTTCGATTTCAATTACATAAGTGTTTGTGGTTGTTTTACGATAAAGTAAAACCTTCGCTAAAATGCATGCCATGCAATATAGAAGCGATAAAAAAAAAGAAAAAGAAGCATTAGATATATCTTTGCTTGTGTGCATTGGACTTCGCGTGACAAAAGAAAAGACAAAGTACCCACAGTAGTCTCGTTCATGTGATTCGTTCACAATCACGATTGCCACATTGGTCATTTGTGACCAAATTCAGTCATAATTTTTTCACTTGGTCGCGTTGTCATTTTATATTCCATTTGGTAATTTTTCACTAAAATGAAAAAGAAACTCGACTTTAATTTTTATACAACCTAAAGCGGTTTTTGATGTGTAAACATCTATACTGGCGGTAGGGTGAAAAGAAAACGTAACGTAACGTTGTAATCGTGATCGTGGTCGTGATCGTGATTCTGAGCTTTACGAAAATTGAGTGCGTTCAACAACATGTACGTTCAGTAACTAAACGTTGAAAATTTATATACGAAATCGAAAGGTCGAGTTCAGTTCGGGTTGAAATTTGTTTGGCTGCTTAGAGGATATATTAAGCCCCTATTACACGATGATTCTTTGCGTCTGACTCTATTCGAACATAATGAGTGCGAAAGAGAAAAAAATAAGATGCAAGACCAGTTGCCCTGTGAGTCGTGGGCCAAGTTTTACGAGACTCTTTTTAACGCTTCTTTAGCATTAGGCTACGCGCAAACCAACACGATGGCCGTGGCGATCACGATAAAAATGTGGATGCCTCATATAAAAATCAAAGCACACTTCAATCGTGTAGATGTGTGCCTTTTCTTTGATTTATGTGTATGGCATCCACAATTTTATCGTGATCGCCACCGCTATCGCGTTTGTTTGCAGCTACCTTTATCCGTATTTTCTATTCTTTGCATTACTTTTTTTCAATTACATGACTGCTTTGAGACCAGGGGCCTATTTCACGGAACATACATCACATACATTGTATGAATGTGTGTACCTTAAAGTAGACGCCAAAGATGGCTCAGTGTAAATTTTGAATTTTTTGAAAAACTTTGCGTCAACTTAGAAAACGCATAATTTAAAAAAAAATTTAAATTTACGCCCACTCATCTCGTAGTCGTCATTCTTATCTTGTAGCCGTGGTCGTGATTTCGATTCTGAGCCAGAGATTAGTTTGCTATTACACGATGCATCTAGACGCATGCGACTTTTCGAACTACGTAAGTGCAAAAGAGAAAAAACATCGAAAAGATGAGACGGAAAAAAAGTGACCGGTGTCGCGTGAGTAAAATTTTCGATGCAACTATTTGAAGTTTCTCTTTTCTCTTGTCTTGTTTGTTTTTTACTATTCTTCTTTATATGGTTTTGTTGTTCAAAGAGTAAATTTCGATGCAACGCACTGTTATTGATAGCCTTATAGGCTTTCCAGAAATGAGAAATTCATCTTCAAAAACAACATAAATAAAATAAATTATTGCTTTTCTTGACTGATATTCATTTAAAGGCACACAAACCTTTCTTTCTTCAATGTATCAAATAATGAAAACAAAAATAAAAACAGAAAAAGTTTTTTTATTGCTTGAGCCCAGCCCAACACGAAAATGAAAAATAAAGAGAACTGTCAAATTAGATTCATGACTTTGGTTTCAACGTGTAATAGCGCTTGAAACAGCGGACGAAATAACAAAGAAGAATTCGCAGAAGGCGCATGCAATTAGATACATCGTGTAATAGCAGACTTATGAATTATCCATAATCTCTGTTCTGAGCTTCACGAAAATTGAGTGCGTTCAACGCTATGTACGCTCAGTAACTAAACGCTGAGTGTTTATATACGAAATCAAAAAGTCGAGTTCAGTTTGGGTTGAAATGTGGTTGGTTGCTTAGACCATATAGTACATGGACTGCGCTTTCATTATGGCTGCAGGGTTTTAACATAGAAGGCCGCCTTTTTTGGCAAATTAGACGAAATAAGGTCATTGACTGGAAAATATTTTTAAATATAATTTTAATGATTGGCTAAGAGACCACTGCTGTTTGTGGGTGTGAGTGATCGCAAAAATTCACTGGTATGTTTAGATAGATCTTAACTTTTTATAAGCGTGGTTGGGGCCTTTGTCGGTAAACTAAAAATGCATTTTCCATGCATCATACCGATTTTCAAATTTGTTTATGAAAAGTTAAGATCTATATAAAAATACCAGTAAATTTTTGCTATCATCCACACCCAAAATTTGGTGTAGGCTCTTGGTCTATGAGGCATTCGGACGAATGTTGATGTTTACACATCTTA
Organism: Epistrophe grossulariae; assembly: GCA_929447395.1. NCBI lineage: Eukaryota > Metazoa > Arthropoda > Insecta > Diptera > Syrphidae > Epistrophe > Epistrophe grossulariae. The sequence goes on along the minus strand of OV839569.1, from coordinate 52,888,966 downwards.
ACCGTGAGTCCCGGCACTCACACTTTTTTTTAATCGGTGAATTTTGTAATAAATATTTTTGAGTTGTTTTTCAATTAATAATACCTAATAATAATTTCCAAATTGAATATTTTTTTAACATTTTACTTCTTAATTACTGCTGTCAAGTGCCACACACACAATCACAAACAAAAATCAATTCTTTTCGTATTCCGTTCAACTACAGAAAAAATTCGATTCTCTTTAGAAAAGAATTCGATTCTTCGGTTAACAGGAATTCAAATTTAATCTAATTTAATTAATCTAATACAATTTAATTAAGTTTGTTAAGTGCTTTGTGAATTTGTTTGTTATACCTATTTTAATAATTTAATAATTAAAAAAATAATGTCATCTGTTATATAAAAAAAAGTATTTTCAAATAAAAGTGATGAATTCATTGTTCTGTGTTTACAAATATTTCGTTTATTTTGGTCATTTTTACTTTAAATTTTGGACACGAACTTTATTTTCCACTGGCAACCGTCTTCACAGTCGTTAAATTTTGTTTGAAAAACGGACAATTTGTTTTTTTTTCATAAGAAAAAAAATGGGTTCTAAATGATTGCAATATTCAATGTACACAAATGTTCCCGAATAAGCTTTATTTTATTGTGATTTAAATGAACGCATAAGATATGTTATGAGAGAGCAACTTTAATGATTGCCAAATAATGATAATATAATTTTCTGTGACTTTAATGATCGCAAAAGATTCAATGATTGCTAAAAATGAGATAAAATATACGTTGTGACTTAAATGATCGCGTGAAACAAAATGAAGAGAATAGAGGTTTAGAATGGACAAATTGGCACCGGCCATTCGAATGGTACCTTAAAGCGAACCATATTAAAGATGAGTCGGACAAATTTGTAAAATTGATGCACTTGGCTGGCCGCAAGGTGCAACAGTTATACGAGTCACAACCAAAACCAACAAGCATTATTGAGGTAGCACGTGAACCACTTACCACCGGTTGTAATCCACATTTGTCTGTTTACGACACAGATATTTTAAAGCTGAAAGACTTTTTCGAGCAAAAAAGAACTCTTCATATGAATCACACGTATTTCGGCTTCTCAAGCAAGAGAAAAGCGAAACAATTGTCAGTTTTGTTATGAAACTCCGCGTTCAAGCCGAAAAATGTGATTTTGGTGATGCGGTCGAAGACAATATCAAAGACCAAATTATTGAAAAATGTTTTGCGGCCAAACTACGCGGAGAACTGCTAAAATTGGGCGACTCCAAGCTTGACAAGATTTTCGAAGCCATCCAGGAGCAGTGCAGAACATTCCACTTAAGCGAAAACACAAATAATTTCCTAGAAATAGTGTCAATAAGATCGAATATAAAGTCCAAAACAAGACTGGGAAAAGACAAACAAAATTAACGTTCTCGTTATGGATATGCTGGACACCGAGCTTTCGAAGAAAAGTGAAAGAGGCAAAATATGTAATAAATGTGGTGGTAAACACAATTTCATTCGAAAATGCCGAAGTAAGAAACATATACTTAGCATATACTTAACATGGAGACCAGAGCGGCTGTCTGGGATGGAAATAATATGTCTGAATGGTTCCAGACAAAGTCAGGAGTAAGACAGGGTTGTGCACTCAGCCCAAGCTTATTCGCACTATTCATTGATGGTATTATTGAGGTATTGCCAGGAGGTATAAACTACGCCGGAGAGGTCATTAAAGCCTTGCTCTTTGCAGACGACATTGTCCTGCTTGCTTACTCAGCTGAATCACTCCAGCTAATGATAAATAGGTTGTCTGATTATTGCATCCGATGGAATTTGGTGGTTAATTTGAATAAGTCGAAGGTGATGGTGGTCAGGAAGGGGGGAGGAAGATCTAGCTCAAATGAACAGTGGCAGTATAATCACGAAAGAATAGAAGTTGTGAAGGAATATAAATACTTAGGAGTATATTTAACTCAGAATTTAAACATGGAAAGGCATCTCACGGACAAGCTGTTGAAAGCAAAAACTGCTATTAATGTAGTATGGAGAGATTGTTTTAACAATAAGAACATCACACACAGTAGTAAATATAAAGTATTTGAGTCAGTTTCCCAATCAATTATGTTTTACGCAGCACAAGTGTGGGGAGCATGAAAATATGAAACCGTGGAGAAACTTCTGAGGTTTTATGTCAAAAGAATATTTCGTCTTCCTATGAGCACCCCGAATTACATGATCATGCTGGAAACAGGTTTATCTCCATTATTTATCAAGACGCTAAAACTCCAAGTCGATTACATATTAAAGGTACTGAACATGCCAAATAATCGTCTTCCAAAGAAAGTAGCTTTACAAGCTATACAATGCAAGACAGGTTGGGTCAAAGAGTGGATCGAACTAGCACAGGAGGTTGGTGTGGCTTTTAATATCAGTGACCAGAGTACGTGGAAATCATCGCTATATCTGTTAATGACTCGCCTGGATGAAAACTTTAGAGAACTGTACATGGAAGATGCATCGAACTCACTACACCGGATGATTAATAGTAGGCTAAATCATAACCTTAATGAAAGAAACTACTTCCGAGATGACCATACCATAGAAAAAATTTCAAATACGTTTCGGCTAACAGGCGAACTCCTGAATCTAAACTTTGTACCGCATCGTGAAAATCTTCCATTACTTTGTGAGCTGTGTAATATGGCAGAGCGCGAGGATGAATTACATTTTGTCGGAAGGTGCCCGATTCTAAGGGAAACAAGGAGACATATACTGGGCAGGGATTTTCTAACTGATCACGAAACTATAAAGCTACTAAATGAAATTGATGTATCAAAAATGCTAAAATTTTGTAAAACTGCACTAAATTATCGAAGCAGAATATTAACCGAATATTTTTAGATTACTTTACTGTACTTTTACAATATTTATGAAACCTAATATTATATAAATTGTTGTCAATCTGGCAGACGGCAAGCCATGCTCATATTGATTGTATTGTTAAATTGTATATCTTTTATTGAAATCGAAAAATGCTCTCAAAGAATCAAATTTCAGAGGAAAAGTGAAACGCGAATCTGAAAAACAGTCGATTCTGGTTGTCGAAATTTGAAAAAGTTGTCGATTCTGGTTCGAAATTCAATATTATCGACAGCAAAACTTGGGAGTTCCTTAATGCCAATGGAATCAAAGTGGCAAATCAACGCTAACAAGCCGATCATGAATTTAAAGCATACGGCGGGCACCCATTGACTGTCATGGGGGTGTTCGAATCCAACGTTGAGACCAGGCACAAGTGCTGTTTGACTGATTTTTGCGTTGTAAGAAACTACGGCAAATCTTTAATTGGCTTCCAAACAGGTATCCCACTAGGAATAATGCAAATTGGTGAAAACATCAATCAAATTGAAGAGCATTATAATAGCACAAGCAAAATAAATGGATTTGTTGTGGAAATACCGTTAAAGAAAGGTTTAAAACCTGTGGCACAGCCGTATCGGCGAGTTCCAGTTCCATTGGAAGAGGCAGAAAATCGAAAAACTCCTCCAAGAAGGCATAATTAAAAAGGTAAGCTAAAAAAAAAGAGAAATAAATTATTTTCACATTCTCTTATGCACACTATCTTAACTTAAAAACCACACAAGTCAACGAGCCCTCACAATGGATTTCGCCCAGTTCCTAAGGGTGATGATGTCCGAATTTGTATAGACATGCGCCGGGCAAATGAAGCTGTCCAAAGAGAAAATCACCCACTTCCAACTATGGAAGTCTTTCTTCCCCACATCGGAAAAGGGCGATTTTTCACCAAATTAGATGTAAAAGACGCCTTCCACCAGGTGTGATACTTGAATATATACATATATAAAAAAAGTTTTCCTTTTGTTATAATGTCGCTCTGATTAAAGTTTATTATTTGATAACTGAAAAAATACACTCCGCTTCAACTGAATAAGCACAAATATTTCACTTAGATGATTTGCATTGTTGATTACTCTAAGGACTGTTGAAACGCTTGCACTAACACTAGCTTTTTGTGCTATTTTTGCCACAGAGTCACACGAATTGGAAGCTCTTCGGTCAACTGCTGTTGTTGCCGTTTTCTACCTCTTTTCATGTTTTTTTTCCGTACGAATCTTTATTTTTTAAGTAGGAATATATCACACTAAAATTTCTTTAAGTTTTTTTAAGCTATAGTACGCCCGGTCAGTCCTTGTTCTCTTAATCAGAGGCGGCGCTAGACCAAAATGAAGCGTGTGCAAGACTAAACTTGCGGGGCCCCTGGAAAAATGATTTCAAGCTGCATCACAACTATCATACAAACTTACGCTTACACGTCTTGACATCAAATCTTTCCAAAATTAATATTTTAAATTAAAAAATGTAATAACAAATTTAAGACAATATTTGATTTCAAACTTTTTAAGCATGCATTTTTTAATTTGCATAAGCAAAAAATTAATAAACTCACTTTCTGAATACTGAATAAACGAAAATTTAAGCAATAAAGTAGGTATCTGATAGAAAATCTTTTTTCTTTTAACAACTGCTATTGAAGTTACAAAAGCTTTGAGTGAATCACAAAATGACTGACTATTTATTATAATATTTAATATTTATGAGTTTGAGCTGGAAAACAATTCAGAATATTTTTCTTTCATCAACTCAATTTAAAAGATATAGGAAAATCAATTAAAAATTGAAAAAAAACATCTTACTTTGTAAGTTATTGATTATTATTTGTATTATTTTTAAAAATCATCTTGATGTCATTTCTCATTTGATTGTTACCTTTTACCTGGTACTAAAGAAAAGCAAACAGCATTAAACATTAAAGAATTCTATATTTTAGTTAAATATTCCGGAAAATAAAAACTAAAATGTAAAAAATTCGAGGAACATTCGTAATACAGGTAACATCCATTAACAGCAATAACAAACAGAAAGTTAGTTTTCTAGAACCTCTCAGCTGAGTTATAAGTGTTTAGTGAAGAAACAGTTAGAGGAGAACAGAACAGGACAGAATAGAACAGCACCGATTCGTGAAAAACGTAAGATCAAGTTAAAACAGAAAATGGCTACCTACATTATTATGTTGTCATTAAAAAAAACAACAACAACAATTTTTCGGAGCATATATGCTTGTTTCAAATTCACAAATATACGTCTTAAAACTAAAGTTACTTCATTATAATAGAATCAGAATACACTATTGAAAGAGTTAAGCAGAGATTCAGATAAAATCCATCAAAAAAAGAAACTACTTTGAATTAAAAAATCACAACAGTTTAAACAAATCTGTTCTTTCTTGTTATACCTCAAAAGCAAGTGCAGAAAATCCTGTTCTAAAGTGTTCCAAACTTTTCTGAACAGATTCATTGAACAGCAATGGAGAGCAGTTCAGAACAGAAAATTTCTCATTGAAAAATAAAAACTTGTACTTTTCTGTTCTAAAGTGTTCCAAACTCTTCCGAACAGCCTCACTGAACATACTTATACTCGCTAAGAGAAATTCGGAGTTGAAAATTAAATTCACCGATTTTTAAAAGTATGATTTTTATGTGGTGTGTGTCATAAAATCAATCAATTTTTGTCTGTGTGTGTCGCCAAATTTATTAATTTAGGTGTTGCGCGAGTCTCTTTCTTTTTGCTCCCGACTGAACATAAAAGTAGGTATACCTATACATACATAGGAACCATAGACAAAAAGAGAGGAAAACAACATAATAAAGGCAAGTAATATGTTTACATATATCCATTCTGCATAAGATAAAGGTTAAGAAGTGAAGAAAGATGTAGCCAGGTTGCGACTCAACTCCCACCTAGTTGGCGAAATCGAGTCGAATCAAGTCAATTTCAATTATTTTGTTTGTTCGATTATTATGAATGAAGGAAATAAACATGGTATACTGGATTTTATGAATTCAAGACGTGGAGACTTTTTATTGTGGCGTGCGGGGCCCCTCGAAGCGCGGGGCCGTGGGCGGTGGCACACTTCGCACACCCCTTCCGCCGCCTCTGCTCTTAATAAATCGATTTTAGCTCTTTCAACACCATTAAGAGATTTTGATCGTTAGAATTTCAATTAAACGATTAAATTTCACTTAAAACACTTCAACTGTTGATTGAATGTGTCAATCACTTGAGAACGCTCATAAACAATGAAGATATTGACCTTGTGTCTATTCAATTGACGGAAAAAAAATCTGCATTTTTGAATATGGAACGCTTTGCAAGAGAGCCATAGAAAAAATAAAGGTACCATTTGAATTATTCTTACTGATTTCTTTTCTCAACATCATAAGCAAACAGTTAGCATCATCAAATGATACATTAACGCATAAGGTTTGCAAGAAATGTACAACGTACCTTACAAAATATTTGCGCTTATTCAGTTGAAGCGGAGTGTACATAAATACATATCGCCTTCGCTTACAGACTACAAATAACAATTAAAAAAAAATATATGTAAACCCGAATACTATGTTTTGAACTATATTTTTTTTATACTAGCTGTCCCGGTGAAGTTCGTTCCGCCTAAAATTAATTTCGAGAGTAGAGCCTCTATATTGAATGAATGAAACTTTTATTGAATTTAATTCATTATTTAATTTAATTCATTGATTTAGCACTACATTTCACTGCAACGAAACCGAAAATTGTAAATTTAGGGCCGAAAAGAGGAAAATCGTGATATTGCGTACTATAAGGGGTGAATGGTGGTAATATCAATTTTAATGATACAAAAATTGAGCCTGGTGGAACACTAATACATTCAGTGATCATATGGCCAAAAAATACTTTTAGAAGTTAATGGTGGCGTTTCAGTTTCGAACATCATCGATATTTTGTATGAAATTTCCCTCACGTGTCGTTCAGTCACTGATGCCGTAATTCGGCCTCTGATTTCTTTCCCGTTGAATTTTTATGAATTTACATAATCAAAGGAAGAACTAATTAGCAAATATCTAAGTGTTACCGAACATCGGCCGCAATTATTTGAACTACGATTGGCTGAATGAACGCACGTCATTATAGCTGCGAAGAATAGCGACGTACATATTATGTAGATGATTTGAATTTAATTATTCAAAATCAAATCGCATCCACAGTGTATTCGGTTGATCGTATTATAACTGATAAAGAAGCAATAAGCTACCCGTTTGTTGGAAGTACCTGGGTTACCACCGTAAAATGTGCAACTCAAAGTCGTCAATGTATTCACAATGCTGCACAATCTGAACCCACCGAATTTTCGCAATAGAATCAGGCTGATGGTAAAGAAACTTATGAACAACGTCATCCAAACCACCATAATCAAAATCAAATTCAAATGCGAGGAAGTTCTCATTCAAAGAAATCGGATGATATCGACCGACTAACCATTCGAGTTTATAAAAGCATTCAGTTTCTCGTTCGACTCGCAAGTGACTTCCCCAACATAGGGAGTGAAGTCAAAATATATTAACATGGCAATAAATTAGTGTACTCACACCAACACGACGATAAGGTTAAGCGAGTCTCACGGACAATTAGATACAACAATATGTTTATCACAAAGCGTTGCAGTGCACCTGTAATGTGTGAAATCCATTTTCAGTGTAAATAAAATTTATTAAATCTTATTTCAAAACAGTTTCTCATTTAATATGGAGGCTCGACATAGTAAAACAGTGATTTTTATAAAATACTATTTATCTAATAGAAGAAGAAGAAGAGGGTCGATGTTAACAATAATGATCACTTAATCGACGTATTGGTTCCACGTGGTTCTATTTTGTGGTATATCTTGTTTATATATGTACAATGTAGATATCGCCGCCATCCAGCCCTTAAATTTATGCAATTTCACGATTTTCCATCTTTTAACGTATAAATTTCCAATTTTCGGCTCCGTTTGGTTATTACCTTACTTAATACTAATGCAAAAATAAATCCTTTTGCAAATCGGTTGATGTTCAGTCGAGTTGCACCCCTTAAATTATGCGATTTAACTATTTGCTAACTATTCTGTTCTAAAATTCAAATTTTTGGCTCCGTTGTGTTCTTACCTTACAAATGGTTGATGTTCAGCCGAGTTATGTTTTCGAGAACAAAAAAATCAATTCATTTTTATATATATAGATTAAATAAACCAATACAGTCAATCGTTTGACATGATTGTTTGAGTGGTTTAGTTAATGAACATTTTCTCGTCATCAACAACATTTATAACAAGAAAAGGCTTTTTCGCTACACCAGAGTAATGTTCGAAATAGCTTGTGCACCAGAACTATTTCAAAAAATAGTGGAACAAATTTTGGTTGGATGCAAGGCTGCCTAAACTACATAGACGACATTATTATTTGCGGAGAGACAATCGAAGAACTAGATATACGTGTTGCCAAAGTTTTGGAAACTCTTAAGAACGATTACGTGCGTCGGTGACGCGTGCAAAGTGTGTAACTCCATTGTACTAAATTCTACAGGAGAGCAAAAAAACAAAAAAAACTTCCTATTTTCAAAGTTAGCAAGGCCGTATCCAGGGGGGGGGGGGGGGGGTCACAGGGAGTGCATTTCTAGATCATACTTTTTCTCTTCAGTAGGTATGATATTTTACTCAAATTTCTGCTGTAGTTATTAATAATGTTCAAAATTTTCTGATTTTAGTATAAAGAGTATATCTAGGTTTCTTCATAATTTTTAATGACATACAGTAGAATCTCGAAAAGATGAACAGATATAAAATAGGGCCCGTTCATCTTTTCAAATTGTTCATCTTTTCGAGCGTCAACGTATGTTTGAGGAAGAAGATATATAGTAAACATGAAAAATTATTTACATAACAAATTAAAACAAGCTCAAAAGTATTGTTCAGGAGGAACTAAAGGTAAAGAAGAAGTAAAAATTATGTTGGGAATAAAGTATTCATCTTTTCGAGTACAAAATTTTAACCCGTTAATCTTTTTGAACACTGAAAATTGAACATTTTCCGTCCATCTTTCCGAGCTGTTCATCTTTTAGAACCGTTCATCTTTCTGAGATTCTACTGTAGTAAGGGACCTACCGTACCTACCCTGCTAATTTTTAAATAAAACCGCAAACGACAGAACCCCTTTTGCCTCAACTGCGTACGGTATAGCGGTCCATGCACATTTTACAAGTGTGCACACAGTTGTCATCACAACAGTGTGGTGATGCAAATCTTAAAAAATATTCTGAAAGTTTGTCGTTGAACGCTACGTATTTAAGCCCAACATTTCAAAACGAATTAATCGCTGCATATGGGAAATCGTTCAGACAAAAATATTTAAAGCTATAAATTCTGCAGTGTTTCGCTGTTCTAGCTGATGAAACAACTGACATTTCACGTAAGGAGCAGATGTTAATGTGTGTTCGGTACGTCGATTTTAAAGAAGATATTTTTATCTTACATGAAGACTTTTTGACATTAATTCATGTAGAAAACACTACGGGAAATACAATTCTCTCTGCACTTCAAACCATGGGCATAAATTGCAGCAATTTGATTGGACAATGGTACGATGGTGTTTCTGCTAAGAGTGGCAGTTTTACCGGAGTACAAGCTGTAGTTTGCGAGTCTCATCCAGAAGCCTTATACGTGCATTGTAGCGCACACTCTTTAATTCAACCTATTCGCAATACATAATATCATAAAATCCGTTGGATTTTTTTTTTAAATATCAGCAAAGCGCACACATTTGTTGCAGGAATTCTTTAAACAGAATTATCCGCAAAATAACTGGAAAAATGTAACTGCAATGTGTGAAACTCGCTGGGTGGAAAACCATGATAGGTTGATCAGATTAAGGCCTCTGCAACTTCATCGAAGCCAAGCTGCTTTTTAAGATAAATTTTGAGTGAGCGTTTTGTTTAGGTACGTATACAATGCCACTTTGTAAGATCTTACAATCCCCATCATACGACTTAGTATCTGGATTGGAGCATGTGAAATTAACATCAAACACGTTCCAAGGAATTTAAGAAAATATCATCACGGAATTCAAAGTAATTTTTGAGACTGCACAAAATTTACTAAATGTTCCAGATTAGAAACTGAAAATTCCACGAATAGTATCAAGGCAGCAGCATAGGCAAAACGGTACCACAACAGATCTTGAAACCTATTTTAGGATAATTATAGTAGGTGTGTTTTATTCATTGCTGCATAGCCAGCGTAGCACAAGTCTGAATAAAACGAAAGCTCACTCTATGCGTTCATTTCAATAATTGAAATTTCTATCGCCAGCACAGCCATCTTTATTTTTACTTCTTTTTCGCCAGCTATTAAATTGTTTTTGTTTGCCAAGGGAAATTTTGCTGCGCTGGCTATGAAGCAATGAATAAAACACACCTAATGATTCCTCTTTTAGGTGATTTCTTAAGTCAGGAATCACATTTTAATGATTCCTATATACCTATTCAACGGAACTGCATGATATACATAAACATATTATGTACATTATGTATATGCACAAACCTACATACATGTCCAAATGTTTAAAAAAAATTGTGTTTGATATGATTGAATTTCGGCTAATGGGCTATTCTAGATTTGATTACTAATTGATGTATTTTTTTTTGTTGGAAAAATTATATACCCCCCCCCCCCCCCCCCGAAAAATTGTCTGGCTACGGCCTTGCTTGCAGGTACATGGATTGACGACAAATTTTCCAGGTTTTGCTACCTAGTATTCCCAATAACCATTTGATTTTCTTTTGCCATTATAAGGCAGCCCCATTTCCCTCATCCCTCATTTTTTTATTTTCTTCAAACTTCAAACTTTTTTGTCTAGCCTGCGTTTTCTTTTTACTGGCAACTTTTCCTCGTTCAAACATTTTTCCAGTTCCACAGTGTTACTATGAATTTCCTCTTCTTCACAAATACTTATGTCTGTCTGGCAGATCTTCATTTGGATTTTTAGGATTTTCATTACATGTTCTATTTTGCTCCAAATCTGTTGTTATGCAATTATTTATTTGAATTGATTCGGTGGTGCTTAAGGTCACGTAATCTACTTCTGAAATGTCGTATTCTATTATCATGTCGTTATCGCTTCTTCCAAAATATTGAACTCATCAACAGAAGTCGTTCTTGATTCTTGGGGAGACTCTTTATCACAGTTGTTTTGTAGTTTGATATTCAATAAATTTAATATTTGTAACCCTCTCCTCTCCTTCTTTCTAAAATAGGAGAACGAGTGCAAATTGTGTAACTCCTTTACCACTTTAGATTTTGTAGGAAAAATATTGATTTTCGTTATTGAACAACTTTTGTAAGACACTTACCGTAAATTTGTTATTAAATAAATGTTATCACAATTAATAACAGACGCTTATGTTCAAGAATATTTGTTTTTCTTCGCAACACGATATCACTCACAACCTTTTACAACTGCAAATTGCGGAGATACACTTTTTCTCCACTAGAGTTACACATTTTTCTAAACTGCCATTCCAACGGTTATTAAAACAAAATGGGGATTCCCAGTTTAAGGGATTGTAGTATAATGCTTAAATCTAATAGATGGCATCAAAATCTCATTTTCGAAAAATTTGGAGTTACACACTTTGCAGGCGTCACCGACGATAACGTTATGTTAAATCGTGCAAAGTGCATTTTTGGGGTAACAGAATTAGAATTTCTTGGCCAAAAGCTATCGGAATGTGGCATAGCTCCTACACAGAGTAAGGTTGAGGCTTTCATGAATTTTCGTTGTCCATCGAGTATTGCAGAACTGCGTAGCTTTCTTGGCCTAGTGAACTTTGTTGGCAAATTTATTCTAAATTTAGCTGATCTAACTGAACCACTTCGTACGTTAACTAGGCAAAATGCAACATTTAAGTGGCGAAAAGAGCAACAAATGGCATTTTAACGATTTAAAGTAAGTCTGACAAGTGACTTAGTATTGGGATATTACGATGTTCAAAAACGCACTCAAGTATACGCTGATGCCAGCCCAGTTGCTTTAGGGGCAGTGTTAATGCAAATTAATGACAGGGGGCCGAGGGTGATCACATATGCAAGTAAAAGTTTGACCGATACTGAGAAACGATATTGCCAAACCGAAAAAGAAGCATTGGCTTTAGTATGGTCAGTTGAGATATTTAACTTTTATTTATTTGGCCGAACTTTTGAACTGGTTACCGATCATAAAGCATTGGAAACGATATTTTCGCCAACAAGTAAACCGTGCGCAAGGAAAGAACGCTGGGTACTTCGTTTTCAATCTTATAAATTTATGGTTGCATACAAACCAGGAAAAAACAATATTACCGATCCGTTGTCGCGATTGGTAGTCGCCAACAAAGCAGAAGAATGTTTCGTTTTAGACAATGAGCAATATAAAAACTTTCTCGTAGCAAATGCTGTACCCGTCGCATTAAAACTGAGGGAAATCGAAGAGGTTTCTGCAAACGACGTGATGTTAAACTTGGACTTGCAGAAAAAATTTGGTCTTATGGAGCTGACTGCTGAGCCGTTTAAATTATTCGAAATTGAGTTATGCTTTGCTGGAGATATCCTACTTCGAGGAAATCGCATTGTTATGCCAGAAAATTTGGGAAACCGTACAGTAAAATTGGCTTATTAAGGAAACCTGGAATCACAGTTATGCAAACGTCGGCTACGAACGAAAGTGTGGTGGCCAAAAATTGAAATTGAAGCAGAAAGTTTTGCGAGAAATTGTCTGGGTTGGACAATGGTTGCGGCGCCATCAGCACCGGAACCCAAAGAGCTACCTTCTGAACCGTGGTCTCACTAAGCAATTGATTTTATGGGTCCGCTACCTTCAAGCCATTACGTTTTAGTCGTTGTCAACTAGTAGTCGATTTGTGGAAGTGGAAATTATGACAAAAATTACAACAATGGAAACAATAAAAAGACTTAGAACTATTTTTGCGCATTTGGGTAGACCTAATGTGATACCAGGACAACAGAACACAATTAACCAGCACCGAATTCAAGGACTATTGTAACCATTTTGGCTATACAACAGAATGGCGAAGTGGAGCGCCAAAGTCGCCAGAATTTGCACCAGGATTGGGAGAAAGAGTTGCAGGATTATTTATTAATGTATCGTACAACACCACACTCTACCACACTAAAATCGCCATCAGAACTGATGTTTGGAAGAACCGTTAGAGACAAGTTGCCACAAATTAATTAGCCGCTCGATTATGATGAAGTACTTCATGATCGTGACAAAACAAAGAAGGAAGCTGAAGCTGATGAAAAGCGCAATGCCAAAAGCAATTTGATATCAGTTGGAGATTTAGTCTGGTTGAAAAACTTGAAAAATACAAACAAATTGTCGGCAACATTTGAACCAATCGATTTCGAAGTAGTTGAACGAAGTGGCTCCGAGATAGTGGTTGAAAACCTAGAAACCGGTGTACGTTATTTATTTATTTATTTATTTATTTAACATAACTAAATTGCTAGTTTACAAAAAAATTTTACAAAATTCTTACCAAAGTGTATATTAAGATTTTAATTAATTGCAAAAAAAAATGTTGATTTTAATTTACCTGAATTAATTATTGTTTTATCAAACAGATTGTTATATTTATTATTGTAAAAATTAAATAGTTTAAGCATATTATTTAAAGGAGAACATTTTTCGTAATTGGTACGATAGTTTTGAATAAGTTTACTATCCGGTATGTTCCTCAAGTTTCTTTGTGGAATATTAAAGTTAATACGAGACAGAAGGTGCAAGGAGTCTATGTTACCGTTGATTAATTTTACAATGAAAACAAAACATAAATAGGAACGTCTGTCCTCGAGACTGGGTAAATCAATAAGTCTTAGTCTGTTGTTATAAGGTGGGAGATCATAAGGATTTACCCATCCCAGTCCTCTGAGAGCAAATCGAAGAAATCTTTTTTGCACCTGTTCCAGTCTATTTTTATGGCATTCGTAGTGAGGTGACCAAACCTGACAAGCGTATTCTAAAATGGGTCGTACAAAAGATATAAAAAGCTGCTTTGTCACGAAAGGGTCAGAAAATTGTTTCGACTCTCTTTTTATACAACCAAGAATTGAATTGGCTTTATTAGAAATGCAGTTAATATGTTCAATAAATTCGAGTTTGCGATCGAATGTGACACCAAGAATAGATACATTTGATTTTCAAGATATTGATATATCATTAAACAAATAGTTGAACGGAGTAAAAGAAAATTTTCTGGTAAAACACATAGTTTTACATTTATCGATATTGAGAAACAAACAGTTACGAGTACACCAGTCGAAAAACGAATTAAGGTCACATTGTAATTCTTCGCAATCGCGAGTATTTGAAATTGCTTTGAAAATTGTCACATCATCGGCGTAAATGAGACACTTAGAGTATTTTAACACAGATGGTAAGTCGTTTATAAATAAAATAAAAAGAATAGGGTTAGATATAACTTTTTTGTGGGCTATAGGTCAATAAATTAAAGATTTATTTGATAAGCAACGTTTCGAGCATGTTTATGCTCTTCATCAGGCAAGCAACATTCAAAGAATTTACGTTAAGTAAATAAACCACTCATTATAGTAGGTACACAACAATCTCATGAAATAAAATTGGTGGACAGGAAAAAAGTCCATTTATCAACACAAATCACCTATACTTAAGATGTTTAAGTATAGGTGATTTGTGAGACTTAAGATGTTTAAGTATAGGTGATTTGTGTTGATAAATGGACTTTTTTCCTGTCCACCAATTTTATTTCATGAGATTGTTGTGTACCTACTATAATGAGTGGTTTATTTACTTAACGTAAATTCTTTGAATGTTGCTTGCCTGATGAAGAGCATAAACATGCTCGAAACGTTGCTTATCAAATAACATCTTTAATTTATTGACCTATAGCCAACAAAAAAGTTATATCTATCTTTATCGATAAAAGGTCACAAATATTATATAATTTATTTATAAAAAGAATAGGGCCTAAATGACTACCCTGTGGGATTCCAGAGTTGATTTTAAACTTATTCGATTCGCAACTGTTAAATAGCACCGAGTAAGATCTATCGAATAGATAAGATTGAATCCATCTTACAAAGTATTCGCTAAATCCCAATTTTCTTAATTTAAAAAGCAAAACTCGATGTGACAGCTTGTCAAAGGCTTTACTGAAATCAGTAAATACACAATCTACTTGTTTTTTGTTTTTAAATGAATCAATACAGTTTTCAACCAATTCTATTAAAAAAGTAACAGTAGAGCGGCCTTTTGTAAAACCATGTTGATTGGGAACAATAAATGATTTAACATAAAAACACAAAGATTCACAAATAATAGCCTCAAGAAGTTTAGGAATCACAGATAATTTGGCAATATCATTATCAAAATTGTTAAAGTTTTTAAAAAGTGAACAGATCAGAGACGGGTGATGGTTATCTTCAGGCACTAAAGGTTCAGTGGATTTTTTATCGTAATATCGTCGTCACTGGTGGTAAACACTAGATCCAGCAGTTTTCCATTAATATTTAAAATATCATTTAATTGAAGAAATCCAAGTGATGTTAAATCATCAATTAGTTTTGAGTCGTTAGATCTGAGGTTACCAGTTGGTAACATACAATTTGTGTCACGACAGCGCAACCAAGCGACATTTGCAAGGTTGAAATCACCAAGGCAAATGATTTCATCCTGATACTCTAATAAATCATAGATAAAGCTGAAGTATTCGAAAGCTTTGGAATAAGCCTCTTGTGGGCTTCCAGGAACTAACGGGTGATTTTTTAAGAGGTTTAGAACTTTAAAAAAAAAAAAACACAAAAAATTCGAAAAAATGAATGAAATATTTATTTGAATCGATAGTTTGAACCTTGCAATTTAATGTTTAAAGATAATTTCATGCAAATGTTGACCGCGGCTGCGTCTCAGGTAGCCCATCCGCTGAGTCCAATTTTGGCATACTCTTTCACACATATCGGCCGGTATCTCACGAATGAATGCATGGATGTTGGCTTCCAGTGCGTCAATCGAAGCGGGCTTGTCCCTATAGACATTAGCCTTGACATACCCCCACAAAAAATAGTCTAATGGTGTCAAATCGCACGATCTAGGCGGCCAATTGACCGGCCCGAAACGTGAAATTAACTGTTCACCAAACTCGCCTCGCAATTGCGCCATTGTTTCGCGTGCTGTGTGGCATGTGGCACCGCCTTGTTGAAACCACATATCATGCAAGTCAAGAACTTCCATTTCGGGCAAAAAAAAGTTTGTTATCATCGCTCGGTAGCGTTCACCATTGACAGTAACGCTGCGATTCGCATCATCTTTGAAGAAATATGGCCCACTGGTCACACTAGCTGATACGGCCGCAATATTTTCTTCACTACGCACAGTACGTAAACGTGTTGGTGGTTTAATGTCCAACAAAGTAAATTTGGTGCGAAATTTGGTCACAATCTTCCGAATAGACTGCTCAGAAGGTCGAGAATGCCGACCATAAAATGGAAGCAGCGCGCGATGAACATTTCGAACCGAGCACGAATTTTGATAGTAAAATTCAATAATTTGCAAGCGTTGTTCATTTGTAAGACGATCCATGGTTAAATTGCAAACCAAACTGAAGCTGTTTGACAGTGACACAAGGTACTGAACACACGTCAGCTGTCAAAACCAGTGTTGCCAAAACCAAACCAGCTAAAAAATCACCCAATGTTATAACATACAGGTTTTTGTCTTTAAATGATACTTTTACGCAGAGAATTTCATTGTCAAGTGCAACAGGAACATTAATCAGTGAAGTTATGAAAGAAGATTTTACAGCTATTAGAATCCCGCCTCCAACAGTATCGATATTTGTATCAGAGTATCTGTCACGTCTATATACATTAAATGTGTTGTCAAACAATTCAGAATCATTGATACCCTTATGTAGCCATGTTTCGGTGAGACAAATAATATCATACGAGCTGATTGAAGAGGCATAATAGATCTTGTTGGTCTTAGTCCGAAGACCTCTTACATTTTGATAAAATATATCAATTAATTGCGACGATTTGTTTGTCTTGTCAAACTTTTCTGAAAAGGATTACGAACATTATTCCTTTTATTCATAAATTCATGAACTATGATGCCTTCTGGCCAGTATTTCTTATAAAGCAGATGATTAAACAGTTCCTGAGTTAGATATAGTTTAAAAGATGCATAATCTATACTTTTAGTTGGCAATTGTTCAGGTCTGAACTTTGCTTTGTTGAAACGAGAATTAATAAACGTTGATATGTGATCAATGCTTGTTTTGGGATCAAAGTTAGATAAAAAAATACATTTAAAACGCTGAGCTGCCTTCAGTTGTATTTCTGGAAAAGTATCCTTATTTAAATTTGCATCATGAGTATTATTTGGTTGCAATGGTGGCGAGGTGAGTGTCGAAATAGAAGTAGGTAAAGATGAAGATGACTCAGATACACAGAAAATCGGAGAATGAAGTGAAGAAGTAGAGGCCGTGAATGGTGAAGATATCGTAGGTAATGAAGGAATTGCAGTTGATAGTGATGTTGATACTGATGATGAGGATATAGAAGACAATTATGTAGACGATGATGATGAGACAAGTGTGGAAGATGTTGAAGAAATAGAACTTGAAGGTATTATAGGCGACGAAGTTGACGATGAAGTTGTGGAAGTGGTTGAAGACTTTGATGATACATTAATATTTGAAGTCGATGGTCTATTAGGCGATTTTGATGGCAGTGTTGGCTTCTTAATCTTTTTATTTAAAGGAGTCAGAGCAACATTTGCTCTTTTTAAAATATTTCGGGTAACGCGGACAGGAGCAGGAGGTTCAATTACTTTCGGAGATGATAATAAAGCTGTCTTCCTTAGGTTATCAAGTTTTGGTGATTTAGGTATTATTCCCTTAGTTGTGGAAGGATGATAAAGAGAAAGGTGCTCTTTGATAAAAGCAACCGCGTCCATAAGTTTATCGATTTTTACTTCCAATGAGTTAATATCTGCTCTCAGGTTTTCCATTTTGTAATTTCCTATTCTTGATTTATTTTAAAATATGACGTAGATATTGATTTGATTTCGTATTGATTTGTTTTTTAGTTTTGTTTTGTTTTTTTTAATATTTTGATTTTTGTTCATTCATGTAATTTTTAATTTTTAAATTTTTACAGCCGTATCTATTAGATTTTCTTAAAACGTCTCTTAGAGGCCATTTAGTTAAGTTTGCTTAAATATTTTAATTGCCTTTAAATGATGTTACTTAAATTCTTATCTATAATCGTTTTCCGATTGATACTTAACTAAACAACGATTGTGTCATGTATTCTAAGAATTGCATACTTTTAGGCTGTTATTGAAAGCTTCGAAAAAAATTCAAACAAAAAACAAGCTCATTAGCAAATAAGAGAGAAAGAGAAGCAACTGGATGGTATGTAGGCCAAAGCAAAAGAAATGAAACCAGACTCCATTTTGTTTTGTGACGTGTTTTTATTTTCACAAATTTCTTTGGTTTTTTTCAGCCGTTTGATATAAATATATCTTTTTTATAATTATATTATTCATACTTTCTTTAATTAGAACACAAAACTGAAAATTCTACCTCCATACATATACAGAATACATAATAGGGGTATTCCCGATCCGATGCAAACTGGTCTTGCATCATTGCAAAAGTGCAAACATTTTTTTTTACTATGGGGTTAGGGTATAGCAATTTAACACTTTTGCCTTTTTGCAATGATACAAGACCAGTTGCATCGGATCGGGAATACCCCTATTATGTATATTATACATATTTCTCTAATAAATACACAAAAACAATTCTCTTGAGATGTCAAAATATATTTTAAATGGCTTTAAGTTACCTCTAAACGCCGTGATTGGCGTTTAAGTTAAGAGGCCTTTAAGTCATGGAGCTTAAATGTGAAAATTGATTATAGATACCGATTTCGCACTTAAGAGCTATTTAGAGGTATCTTAAAGTTAAGATGGCTTTAAAATTTCTTTATAGATACGGCTGTTAATGTTTAAATTGATGCCGAGATTTTGGTTCTTAGTGTAGCAAATTTAGTTGGTTGTGAAATTAGAAAATAGCTCACAATGGTTTGTGTATTTGCTAGATGTCAGCTTTGTATTTGTTAGGTAATGTAGTGTAGACATTGTATATAAAATCTATAGTACTATCATGAACACAAATTTTTTAGTCGAACATGTGTCCTGTACGCGTCGCTGAGATCGCCACAAATTAGACTATTAAGACTTAGCTAAATGTAGGGAATAAGTAAATAGAGCGAGAAGAATCTATTATTTAAATTCTGCAAACATAATAAGATTCCTTAAAAGGGTCAAGTTAACGTGCATGAAAATATTTTGTTTAATTAAATTTGTGTTTTAATTAAATTTTAAATTAATTACATTTTTCACACATACTTTTATGTTCCTCCGCAATGATTTCATAAAAAAATGTAACCCGACATTCTACCTAAATTTTAATGCCTCAACCTTAACGATCCGATTATTACAACCAAATTTATCAGCCCACCAAACCAACTACGAAGTACGAGGGGACCTTTACAATTATTATGAATAAAAAAACCTACTGCAAACGTGCATACCTACATATACCAAATTGCGATGCGAAGCCAATTTGTCAAGGTTATAGTTTTTTATTGCGTTTTTTCACTTCCTCGCACTCTCATAAAATAAGTATACAGCGTTCCCGTTCTTATTTTATTATTACGTTTCTTGTATTGTGAATATTCGGGATTCCAACCATCACATCACAAAGAAGTCGAACATATGTCCTTAAGATGTCGCTACCGTCACTCCTCTTCATGATATTACTATAGATTTTATATACAATGGTGTAGAGTCATATGCACAGCTCATGAAGACCTCAAACCAGATGTTGTTGTTTTTTGTTGTTGGTAAATGAAAGAATAAAATATATTTATGTGAGGTATCACTGTGGCTACCGGCAGAACATCTACTAAAATTGTTCTCACCGGGAGAGATGAGACAAAAGGCGAATCGTTTAGGATTCAATTTGTCTAAATGCTGATGAAAATCGTCGGCTTTCAAATAAATTCGCAGCTAGCGGGGATGTGCAGGAACAAGAAAAAAAAATGTTTTTTTTTTTTTTATTTTGTGTAGTCTCAATGGTTTTGCTTCGTCATAGCAGAACATAAACAAATAAAATTGCACTCACCAAGGTAGGTAAAGCATATATATTTATAGCACATTCGGCAAAGCGGAAAAGAGACAGATAAGACGTTTATGATTACAACAGTCAATCAAATTACTTTCAATTTTTAAGATTTTAGTTTTGTAAATGATTTAATTAAAACTTATAAAAATCCATTTGTTACGGTAAAATTTACCGCAACAAAAACCAGTCTTCGACTGTCTCTTTTATACTTTCTTTTCCGTTGCGATTGCACAACACTGGCGAGGTTGAGGGCAGCAATGGTACCATCAACCAGTGGTGTACTTAGCCAGAGTTTTGTAAAAGCAACAAAAACAGGTGTTCGAGTTATTCCATTTTCGAGAGGGACGAGGATGGTCCCAAATCCATGAAACGTTTGACCATGTAGACAGGCGGTCTCATGATGCCAGCGGATGAGCTGAAGAAGTAACGAGTCAGCTGGACTCTTACTTTTATCTAACATATTAGTTTAACTTATCTTAAAATTTAAATAACTAATCTTAATATTGTATAATAATGGGCATTTAACGTGATTTTCAATTTCTTAATTATTAACTTATTCTAATTGGTGAAATTTTTAAGGACTATTGGGATTGAACTAATCGAGTGTAGGGTTTACGTTTACAAATATGCCTTCCTCTATCTTAGCTCGAAGGATAAATAGTATTAGTTTCATTCACTTTTCGAATCACTCGCGATTGATATTTTTGTAACTGAGAAAATGCTCAGAAGAAGCCTTTTCTCGATTTTGGTTCTTTTAATTTTTCTCGAAGAAGTTAGTCGGGATAGGTCTGAACTCGGCCATTAAGATTCGGCAAGTTTTGGAAAGACATCCAACAACTTGCTGAATCCTTGAATGTGTGTGTGAGAGTAAAGTTTCGTTGTGATTCGGCAACGGAGGTTCTCTTGGAGGCAGGGAAGCTTTCCAGGAAGCCGTGGTCGTGACAGAAGATCAACGAAAACGAATGGCTGAATGTATGAATGGGGGAGTGATTGGAATGGTCGAGGGAGGAATTGGTTTAAGCTGGGAAAGTTCACTCTTGAGAGAGCTAACCAAGCGAGTAGTTTCCATTTTTGCAAATTTCGAGAATTTTGAAAGAAAAAAAAATCGAGGAAAAGTTTTGTTTTTAGAAAAGCTAGATAGAATTCGAGGATTTAAAAAAAAAAACAGAAATAGAGTGATTCGAGAGGTGAAGGAACGTTGTAAAATTTTCGAGGAGATAGAGAGGAGGATAAATCATAAAAAGATAAGTAACTACGTTGGGCATTTTGTCTAATCGTCCAAGTGATTATTTGTGCTTTTAATTTAGTGTTTTTCAAACCCCGGTGGTCCATATTTAAATTAATCTTTTCTTAATTCAAGACGCGTTATTCCCAGTTATCTTTGGGACTCGGTTATTTAATTTTCATTATCCGTACGTTAACGGCCCAAATTCTTTGTTTCAAACTTTCGGCTTAACGGCTCTCCGTTAGCCTCCTAAAACTTTAATTTATATATTATATTTTTAGACAATTGAAAAAATTTTGGGTTTTAATCCAGGGTTCGCCCACGGTTTCCCAAATAAAATTATTTAAATCCCCATCTGGGTATATCAAAACTTGTGTTTTATTTTATTCATTGTCCTTTTCCTCTTACATTGTGTTTCTATTAAATTAAAATTAGATTTGGAATTTTGCTAATTTAGCCTAATTAAAATTCCTGGCGCCCACTTTTTATTACAAGTACCCCACTGTAGTTGTAATAAAACATTTGGTGTATTTGCATTTTGATTGATTCGATAATCCATCAAATTAATTTTCGCGAGTTCTTCCACTGAACCCAACCCAGCTGAGCAGCCGTGGTGGTAGCTTTTCATTGTGCTGCTTGTGTGCACTTTTTTTTTTTAATTCTCTTTTGTTACCTTCTTCGGTAATTCGTCTTGACCTAGTTGTCAAAATAGTTTATTCTCGTTGTCATTCGTGTGGCACAAGTGCGTTTTGACTTGTTTATTTATTTAGTATAAATAATTCCGCGGTGTTTAATTCATAAACAAATATATAAAATATTATTAATAATTTATTTAACCTACTCCCATCGTGGAAGAAAAAGTGCAACAAATTGGCGCCCAACGTGGGGCCCACCTGTGAAAGAATTTGTTCCCTGTTTTTGTGGTATTATTGTGAAATATTGTTGGTGTGGAAAGTGTTTTTTTTAATTGTGTTGTTTTTAAGAATTAAACTGCTTTTTTGTTTTATTAGGTAAATTGAATTAATTGGAATCTGTGGAGGAATAAGTGGTGGTTAAACGAGAAGGAGAATAGATCGAGGGAGTACCTACATAATTACCAACAACTTACTATACATACATACCTACCTGCATTCAATAATAGTGGTCGCAAGTATTTTGTTTTAATTTTTTTTATACATCCAAATTTATTATTGCTATTCCATTTTATTTAAAACATACATATCATTTCGATAAATTTTTATTCGCATACTTATTATTTGCAAGTGATTTTTAGTTTATTATTTCTTTTTAATATTTAATTGCCGGCATTTTGTTTTCATTTTCTTCTCTCATGACATTAGTTTATGATAGTTTTCTCTTGCAACTGAGTTACTTTTAATTTTGAGTGAAAGTTCTTCTTTTTCCTTTGAGTTTTTTTTTTAATTGAATTTTTTTTTGAGTGCTTTTGTTTTGTATGCCGCGATTGCAACGAGAGCATACAGTGGGATAACAAACAAAAAAAATTGACAGAAATCTAACAATTTTTTTTGTTGATGTTTTTTTTAATTTTTTTTGTTGATTTTTTTTATTAACTTCTTACTCACGTCTTTAAATAATATAATTTAATTTGAATCTTAAGTTACATTTGCATATTGCGCTTTTTTCTTGTTTCGAGATTAGAATCGAGAATAGTGATAGCTTTTTTGGGTAGTTGAGTTGTTTGTTTTTTTCTTGTTGTTATTAATTCGAATTGAATTAAATTGAGTGCGTGTGGTTGTCAACTCAATTTAAATTTCCGTTGAACATTTCTGTTTCTAATCAAGTGTAGGTTGTCGAACATTTTTAATACAAACTTTTTAATTAAATTTTATTAATTTTTTTTTTAAATTGAACAGTGGGGTTGCCAAAAATTTTTCTTATTTCTTTTATTTTATTTTCGATTTATTTTCGAGTGGTTAGGAAAATATTTTCTGCTTCAAAGAATATTCTCTATTCTGGTTTTGGTTGTTTTGCAAAACTATATTTATTTTTTGTTTTGTATTTTCGAGGTTTGCTTGGATTCTGGTTAACAGAATAACAAAGCAAGATATTTAAATTTTTTTTTAAATCTTTTTAAAAGGAAAATTTTTTTTTATTTGGTTTTTTTTTTGGTTTTTAAGTTTTTTTTTGTTTTCTTTAAAATTTTCTTTATAAAAATGAATATAGGGCGTTTAGCACAGGACGAACTGGCCTATGAGATGAAGTTCAGGGGTTTGAAAGTAGGCACAGTGGAGGAGATGCGGAAAGCATTAAGGTCATCGAGGTTACTCGCTAAGAGGAACTCGATTGATATTAGTTTTGCTTACCCTTTTAGTTTTGATGAGGATAGGGATGCTGTGAAAGCAAAAATTGAAGAGATTAGGGTTCTTTTAAAAGATGCACCTAAAAATCCAAAGTCATCCGAATATATCAAAATCACGACCAAAATAGAATGGTGTATAGGTAGATTAGCTAGGACACCATGTGACGGTGAAGATGAGGAAGAGGAGATAAGTTCCATTCGAAATGAAGTTTTGTTTTTGCTAGGGGATCTTACTGGAGAAAGTGAGATTAGTGATAGGGAAGAAGAGTCACCGAAAAAGAAGACTCCGGTTAGGGCAGAAAACCAACTAAAGGTACAAGTTGCTCGGACAGAACCAAGTCCGCATCCTTCAACAGCTTCGAATCCTGTTAGGGTTTCTTTAGGGCCGGTTTTAGAAAATCTGGCTACTCCAGGTCGTGGTGTCAGCAGTCCTTCATTGGGAGGGGTGACTATTAGGGTACCAGAGCGTAGGGTTGAGGCATACCCTGAACGTTTTGTTGTTCAGCAAAGGTGGCCTGAACGTATAGGAAAGTGGGGGGTAAAATTTACTGGTGACTCGGACGGAGCATCAGTAAATTCGTTCTTAGAACGGGTGGAGGAACTTCGGTTGGCTAACGAGGTTCCAGAAACCCATCTTTTTAGATCCGCTTCTGAGCTTTTGTCTGGTAGGGCGCTTATGTGGTTTAGGACGGTTAGGGAAGATATTGGCAATTGGCAGGAGCTCGTGAAGGAACTCAAAGCGGAATTCCTACCTGCGAATTACGATGATCTTTTGTTGGAAGAGATCAATCGTCGTTCGCAGGGAAAGGATGAGTCCTTCGGAGCTTACTTGGCCACGATGAGGACATTGTTTCGACGACTGTCGGAACCTTTGTCAGAGGGAAGGATGCTTTCAATTTTGAGGAAGAATGTTGACCCATTCTTCCAATTGCAGATCGCAAGTGCCAAACCAAAAACAGTAAAGGAACTTGCAGTGTTAGGTAGGGAACTCGACTCGCTGAAAGTGAACGTTGACGCTTTCACGCCGCCTTCTAGAGGCAAAAATTTATTAGAACCGGAATGTGGGTACCGGCCGAGTACATCGGGGCAAAACCGAGTGGCGGTTGTCAGTTCGGCTCCCCGAAACCCATTCCGGCAGGGTGTTAGGTGTTACAACTGTAACAGGGATGGGCATTTAGCCCATAACTGTTCAGTTACAAAACGTTGTTTTGGTTGTGGTGCAACAGGGGTTTATCGTAGGGATTGTAGGACATGTTCGGGAAATGGGGATCGGGCTCTTGGGTCAGCAGGACAAGAGACGTTAGTTAGGTCGTCTGCTGGCGACCAGCTGGATGATCGAGTTCAACTTAGTTTCACTTTAGCGGCAAATGGTAGGGATAGTAAGCCTTATTTGAGCGTAAACATTTATGGAATCAAGTTTTTAGGATTGCTTGATTCAGGTGCTTCACGCACTATTATAGGACGAGATGGGTGGAAAATTTTAAAAGATTTAGGTTTGAAATTAGGGAATACTAGTGTTGGGTCAGTAGCTTTAGCAGATGGGGCGGGTGTAGGTGTAGCTGGATCTGTTTCTTTGCCGATGGAGGTTGAGAACAAATCCCTACTGATAGAGTGCTTAGTTATACCAAGTCTTCCTTACCTGTTGATCTTAGGTGCCGATTTTTGGGCACTCTCGGGTATAGTCCCGGATTTGAGATCAGGTATTTGGAGCTTTTCGAGCCAAGAGATGGTGTCGTCGATGACAGACATGGTAGCAATAAGGGAAAAATCGGATTTGAACGATGAAGAGGGAAAAAAGTTAGATTTAGTTTTAGGAGAACTCTTTGAGTCAATGACCGAGGGATTAGGGTGCACCAACTTAGTTGAGCACAAAATTAGTACCTCCGCAGAACCGATTAAGCAACGATACTATCCAGTATCGCCTGCGATTCAAAAACACATCGATAAAGAGCTCCAAGAGATGTTGGAAGCTGGTGTGATTGAAAAATCCAAGAGTCCTTGGGCATCTCCCATTCTCTTGGTAAAGAAAAAAGACGGTAGTTTTCGGTTCTGCGTAGATTATAGGAAACTTAATGAAGTTACTGATAGGGATGCTTATCCACTACCCTTTATCTCGTCGATTTTAGACAAGCTTCGAAACGCGATGTTTTTTGTCATCTTTAGACATTAAGTCTGCATATTGGCAGATACCCGTGGAGGAAGAATCGGGCAAGTACACAGCCTTTACTGTGCCGGGAAGGGGTCTCTACCAATTTTTGAGAATGCCATTCGGCTTACACAACTCCCCGGCAACTTGGCAAAGGTTCATTGACGATGTTCTGGGTCCTGATCTAGAACCATTTGTCTTTGTGTACTTGGATGACATTATCATCGTCACCGATTCGTTCGAAAAACACCTTGAAATTCTCAAAGAAGTTTTTAAGAGGTTAAGAGAAGCAGGACTTAAAGTAGGTAGGGAAAATTGTAATTTTTGTAGGTCTCTTTGAAATTTCTTGGTTATGTAGTTGATAAAAATGGGCTTCACGTTGACCCTGAAAAAGTGGAAAGCATGTTAAAAATTCCTGCACCGAAAAACGTAAAGGAAATTAGGAGTTTTGTAGGGACTATTTCGTGGTACCGTAGATTCGTACCAAATTTTGCTATTCTAGTTAGGCCTCTTACTGATCTCTTAAAGAAAGGTAAGAGATTTGAGTGGACAAAAGAGTGTGAGGACAGTTTCAGAAAAGCCAAAGAGTGTTTGGTTACGGCACCGATTCTGACGTGTCCGGATTTTTCTCGGCCGTTTGTTGTTCAAACAGACGCGTCCGATTATGGAATCGGAGCCGTATTATCTCAAGAGTTTGAAGATGGGGAAAAAGCGATTTGTTACATTAGTCGGTCATTGAATAGGAATGAAAGGAACTACTCTACGACCGAAAAGGAATGCTTGGCTGTTCTTTGGGCGATTGAGAAGTTGCGGCCGTATGTCGAAGGAGTTCGATTTACTGTCGTTACTGATCATCACTCATTGGTCTGGCTAAGTAACCTCAAGGATCCGCAGGGTAGGTTAGCTCGTTGGGCCATTCGGCTCCAACAATTTGATTTTAAAATCATCCACAGAAAGGGCAAAGAACATGTCGTTCCTGATATGTTATCGCGAGGAGTTCCAGATTTAGCTGGAATCTCTGAAGCGGATTCGGACCCTTGGGTGATTAAAATGAAATCTTTAGTAGAAAAGAGTCCATTAACGTACCCATCCTGGAGAGTGGAGGATGGGCGACTCTATTAACATGTTAGGGTGAACCATGTCGTAGTTCACGAGGAGAGTGAAGGGTGGAAATTAGTAGTAGGGAAAACGGATAGGGCAAAAGTTTTAAAGGACTGCCATGATAGTCCGTTAGCAGGACACATGGGAATCAAGAAAACTTTTGCAAGGATAGCAGAAAAGTATTACTGGCCCAAAATGAGGGGGGATATAACAAAATACGTTAGGAATTGTAAGATTTGCCAACAAGTGAAATCGGTTAACGAAAAACCAGCTGGTCTTATGACAGAGAGAGTAGGGAATTCAAAACCTTGGGAAATGGTGTGCGTGGACTTGGTTGGTCCATTGCCAAAGTCATCGAGGGGATTTATTTATATTTTAACGGTGGTAGACTACTTTACGAAGTTTCCACTGTTGTTCGCCTTGCGTTCGGCAACGGCGAAAGCGGTTTGTAGGGAGTTGGAAGAAAACGTGTTTCTTCTGTTCGGTGTTCCAAAGTGGATCGTCTTTGACAACGGTCCCCAGTTTCGTAGCAAGGAACTGAAAACGCTTTGTGAAGCGTACGGGTCACAACTTCGATATACAGCGCATTATCATCCGCAGGCGAACCCTGCGGAGCGCATTAACCAGATTATTAAAACGACTCTTCGAGCGTTTGTTTCCGAGAATCATCGGAGTTGGGATTCGCAACTGGCAAAGGTAGCCTGTGCGATCCGAACTTCGCAACATGAAGTATTAGGAATTTCGCCGTATTATGCGAATTTTGGTAGGAACATGGCTACTAGCGGTCATGAGATAGGGATTAACAATAATGATAGGGATCAAAATAGTGACGAGATAGGTAGACAGTTTAGGAAACTTCGTGAGGATATAGCTAGAAAGTTAGAGGCGGGAGGTAAGAAGGCCGCAAAAACTTATAATCTTAGGAGAAGATCACTGCGTGATCAACCTGGCGATCTCGTGTGGAGGAGAAATTTTTCGCTGTCTGATGCGGGAAATTATTACTCCGCAAAGCTGGCTACCAAATTTGTGGGGTCTTTTACCATTAGCAAGCGTGTGTCACCCTGGACATACTTGCTAAAGGATGACAAGGGGAAAGATCGGGGGACGTGGCACGTCAAAGATTTAAAGCCGTATATTGACACTTGAGTCAGAAAGTCCCTTTATCTTTCGTTTTTGTTTTCTTTTTGTTTTTAACTTGTTTTGATTCGTGCCATTTTTTTTTAAATTTTTTTTTGTACTTTTTATTAATGATTTTTTTTTTTCCTTTCTATAGATTTTGTCGAATAATTTAATGATGGAACTCTATGTTGTGTTGTTCACCTCCCCTTTTCCTTTTTCCTAAGCACAGCCATAAGAAATGGTTTATTTTTCTTGAAAAGTAAACACATTTCTTGGGAGGTAAGGGTGGGATTTGTTACGGTAAAATTTACCGCAACAAAAACCAGTCTTCGACTGTCTCTTTTATACTTTCTTTTCCGTTGCGATTGCACAACACTGGCGAGGTTGAAGGCAGCCATGGTACCATCAACCAGTGGTGTACTTAGCCAGAGTTTTGTAAAAGCAACAAAAACAGGTGTTCGAGTTATTCCATTTTCGAGAGGGACGAGGATGGTCCCAAATCCATGAAACGTTTGACCATGTAGACAGGCGGTCTCATGATGCCAGCGGATGAGCTGAAGAAGTAACGAGTCAGCTGGACTCTTACTTTTATCTAACATATTAGTTTAACTTATCTTAAAATTTAAATAACTAATCTTAATATTGTATAATAATGGGCCTTTAACGTGATTTTCAATTTCTTAATTATTAACTTATTCTAATTGGTGAAATTTTTAAGGACTATCGGGATTGAACTAATCGAGTGTAGGGTTTACGTTTACAAATATGCCTTCCTCTATCTTAGCTCGAAGGATAAATAGTATTAGTTTCATTCACTTTTCGAATCACTCGCGATTGATATTTTTGTAACTGAGAAAATGCTCAGAAGAAGCCTTTTCTCGATTTTGGTTCTTTTAATTTTTCTCGAAGAAGTTAGTCGGGATAGGTCTGAACTCGGCCATTAAGATTCGGCAAGTTTTGGAAAGACATCCAACAACTTGCTGAATCCTTGAATGTGTGTGTGAGAGTAAAGTTTCGTTGTGATTCGGCAACGGAGGTTCTCTTGGAGGCAGGGAAGCTTTCCAGGAAGCCGTGGTCGTGACAGAAGATCAACGAAAACGAATGGCTGAATGTATGAATGGGGGAGTGATTGGAATGGTCGAGGGAGGAATTGGTTTAAGCTGGGAAAGTTCACTCTTGAGAGAGCTAACCAAGCGAGTAGTTTCCATTTTTGCAAATTTCGAGAATTTTGAAAGAAAAAAAAAATCGAGGAAAAGTTTTGTTTTTAGAAAAGCTAGATAGAATTCGAGGATTTAAAAAAAAAACAGAAATAGAGTGATTCGAGAGGTGAAGGAACGTTGTAAAATTTTCGAGATAGAGAGGAGGATAAATCATAAAAAGATAAGTAACTACGTTGGGCATTTTGTCTAATCGTCCAAGTGATTATTTGCAGGGACGTCCCGTACTCATGCAAAGTGGGTAGACAGTTACTCATTTTCAGTGATTATATTTTGCATTATTCTTAAGACACCTACATCATTTGGTTTAAAGCCCTCTTACCACGTCGAGGTAGATGTATTCAAGAAGATGTTAGTTGTTTTTTTCATTTTCTTTATTTTTTTATTTTTTTAATTTAATAAAAAAAATAAGAAATTACAATATTTCTTCCTTTTTTTAATTGTTTTTATTCTCACCACAGGCAAAATCGTAGCCTCAGCCATCCCAAAAGAATTTAACTCAAAGTAAACGAACGATTAGACATTTTCAATTTTGTCTATTTCCTCCATATAAAATACGAAATGAGAATGGTATACCTTCAATATACATCCATTTTTTTTTACCATAGTTTGGTTGAAAGCGAAGACACTGTCTTCGGCTTTACGAATGATTGATCGGCCCTGTGCCGATCGTTGTTGTTCATACTTCGTGTTGAATGCACGTATAGAAAGAATGAAAAAGGTTTGAGTGTGTCTGTGTGTATAGAGTTTACGTGTTGATTTATATAGCGTGTGTGAACAAAGCAAAGTTTTTTAAATAAATGTATATTGGGGTAAGAAGGGACATCATAAACGTAATAAAAATATAAGATTTCCTTGATTTGAAGATTATCTTGTTATGGCACTTGTATTTATGTTTTAAACGAATGGTTTGGGTAGACATTGTCTAAAATGTCTAATTGACGCCTCGTCACTGATTATTTGTGCTTTTAATTTAGTGTTTTTCAAACCCCGGTGGTCCATATTTAAATTAATCTTTTCTTAATTCAAGACGCGTTATTCCCAGTTATCTTTGGGACTCGGTTATTTAATTTTCATTATCCGTACGTTAACGGCCCAAATTCTTTGTTTCAAACTTTCGGCTTAACGGCTCTCCGTTAGCCTCCTAAAACTTTATTTTATATATTATCTTTTTAGACAGTTGAAAAAATTTTGGGTTTTAATCCAGGGTTCGCCCACGGTTTCCCAAATAAAATTATTTAAATCCCCATCTGGGTATATCAAAACTTGTGTTTTATTTTATTCATTGTCCTTTTCCTCTTACATTGTGTTTCTATTAATTTAAAATTAGATTTGGAATTTTGCTAATTTAGCCTAATTAAAATTCCTGGCGCTCACTTTTTATTACAAGTACCCCACTGTAGTTGTAATAAAACATTTGGTGTATTTGCATTTTGATTGATTCGATAATCCATCAAATTAATTTTCGCGAGTTCTTCCACTGAACCCAACCCAGCTGAGCAGCCGTGGTGGTAGCTTTTCATTGTGCTGCTTGTGTGCACTTTTTTTTTTTTAATTCTCTTTTGTTACCTTCTTCGGTAATTCGTCTTGACCTAGTTGTCAAAATAGTTTATTCTCGTTGTCATTCGTGTGGCACAAGTGCGTTTTGACTTGTTTATTTATTTAGTATAAATAATTCCGCGGTGTTTAATTCATAAACAAATATATAAAATATTATTAATAATTTATTTAACCTACTCCCATCGTGGAAGAAAAAGTGCAACACATTCGCGTAAAGAAAATATATTCAAAGAATCATTCATATATATTATTTCTGTTGTCAGGTTCCTTTTTTCTCATTGATGAAATGGTCAAATCCAGTAATTTAAGTATTACTGGATAGGAATTTCAACGTAGTGATGATATCGCACAGAAACCTTATTTTAAACCACACTATTTTTTATAAATTTCGGTATTTTCAAATAATTCAATAAATGAATAATTTGACGTAAAAAATACTTCAATTTTAATTTATGTATGAGTGAAAGAGAAAAATATATATACTTCTGTAATTTAATATTCTCTCTTTTTCGCCTCTTCCGAACACTTCCCCTTTCCAATTAATAATATTTTGGAATGTGACATTAGATCGGTTCAATTTATTAGCTCCGTTCCCTCACTTAGATCTTCTGTGAGTTTATACAAGAATTTTTCTGGGCACAAGAATGCAACATATTTTAGTTGCAACAAAAGTGTCCTCATTCTGTGTATTCATTAAAAAAAAAATAACACAAACATATATATGCCAGTAAGACCTAGGGTCTTATAAATTAGGCAATGTTAGAAGGAATAGAAGGATATGATAGATTTTTGTTGGCACAGTGGATTGAGAAATAAGGTTTTGATTATCTCATTAAATCTCAGGGGTGGTGTTCAGTTGAGGGAATATAGAAAAGAATGCTGCCTAGACTGGGGATCGAACCCACACATCCAGGATAGCAGTCAAGCACTTCTTCCACTGCGCCGGGGCCACCCCCATTTAAATACTTTTTTATGTATTTAAATGTTATTTTCTTACATTTGTTTCATTTAAAGAACATTTGTAATAGAAATAAAATATTAAATATTTATTACTTTATATTTTTATTAAAATCTTTTAGATAAAAGTAACACAAATTTGTCTTTTATTCTTTTATGGCAGGCTGAATACCAAAAATGCGATTCATAAAAGATTTTTTGAGATTTCGAACTGTTGACAGTTCATAAGAGATTTGGTAATCATCATCATATATATTATTTCTGTTGTCAGACTCCCTTTTTCTCACTTATAAAATAGTCAAATCTACTAAAATAGGTATCACTGGATAGGAAATTATACAAAGCGATAACATTACACAAAAACTTTATGTTAAACCACAATATGTTCTATAAATTTCGGCAATTTCAAATAATTCAATAAATGACATAAAGAATGCCTCACTTTTAACAAATTGAATGAGTGAAAGAGAAAAATATGTATTACTTCTGTAATTTAAAATCCTCTTTTTTCGCTGCACCTTGAGTGAGTGGGGGAGAAACTTATTTGTTACTTCTGTTTTTTGTAATCTTAAGTCGAATGCATTTATTAGGTACCACTGGGTTGGCTACGTTTTCCCGCGTCACGTTTTCCTGCGTCACGTTTTCCCGCGTCACGTTTTCCCGCGTACGTTTTCCCGCAAAACGTGATCCCGTACCACTAGATTGCATGAATGAAAGAAACATATGTATTTATCAATTCTTTAATTTAAAATCCTCTTTTTTCGCTTGCACTTTGAGTGAGTGGGTGAGAAACATTTTTTTCGCTGCAACTTGAATGATTGGGGAAGAAACATATTTATTTGTCACTTCTGATTTCATTCTTACATCAAATATTGTTTACATAGAAGTTTTGTAAAATTAATATTGTTCATATCAATAAAGAATTTATTTATTTTGTTCAAACATTCTATTTGAAAATTTAATTGCAAAACCTTATTGAATGTGCGAAAGTTTCGCACGGGTCTTCTGATATTAATTTATTACTCTTGTCAAATTACCATTTGCAATTCTATAACGAAAATAAATTTTTTTTTCTTTAGTTGGTGCTTTTCTCTTCCGCGGTGGTAACTCATCCGTTATAGTCATGTTCGCATTTGCTATCTTATCGCTGGTTGGGCTTTGGTAGTATAAGGTTCTTTGCTCCACACTTTGTTGTTCATTTTGTTGTTTTTGTACTATTTCTTTATTTTCATTTTGTAACGGAACTCGTATGGCATGTGTAACATTGCGTCGATACGAACCCTAGTTTTTGATCTATTGACTGTTTCTATTTTCCCTCTGCGATTAATATTGAATTTATCAAAGTTTTAGTACTTTTAAAATTATATTTTGTTTCAATTCTAATATTTATACACCAGAAGACCCGTGCGAAACTTTCGCACATTCAATAAGGTTTAGCAATTAAATTTTCAAATAGAATGTTTGAAATAAATAAAAGATATTATTTTAAATAACTTAAAAACACTTATTTTATTTATTTATTTACTTAAATGCATTTCGGAAGCTATGCTTCCATCGTCAGTAAGTTTTATATATAAATAATAATAAAAAAAAAAAAAAAAAAAAAAAATTTTGATATATTAAATACAAATAACTCATTTCAAACAAAAACAAACTACACAAACAAATTTATAGTGAATTTAAGATCTATTATAAAAGTTTTTGAAAATTGGATCTTTTATTGGTCCATCGTCACTATTCATTAAATTATTTCTATTTTTGAAAATGTAAAGAGATTCAAAAGCATCTAATTCATAATGATTATTTACATTGCGAATTAATTTCAAATTTTGTAAGCTAAAATTATGGTTATTCTCCAGCATGTGTTGTGCTACACTCGACTTTTCAGGTTCATTGTATTTTACATGTGCAAAATGTTCTTTGAACCTTTTCATGATTGGTCTTCTTGTCTGTCCTAGATATTCCTTCCTACAATCGCTGCATCCAATAGTATAAATTCCTGATTGTTGATTTTTCTCAATTTTATCTTTTGAGCCACTAATCACATTTTTGAGTTTTATCTCACTACACTGACTCATTTTGATGTTTTGCCTACTAAAAATTGGTCTTAATTTTGATGTAATTTCTGGATAAAAATTGAATTTTGACCATTTCTTTTGTTCATAGTTTTCATTTCTGATTAAATCTTTAAAGTTTTAAAGTTTCATCAATAGGTACATTTGGATATAGAGATACTACATCGAATGATACTTGAATTTCATTACTGGCTATTTTTAATTCCTTTACTTTCTCTGTAAATTCGATGCTATTCTTTATAGCCCTTGTTTCGAATTTATTTGGTAGATTATTGAATCTTTCTAGTAACCAACATTCAAGCTTTGTAAGTATTGATCCTGTTGTTGATGTAATTGGTCTTATTTGTTTTCCAGGTTTATGCAGTTTAAGTTGAGAATACATTCGCGGTAATATCGGATTTGAAACGTTTAGTTTTCTTGATAAATTTTCATTACTAAAAATATCTGCTGCATTTTTTATAGCTTCTTTAGTTCGTCTTATCATTCTTGGTAAAGGGTTATAAAAAACTTCTTCGTATGGTCCATTTGCAATGAATTCTTCATTTATTTCATTGTATTCTTTTTTATCAAGTATGACAATATTATTGCTTTTGTCTGCTTTGCTGAAGATGACTGAAGTTTTCTTTTCTTTTAGACTCTTTGCTGCTTTTCTGAATTCTATCATTTTAGCAGATATACTGGGTAAAGTCGCACTTTTTATTTTTTCTACAGCTTCACATCTAACTCTAGCTTTTTCATCTTCATCACTTAAGTGTTTAAGAGCTGTTTCAATATTAACCAAAGCACTTTGTATTGCTTGTTCTTTTGGAGGTTGTAGTGCGAAATCTAAGCCTCGGTTTAATAATTCTAATTCACTTGATGTAAATTGAATATTTGATAAATTTTTTACGAAGTCTTGAACTGGTTCTACTTCTTTAAAAATCTTCTTTTGTTGTGTATTTTCTGTTCTTCCTGCTAAAATATTAAATTTATTTATTAAACCCTGTTTTTTCTTACCAAATTTAATTTCAACGGTATCTTGAACATGATTTAAAAAGATGCTCCAATCACTTGATTGATCTATAATTTGTCTCTCAGTTTCGCTTTGTTGGTTCAATTTGTTACTCAAATATAAATGCAAGGAATATGTTTCCCTTTCTATTGTAGACAACTTGGAATATTTTTCTTTAATTTCTAGATTAAGCCACATTTTTTGTCCTGCACAAATAGCTTTTTGAACAATCTTGTTGTTTTCTGAGTTTGTTGGACCCCACAGCTGGATGAATTTAGGAAAAATTTGATTCTTTTTACATCTTCGAAGAAAAAATATATCAGCTTGTATATATTTAATCTTAGTTCTAAGTTTCATATATCTATTTTTTGCCTTCTTTATCTCCTCTTGTACGTTAGCCATATTAAATTGATTTGATATTGGAGATTTTTAACGTGTTTTTTCATGAAATAAATAAAAGATATTATTTTAAATAACTTAAAAACACTTATTTTATTTATTTATTTACTTAAATGCATTTCGGAAGCATTAAGTAAATAAATAAATAAAATAAGTGTTTTTAAGTTATTTAAAATAATAATATTAATAAGGGAAACATATTTCTTGCATTTCGGAAGCATTAAGTAAATAAATAAATAAAATAAGTGTTTTTAAGTTATTTAAAATAATATCTTTTATTTATTTTATGAAAAAACACGTTAAAAATCTCCAATATCAAATCAATTTAATATGGCTAACGTACAAGAGGAGATAAAGAAGGCAAAAAATAGATATATGAAACTTAGAACTAAGATTAAATATATACAAGCTGATATATTTTTTCTTCGAAGATGTAAAAAGAATCAAATTTTTCCTAAATTCATCCAGCTGTGGGGTCCAACAAACTCAGAAAACAACAAGATTGTTCAAAAAGCTATTTGTGCAGGACAAAAAATGTGGCTTAATCTAGAAATTAAAGAAAAATATTCCAAGTTGTCTACAATAGAAAGGGAAACATATTCCTTGCATTTATATTTGAGTAACAAATTGAACCAACAAAGCGAAACTGAGAGACAAATTATAGATCAATCAAGTGATTGGAGCATCTTTTTAAATCATGTTCAAGATACCGTTGAAATTAAATTTGGTAAGAAAAAACAGGGTTTAATAAATAAATTTAATATTTTAGCAGGAAGAACAGAAAATACACAACAAAAGAAGATTTTTAAAGAAGTAGAACCAGTTCAAGACTTCGTAAAAAATTTATCAAATATTCAATTTACATCAAGTGAATTAGAATTATTAAACCGAGGCTTAGATTTCGCACTACAACCTCCAAAAGAACAAGCAATACAAAGTGCTTTGGTTAATATTGAAACAGCTCTTAAACACTTAAGTGATGAAGATGAAAAAGCTAGAGTTAGATGTGAAGCTGTAGAAAAAATAAAAAGTGCGACTTTACCCAGTATATCTGCTAAAATGATAGAATTCAGAAAAGCAGCAAAGAGTCTAAAAGAAAAGAAAACTTCAGTCATCTTCAGCAAAGCAGACAAAAGCAATAATATTGTCATACTTGATAAAAAAGAATACAATGAAATAAATGAAGAATTCATTGCAAATGGACCATACGAAGAAGTATTTTATAACCCTTTACCAAGAATGATAAGACGAACTAAAGAAGCTATAAAAAATGCAGCAGATATTTTTAGTAATGAAAATTTATCAAGAAAACTAAACGTTTCAAATCCGATATTACCGCGAATGTATTCTCAACTTAAACTGCATAAACCTGGAAAACAAATAAGACCAATTACATCAACAACAGGATCAATACTTACAAAGCTTGAATGTTGGTTACTAGAAAGATTCAATAATCTACCAAATAAATTCGAAACAAGGGCTATAAAGAATAGCATCGAATTTACAGAGAAAGTAAAGGAATTAAAAATAGCCAGTAATGAAATTCAAGTATCATTCGATGTAGTATCTCTATATCCAAATGTACCTATTGATGAAACTTTAAAACTTCTTAAAGAATGGTTAGAAACAAATTCTTTAAGACAAGAAGAAATTAATGAATTAACCAACCTTACAAAATTATGTATGAATGAAAATTGGTTTCAGCTCAATCAAAAATTCTATCGACAAAAGTTTGGTTGCAGTATGGGTTCACATTTAAGTCCATTTTTGGCAAATTTATTCATGTCCAATTTAGAAACTAAAATGAAAAATGAAAGAAGTTTCCCAAGAATTTGGTTCAGATACATAGATGATGTGTGGGCAATAGTTAAAAAACAAGAACTTCGAAGTCTAATACACTTACTAAATAGAACAGAATATCCAACAATCAAATTTACTTACGAAGAAGAAATAAACGGAAGGTTAAATTATTTAGATTTAACTATAATTAGAAAAGGTGAAACTTTCGAGTTTGATATTTATCGAAAACCTTCAAATACTCTAAGATATATAACATCGGACTCTTTTCATCCATTTGAACAAAAAATATCAGTTTTCCATTCAATGATTTTTAG
Source organism: Epistrophe grossulariae (assembly GCA_929447395.1). Taxonomy (NCBI): domain Eukaryota; kingdom Metazoa; phylum Arthropoda; class Insecta; order Diptera; family Syrphidae; genus Epistrophe; species Epistrophe grossulariae. The sequence goes on along the minus strand of OV839569.1, from coordinate 52,851,592 downwards.
AGCTTTAAACATCCCGATGACGAAAGAAAGAGAATACATTGAAATACGAAAGATCAAAGAAATAGCTAAGATAAACGGATATACAGAACAATTAATAGATGATCTTACGATTGCACATAGAAGAAAACAAAACTTAAGAAATTATACAACTTTAGATTTAATCAGAAATGAAAACTATGAACAAAAGAAATGGTCAAAATTCAATTTTTATCCAGAAATTACATCAAAATTAAGACCAATTTTTAGTAGGCAAAACATCAAAATGAGTCAGTGTAGTGAGATAAAACTCAAAAATGTGATTAGTGGCTCAAAAGATAAAATTGAGAAAAATCAACAATCAGGAATTTATACTATTGGATGCAGCGATTGTAGGAAGGAATATCTAGGACAGACAAGAAGACCAATCATGAAAAGGTTCAAAGAACATTTTGCACATGTAAAATACAATGAACCTGAAAAGTCGAGTGTAGCACAACACATGCTGGAGAATAACCATAATTTTAGCTTACAAAATTTTAAATTAATTCGCAATGTAAATAATCATTATGAATTAGATGCTTTTGAATCTCTTTACATTTTCAAAAATAGAAATAATTTAATGAATAGTGACGATGGACCAATAAAAGATCCAATTTTCAAAAAATTTTATAATAGATCTTAAATTCACTATAAATTTGTTTGTGTAGTTTGTTTTTGTTTGAAATGAGTTATTTGTATTTAATATATCAAAATTTTTTTTTTTTTTTTTTTTTTTTATTATTATTTATATATAAAACTTACTGACGATGGAAGCATAGCTTCCGAAATGCATTTAAGTAAATAAATAAATAAAATAAGTGTTTTTAAGTTATTTAAAATAATATCTTTTATTTATTTCATGAAAAAACACGTTAAAAATCTCCAATATCAAATCAATTTAGAATGTTTGAACAAAATAAATAAATTCTTTATTGATATGAACAATATTAATTTTACAAAACTTCTATGTAAACAATATTTGATGTAAGAATGAAATCAGAAGTGACAAATAAATATGTTTCTCCCCCAATCATTCAAGTTGCAGCGAAAAAAATGTTTCTCACCCACTCACTCAAAGTGCAAGCGAAAAAAGAGGATTTTAAATTAAAGAATTGATAAATACATATGTTTCTTTCATTCATGCAATCTAGTGGTACGATTACTAGTGGTAAGATTACAAAAAACAGAAGTAACAAATAAGTTTCTCCCCCACTCACTCAAGGTGCAGCGAAAAAAGAGAATTTTAAATTACAGAAGTAATACATATTTTTCTCTTTCACTCATTCAATTTGTTAAAAGTGAGGCATTCTTTATGTCATTTATTGAATTATTTGAAATTGCCGAAATTTATAGAACATATTGTGGTTTAACATAAAGTTTTTGTGTAATGTTATCGCTTTGTATAATTTCCTATCCAGTGATACCTATTTTAGTAGATTTGACTATTTTATAAGAGAGAAAAAGGGAGTCTGACAACAGAAATAATATATATATGATGATGATTACCAAATCTCTTATGAACTGTCAACAGTTCGAAATCTCAAAAAATCTTTTATGAATCGCATTTTTGGTATTCAGCCTGCCATAAAAGAATAAAAGACAAATTTGTGTTACTTTTATCTAAAAGATTTTAATAAAAATATAAAGTAATAAATATTTAATATTTTATTTCTATTACAAATGTTCTTTAAATGAAACAAATGTAAGAAAATAACATTTAAATACATAAAAAAGTATTTAAATGGGGGTGGCCCCGGCGCAGTGGAAGAAGTGCTTGACTGCTATCCTGGATGTGTGGGTTCGATCCCCAGTCTAGGCAGCATTCTTTTCTATATTCCCTCAACTGAACACCACCCCTGAGATTTAATGAGATAATCAAAACCTTATTTCTCAATCCACTGTGCCAACAAAAATCTATCATATCCTTCTATTCCTTCTAACATTGCCTAATTTATAAGACCCTAGGTCTTACTGGCATATATATGTTTGTGTTATTTTTTTTTAATGAATACACAGAATGAGAACACTTTTGTTGCAACTAAAATTTAAAACGGACTTTCATTCTTGTGTCCAGAAAAATTCTTGTATAAACTCACAGAAGATCTAAGTGAGGGAACGGAGCTAATAAATTGAACCGATCTAATGTCACATTCCAAAATATTATTAATTGGAAAGGGGAAGTTTTCGGAAGAGGCGAAAAAGAGAGAATATTAAATTACAGAAGTATATATATTTTTCTCTTTCACTCATACATAAATTAAAATTGAAGTATTTTTATGTCAAATTATTCATTTATTGAATTATTTGAAAATACCGAAATTTATAAAAAATAGTGTGGTTTAAAATAAGGTTTTTGTGCGATATCATCACTACGTTGAAATTCCTATCCAGTAATACTTAAATTACTGGATTTGACCATTTCATCAATGAGAAAAAAGGAACCTGACAACAGAAATAATATATAATAATGAAGATGATAAAACATTTGTATTTATTTTGTGTAGTTATTCAAAATTAAAAAAATTACAGATTTCACTCATAGAGTAACTATGAGGACATTGAAAATGACTTATGTTAGCTCGATAAAATAAAAACATCACTAATCTCGGTGATTTTTAATTTGTATCCAATAGTTGCATCAAAAATTCTGAAGCTGTCTTAGAAACCAATCTACAGTCTGAAATAACAATATGTATTTTTAATGTCATACCCCAGTTGGCGGTTAAATTAACGCTGTTTAGTTCGGTTTATTTGAACGACGGTTGATGTTGAAGAAAATCAAATATTTGCTAAAATTGATTTACAATTCTTTCAACTTATTGAACTGTTTATATAGGCAAGTTATTTGATTTACCATCAAAGTGAACCCTTTTTAACTGGAGACCAAATTTAGAAATAATTTGATGTGTAGCTCAACCTCACTGCAAACTTGATTTACCAAATTTTTTTTATTCGATAATATATTGCATTTTGAACTCATCTTTTAATAATTTTTTGAAACTCGAGTCGTATAACTTCTTTAGACAATAATAATGGTTTTGACAGCTAAGCAGTATTCTTTCATTTGAGTATATGAAATCCAAGCACCAATTAAGTTGATAACCAAATTGAATAGTGTAAGAGATGCTTTAAATGAAGCCTAATATTTTATTTGCATTTGAGGACCTTGAACATCTGAACAATAGAACTAAATTTATAAGCTTATCAAAGAAGTTCAAGTACCTATGCATATACTAGCTTCAATAATCGCATTGGTTTGGACGTAGTTAAAGTTTTGTGACACAAATTTTTAGCCTGAGGTTTTACTTGAATTCTAATCCCTTAACCTCAAAGATCAGATAATTAGAATCGAAGATAAAAACTTACCAAATCAACTCTTTTCCGTTATTATATTTCAGTTGCTTCGGTAAGTTAATCCTACCTCTTAACTGATCAACGCTAATTTAAATACCTTAACCTTCAACAACTGGCCCTTAGAACTATAATGTTGTTAGTTTATTAAAGAGATTTGCAAGTAGGTACCTTTGCATATTTTAGGATCAAAAATCGCATTGGTTATGGACGTAGGTCAAATTCAAAAATCACATTGGCTTAGACTTAGGTAAAGTTTTGTGACTTAAATTTGTAGCGTTAGCGTTACCTTAATTTTAAGACCTAAACCTCAAGGATCCGATAATTAGAACAGAAGATAAAAGCTTACCAAATCAACCCTTTTCGAATTTTACATTTAAGTTGCTTCGCTAAGTTAATTCTACCTCTAGGCTGATTTATGTAAATTTAAATACCTTACCCTTCAACAACTGGCCCTCAGAACTAATGTTGTAAGTTTATTAAAGAGATTCACAAGTAGGTATCTTTGCATATTTTAGGTTCCAAGTAAAAAATTCGCATTGGTTTAGACTTTGGTAAAGTTCAAACATGGCATTTATTTATTTAACTCAGCTAAGTACTAGCTTTACAAAGAATTTATAAAGAGTTTATATACAGATTATGAATAGTTGGCAAAAAAAGTTAACTTGAATTTACTCGATAAATTTATTCTTTGATCAAACAAATTGATATATTTATCATTGAAATAATTAAATAATTTAAACATTCTATTTAAAGGAGAAAATTGTTCATAGTTGGTCCGATAGTTTGAGGTATGTATGCAATCGGTCAAATTCCTCAGGTTTCATTAAGGATCATTAAAGTTTATACGAGACAGAAGGTGCAAAGGGTCTATATTCCCATTTATTAATTTAAAAATGAAGACAAAACATAAATAAGAAAGCCTGCTCTCAAGACTCGGCATATCAATAAGTTTAAGTCTATGGTGGTAAGGTGGAAGATCGTAGGGATTATCCCATCCTAACCCCCTAAGTGCAAATCGTAGGAACCTTTTTTGGACCAGTTCTAGCCTGGCTTTATGGCAGGCATAATTGGGTGCCCAGATCTGACTTGCGTATTCTAGAATTGGTCGAACAAATGTTATGAAAAGTTGTTTTATAACAAAAGGATCAGAAAATTGTTTTGACTCTCTCTTAATCCAACCAAGAATTGAATTGGCCTTATTAGTTATAGAGTTTATGTGTTGTATGTTACAGTAGAGCGGCCTTTTGTAAATCCGTGCTGATTTGGAACGATAATGGATTTAACATAAAAACATAGCTATTCACAAATAATAGACTCAAAGAGTTTAGGGATCACAGATAATTTAGCAATAGGCCTGTAGTTTTTAATTTCGTCTTTTTTACCTTTCTTATGTAGAGGGATTATAAAGGAACTTTTCCAAATCGATGGAAATAAACAAGAAGATACTGAAAAATTAAAAAGAATGGACAAAGGCAACGACAAATGATTTACGCAGTTTTTCAAAATAGTAGAGGGTATACCATCAGGACCAGGTATACAACTCTCGTCAAGATTAGATATAAACTTAGCAATGTTGTCAGTATTAATATTAAAGTTCATATCAGTCAAGTAAGAAAAATATTTCAATAGGCAAAGGTTTTGGGCTATTACGTCAGGTTTATCACAGTTTGAAGTATCACAGTTTGAAGTATCACAGTATCTCTCGATTCACAAAATAGTTTAAAATTATTCTCAGTTGGAGATAGTTTATATTTGGACCATAGCTTGTTTCTCGATTTTTGATGTGTAAACATCTATACTGGCGGTAGGGTGAAAAGAAAACGTAACGTAACGTAACGTTGTAATCGTGACCGTGATCGTGATCGTGATTCTTAGCTTTACGAAAATTGAGTGCGTTCAACAATATGTACGTTCAGTAACTAAACGTTGAGTATTTATATACGAAATAGAGAGGTCGAGTTCAGTTCGTGTTGAAATTTGGTTGGCTGCTTAGAGGATATATTAAGCCCCTATTACACGATGATTCTTTGCGTCTGACTCTATTCGAACATAATAAGTGCGAAAGAGAAAAAAGATAAGATGGAAGACCAGTTTCCCTGTGAGTCGTGGGCCAAGTTTTACGAAACTCTTTTTAACGCTTCTTTAGCATCAGGCTACGCGCAAACCAACGCGATGGCGGTGGCGGTGGCGATCCCGATAAAAATGTGGATGCCTCATATAAAAATCAAAGCACACTTCAATCGTGTAGATGTGTGCCTTTCCTTTGATTTATGTGTATGGCATCCACAATTTTATCGTGATCGCCACCGCTATCGTGTTTGTTTGCAGCTACCTTTATCCGTATTTTGTATTCTTTGCATTACTTTTTTTCAATTACATGACTGCTTGGAGACCAGGGGCCTATTTCACGGAACATACATCACATACATTGTATGAATGTATGTACCTTAAAGTAGACGCCAAAGATGGCTCAGTGTAATTTTTGAATTTTTTGAAAAACTTTGCGTCAACTTAGAAAAAGCATAATTTTTAAAAAAATTAAAATTTACGCCCACTCATCTCGTAATCGTGATTCTTATCTTGTAGCCGTGGTCGTGATTTTGATTCTGAGCCAGAGATTAGTCTGCTATTACACGATGCATCTAGACGCATGCGACTTTTCGAACTACGTAAGTGCAAAAGAGAAAAAAAAAATCGAAAAGATGAGACGGAAAAAAAGTGACCGGTGTCGCGTGAGTAAAATTTTTGATGCAACTAATTGACGTTTCTCTTTTCTCTTGTCCGTTTTTTACTATTCTGCTTCATATGGTTTTGTTGCTCAAAGAGTAAATTTCGATGCAACGCACTGTTATTGACAGCCTTATAGGCTTTCCAGAAATGAGAAATTCATCTTTAAAAACAACATAAATAAAATAAATTATTGCTTTTCTTGACTGATATTCATTTAAAGGCACACAAACCTTTCTTTCTTCAATATATCTAGTAATGAAAACAAAAATAAAAACAGAAAATGTTTTTTTATTGCTTGAGCACAGCCCAACACGAAATTGAAAAATAAAGAGAACTGTCAGATTCGATTCATGACTTTGGTTTCAACGTGTAATAGCGTTTGAATCAGCGGATGAAATAACAAAGAAGAATTTGAAGAAGGCGCATGCAACTAGATTCATCGTGTGATAGCAGACTTATGAATTATCCATAATCTCTGTTCTGAGCTTCACGAAAATTGAGTGCGTTCAACGCTATGTACTCTCAGTAACTAAACGCTGAGTGTTTATATACGAAATCAAAAAGTCGAGTTCAGTTTGGGTTGAAATGTGGTTGGTTGCTTAGACCATATAGTACATGGACTGCGCTTTCATCATGGCTGCAGGGTTTCAACATAGAAGGCCGCCTTTTTTTGGCAATTTTGGCAAATTAGACGAAATAAGGTCATTGACTGGAAAATATTTTTAAATACATATAATTTTAATGATTGGCTAAGAGCCCACTGCTGTTTGTGGGTGTGAGTGATCGCAAAAATTCACTGGTATATGTTTAGATAGATCTTAACTTTTTATAAGCTTGGTTGGGGCCTTTGTCGGTAAATTAAAAAACGCATTTTCCATGCATCATTACCGATTTTCAAATTTGTTTATGAAAAGTTAAGATCTATATAAAAATACCAGTAAATTTTTTCTATCATCCGCACACCCTAAATTTGATCTAGGCTCTCGGTCTATGAGGCATTCGGACGAATGTTGATGTTTACACATCTTAACCGTGAGTCCCGGCACTCGCACATTTTTAAGGCTTTTAATTTCGCTATCGTACCAATCTGGAACAAAAGATCTCGATTTTACAATTTCAAGAGGAACAGATTCAAGAAAACAATCAAACATAATATTATTAAATTCAAAAACCATAGAGTTAACATTTAAACAATTATTCAGATGAGACCAGTCTACTTGTGACAACAAGGAATTTAGTTTTATAAAATCGGTCTTTTTAAAATTAAATGAGTAAAAATTATCACATATTTCATTAATAAGATTATTAAAATTTTTAAAAAGTGAACAAATCAGCGCTGGGTGGTGATTATCTTCAGTTACTAGAGGCTCAGTTGATTTATCTACCGTAATAATATCGTCATCAATCGTGCTAAACACTAAGTCCAGCAATTTTTCATTAGTATTTAAAATATCGTTATGTTGATAAGTCCAAGTGATGTAATATCATCAATTAGTCTTGAATCGTCAGATCTAAGGTTACCAGTTGGTAACATAACATTCGCATCAGGGCAGCGCAACCAAGTTACATTGGAAAGGTTGAAGTCTCCCAAGCAAATAATTTCATCCTGATAATTTACTAATTCACTTACGAAGCTTAAGTATTTAAAAACTTTTGAATAAACATTTTGTGGACTTCCAGGAACAATATATAAAGTTACAATATACAAATTTCTATCTCTGCCTAAAAGTATCATGACACTTTTAGGCAGAGTATTTCTTTGTCAAGTGCCACGGGAATATGAATTGGTACAGCTACATACGAAGATTTTACAGTAATTAAAATTCCGCCTCCAACAGTGTCGATATTTGGATCAGTGTATATGTCACGTCTAAAGACATTAAATATTTTGTCAAAAATTTCGGAATCATTGAAACCGGCATGTAACCAAGTTTCGGTCAATGAAATTATATCATAGGAGCAGGTAGAAGTTGAATAGTAGACCTTGTTGGTCTTAGTCCGAAGTCCTCTAACATTTTGGTAAAAAATGTCTAATACTGGCGACGATTTGCATGTCTTGTCATATTCCTCTGAAAAGGATTACGAATAGTATTTCTTTTATTCACAAATTCATGAACGATAATGTCTTTAGGCCAGTATTTTTTATCCAATAGATGATTAAACAATTCTTGGGAAACAAATAGTTTGAATGATGCATATTCCATGCTTTTGGTTGGCAATTGTTCAATTTTGAGCCTGGCATTATCAAAACGAGAAGTTATATGCTTGGATATGTCGTCACAGCTTGTATTGAAATCAAAGTTAGACAAGAAGATACATTTAAATCGCTCAGCCGCTTTCAGTTGCACTTCAGGAAAAGATTCTTTATTTAAATAAGGATCTGGAGTTTTAATTGACAGAAATGGTGGTGAACTGATCGTAGATAAATTTGATGGTAGAGAGAAGACAGATGAAGATATCAGAGGTAGAATAGAAGATGAAATTGATGATGAAGCTGTAGTCAAAGATGGCGATGTTTCTGTTAAATAAGTAGTAAAAGATGATGATGATTCGGATGTACAGGAAATCGGAGAATTTATAGAAGAGGAAGATGACGTAGATGAGGTAGAGATTGTAGTTAGAGTAGGTGTTGCAGTTGATGAAATTAATAGTGAAGATGAAGCTGATGATAATGAAGATGATGATGATGATTGGTTTAGATATACGTCAAGTTCAAAAATCGCACTGGCCAAGACGTATGTCAAGTTCAAAAATCGCATTGGTTTAGACGTTGGTCAAGTTTTGTCACATAAATTCGTAGCCTGAGATTTTACCTTAATTCTATAAAACATTATAACCTAAAATCAAACCTTTTCGATTAGGTATCTATATTATATTTAATTTGCCTTGCTAGGTTAATCCTACATCTAGCCTGGTTTACCTTAACCTTCAACATCTAGCTCTTATAGAACTAAATTCTTAAGTTAATCAAAGAGGTTCAAGTATAGGTCCCTATGCATATTCTAGGTTCAACAATCGAATTGACTAAGAATGAAGTCAAGTTTTGGCACATAAATTTTGTAGCCTGACATTTAACTTATTTCAAAACCATAATCTTTAAGATCCGATTATTAGGACAGAAGTAAAAAGGCAACCAGACCAACCAAATCAATCCTTTTTTATAAATGTGCATAATATGTATGTACCTACATAGATACGTTGGTAGTTGGTACCTATATGAATTTTTCAATTATTTTTAAACTGATATTGATATTTGATATTTTACCTTCATTTTAAGACATTTATTTTAAATATCCGTTTGTTAGAACAGAAGTTATAAGCCACAACCAAACCAACCTAATCTTACCATTACGAATAATAGCCGCGTTTTATTATCTACGGATCTAGATCGGGATCTTCAACAACAACTTTGGATCCTGCTCTGTATCTGGATCTATTTTAAAGGTCCGAAAATAAGTTTTAACTCTGGCGAGTAGACGGCTCTTTAGTCGGTAGGGAGTACAAACTGTAGTGTAAAGTAAGAAGACAGTATCTACATGAAAAATAAACAACCATAAGAAAAAAAGAGATGAGCATACAACACTGTTGTCATTATGGACCCGTATCGTTTTATTTTCATGGGATGATCCTGATCCAGTTCCAGATCCGTAGATAATAAAACACGGCTAATATTTCCAAAATAATATCTTTGTATATAAACTCTATAATAGTCTCATGAAGAGGAACGTCCGACGCGCCGCGGCCGTGAGGTGATCCCATACTGAAGCTTGTTCCATTTCAAAGTCCCCTTTCACACGAGGAAACGAGTTGCTGGAGATTTTTTGACGTTTTCTTTTTATTTTCAATTCCCACCAATCGTAGACCGTTCAATCCTCTTACTTGGTGTCCCTCTCACCCAAAAACTGAAAGTTGCTGGAAACTCAGTTTCCTCGTGTGAAAGGGAACAGATACAGGGTTGTGACTTTACTGCAATTGCAGTAGATCTACTGCATTTTTTTCGAAAAATAAATCTACTGCCTTTAAATTAAATCTACTGCACTTTTGGTTTTACGAAAAAAAATCATTCAATAGGCGTTTTTCTTTTCTAGATCAGAGCTGATTGAGCTGAGTACTGAGCAAAGTCTGAGCGAACAGAATAAATTTTAAGCAGAGTATGTTCAGAGTTCTCTGATTTAATTATGAAACAACTTAATCACTGAAATGTCATGATTATAAATTATTTATTTATTATTATTATTTTACCTTCTCCACTAGAGCAACCAGCCTATTCCGCCATTTTTTATTGTTTTGACGACGTTTTTTTTTTAATTTCCCGTCATCTCGTTTGTTTTCAGCATTTTACTCCGTTTACTCTCCTATTTTATTCTGAGCTCACAGAGCGTGCCTGAACATGCTCAGAACTAAAAAAGAAACACAAATTTGAAGCCTGAACGATCAGAGCTAAAACAGAATATATATTTTATTATTTTAAATTATTTATGTTTATTTATGTTATTTCTTATTTTTATTTTCAAAATATAAAAATCTACTGCGAAAAAGTTGAATCTACTTCGTTTTTTTTCCAAATCTACTTCGGACATTTTTTAAAAAAGTCCCATCCCTGAACAGATAATCAAATACAAGAGAATAAAAATTAAGATTAAAGAAAGAAAAGAAGAACGAGAACAATGTAGGTATAGGAAATTTTTGAAAATTGAAGTGAGACAAGAAAAAATCAATTTTGGGAAGTTTTCTTGTAAATATTTCTAGAAAAAGGGGTAGGATGTAGAAAGAATGATAAAAGAATAATGTTCAAGGATGTTTATTTGGTAGAAGAAAAATTTTATTTTATTTAATTTTGATTTTTTTAAATTTGCTATTTTAAGTAAATGAGCACTAAGATGGGATTTTTTGAAGTTTAAAAACTAACTTCTAAACGGAAGGTCGTAGAACATTCATTTATTTTGTACTTAATAGATATTCAAAATTCCTGAAATTTACTAATTTAAAAATAATTCTATAAAATCCACAAAGCGAGATATAAATATTTGAAAGTTCAAAATTGAAAAATTAAAAAATTCCAATAAATCAGGGTTAAGTCTGATTGAAATATATTTTATACCATTACAAAAGGTATTTGAAAAATAAATTAAACGTGTTTAAGGAAATTTGGATTTTAATTTTTTTTTGATACCATTTTTGATGTTTCAAAAACACTGATTTTTCGGGGTGGATTTTTACCACTTTTTGATTTTTATCTTTTTACCGGGTTGTTTAAAAAATCTGAAAATCGTGTAAATAGATATTATTGATTTACATTTGTTTAAAAATTTTAGATTTTTAAAAACGTTTTCAACTGAGATATTGACCTATTTCTGTTGTTTTATTTTTCACTTCATAACTCTTTAGTTATTGCATCTATACGATTAGTATAGCATCAAGGAAAATAGACAATTAATTTGATACATCATACATAACTGTACACCCCAAACGACCTTCACAATAGTTAAATAAGAATAAGTTTGAAAAATCTCGGAAAAACTAAAAAAAAATGAGGTTGTTGTGTATTGCAAACCGACGTGTTTCAGTGGAGAATTGTATAATTTTTGCAAAATTTCAAAAACACCCGTTTTGCGGTCACTTAAATGCTTATATCTTTTTATCCAATGGTCGGATTTTCAAAATTCGAAATTCAAATTAAAGCCAGAATGACAGGCGTGTACCCGCTACAAGCAAATTTTCAAAACCATTCAAAATTTCATACTAAAACCATTGAAATTGGTTTTTGTGAATACATTTCATCGAGGCAAATGTAATGAGGAAGAGGAATACATACTAACAAAATAAAAAAAAGTTAGCTATTAAGAATATACTGGTTGGAGGAAGATATGTATTCTAAAGACGGTGGAGTGTGTGAAATAAAAAACCATAACCTTGGCAAATTGGGTTCGCATCAGAAAAAAAAATTGGTATATGTAGGTATATAGGAATACACGTTTGTCGTAGGTATTTTTCATTAATAATAATACATAATTGTAAAGGTCCCCTCATAGTTGATTTGGTTGGCTGATAACTTTTGTTCTAATAATGGGATCGCTAAGGTTGAGGGCTTAAAATTTAGGTAGAATGTCAAGTTACTTTTTTTTACAAAATCATTGCGGAGTAACATAAAAGAATATATTATATGTATGTGAAAAAGGTAAGTATTTTAAAATTTAATGGAAACACAAATTTAATAAAAACAATATTTTCATGCACGTGTACTTGACCCTTTTAAGGAAATATGTTGTGTGTAGAGTACATTTTGTAGGTATTTTTTATTTAATAAAATAGTAAGAAAGGCTTGATTTGGTTGGTTATAACTTCTGTTTTATTAATCGTATCTGTAAGATTAAGGTAAAATGTCAGGCTAACTTATTGAGTTAAAAACTCATACAAGAATGTATGTGAAAAAGTGAATAATTATAAAATATAATTTATAAAATATTCAAACTGAATGAAAAAAAATCGGTTTCACTAGCATGGGCAACAAAATTGAAATCAAAGTTGGTTTATAAGTTGGTAGGAAGGTATACACTTTTTAGTACTCGAAAAATTAAAAATGATTGGTAGGATAGGCGATGTTCCTATGTATTTCAATTGATTTTAAAAATTGTGATACCAATTTTCTTTTTTTTTTAATTTTCTAAAATTATTTTTCCCAATAAAAAGTAATTTTTTGTCGACAAAATGCTTCAATTGATATACATATGTATAGAATTACATACTTAAGTGCGAATTAATTTTTTTATTCTGTCTGGATGTAGATATAGGTAGGAATGTAGGTAAGTAAAAACTTTTTTTTTCGAAAAAAAGTTGGATTATTTTTTTTATTGTTACGTTTATTTCTACCGTTTTTGGAAATTTGCATAAGAAATACCACTTTTTTAAATTTTTACAAAATGTCTAATCAAGTGATGGTTCTGAAAAAAATAAATAAATTTTTCCTAAAAATAGTTTTACGAGTAGGTACCTACCTACCTATCTAACTACATATTTTTACCGATTTTTAAAATTTGCAAACCTAAATTTTAATATTACCTACCTAGGTATTTAATTTTTTTCCGAAAAAAATCATTTATTTTTTTTTAGAAAAATAGTTTTCAAGTGTATTTCAATCGATTTTTAAAATTTGCCAACCAAATTTTCATTTATATAATTTTTTATAAAATTTTCTAACCAACAAAAAAGTTTTTTCCGAAAAAAATAGTTAAATTTTCTTGGAAAAATCTATTTCACATGTACCTATTTCAATGGATTTAAAAAATTTTCAAAGCAAATTCCCACATTTTAAAAATTTTTATAAAATTTGGTAACATTAAAAAATCAATTATTTATTTTTAGAAAAATAGTTTTCACGTGTATTTCAATCGATTTAGAAAATTTGTAAATCAAATTCTCATTTTTTTTAAAGTTTTACAAACTTGCCTTTAACAAAAAAAAAACACTTTTTAGAAGAAAATAATTTTTTTTCTTTCAAAAATTGGTATTTAAATTGGTTTTTAAATTTAAAAACCTAATTCCACTATTTTTTAAAATAATATGGTTACCACATAATAATACCTACCTAAAACGGTGAAAAAACTTAACAACAATTCATACCTACCTACCTAGGGAAAAAGCATAATAAATGCAAAATATAGCAACGTTGTATTTACCTCACATATTGTGAAATTTAACAACGTTGCTTTGATAGGTATATTAAATTTTCATCAAATTTGAAAATTTAAAATATTTCGCTTCAAATAATACCTACATATATCTATACCTAAACCTATATAATATATACCCCTGTCATGACAAAACACAGTAGGCTTCGTCCATACGACAAATTGGATTCATTCATTTTCTTTCCCTTATTTTGCTTTATGCCACGTCAAAAAAATCTGATTTAACCATGTCCCTTAGCCTCATTATTGTTGTCAGAATAATATTAATATAATCCTCTTGTTCTTACTACTTATCTTCATTTCTTTGTGATTTATCTTCCTCCCGCCTTTAAATTTGGCCAATGTCAGATTGTGACGATTGCAGCGCCCTTCGAGAGCTGATGCAGAACTATTGTTTTCTGTTCCATGAGAGTACTAAATTAACTATATAAAAGAAAGAATCGGTCACTGACACACTCATTCATTCATCTTAAGGCCTAAACGCACAGCTTATACTAGAAGTTTTTAAAATATTTTATTATTTTTTTTATATTACAAATTTTATGTAAGTGGAAGGGATTTTTCCCATTATAAATAGGGTAAAATAAGGTAAAATTGTTCAAGGGTTCAAAAACTAACTTTCAAACGGTAAGTTCTACAATATTCATTTATTTTTTATTAAATGGATTGTTAAATTTCCAGAACTTTATTAATTTAAAAATAAATTCTTTAAAATCTACAAAGCGAGATACAAAATTTTTTATACTTCAAACTTCACAAATTACATAATTCCAATAAATCAGGGGGTAGCCCGATTTAAATAAATAAAATACCATTGGAAAGGTTTTTAAAAAAAATTATCCATGTTTTGCAAAATTTTGATTTTTTTTTTTTAACATCATTTTTTATCTTTCAAAAATTTACATTTTTTCAATACAATTTTTACTGCTTTTTTAATTTTTAAAAAATAACTGTTTCTTTAAAAACTCTCAAAATCATACATCTCATACATATAATTGATTTACATTTATTATAAAAATTTTAGATTTTTCTAAATTTTTTTAACACACATATTCACATGTTTTCTGTTGTTTTATTAATCACCTCATAACTCTTTAGTTATTGCACCCTTAAGATTAGTTTTTCTTTTAATCGCATCTACGAAAATACACAATTAATTTGATACATCATACATAACTGTACACCCCACACGACCTTCACAATAGTTTAAAAAGAAATAGTTCGAAAAATCTCGCAAAACACCAAAAAAATGGGGTTGTTGTTCATTGCCAACCATCGTGTCTCAGTGGAGAATTGTCCAATTTTTGTTAAATTTCAAAAACACCCCTTTTCCATTCATTCAAATGCTTATATTTCACATCCAATTGTCCGATTTTTAAAATTCAAACTTTAAATTAATGCCACAATGACAGTCGAGTTAGAGCAACAAAAAAATTTTTAAAACCTCTCAAAATTTCATAATAAAAACATGAAATAATATTTTCGGGAAAAAATTTCATCGAGGCAAACGTAAAAACAAAGAGGAATACAATAAAACAAATAAAAAAAACTTTCCTATACCTATCAATATACTGGTGGGAAGGAGATGGCTATTCTAAAGATGGTCGAGTCTGTGCAACAAAAAATCATATTTTCCATACATACATACATACAGCACTTTGGTTGTAGGTATTTTTCATGCACAACAATACTAAAAGTCCCCTCATGGTTGGTTTGGTTAGCGAAGCCAACTGTTCGGGTAAATATACTAGTAGAGTTTATATACAATGGCGTAATTTTGTGAACTTTATATTTTGCAATACAATGTATTTTGCAACACAATGTTCCAACACAATGTTGCAACACAATGTATGTTGCAACACAAAGTATTTTGCAACACAATGTATTTTGCAACACAATGTATTTTGGAACACAATATATTTTGCAACACAATGTATTTGCAACGCAATGTATTTGCAACCAATGTATTTGTTGCAAAATGTATTTGCAACACAATGTTCCTATTTGCAACTCAATGTATTTTACAACACAATGTATTTGCAACACAATGTATCTCTGTATCCCTTTGTCTCTCTCTCTCTCTCTATACCTGTCTGTCTCGCTCAGTATTTCTGTCTTTCTCTCTCTTTATTTCTGTCCCATTTGTTGGTCTTACAAACATAATATATAGCCATTTATTTGTTAAATCTATCTTTCATTTGACACTTTATTTATAAAGATCGATTAAGAATTGCCAAAGTTATAAGCCTTTTCGTTCACCTTATTATTAAATAATAATAACATGGTTATTAAAATACATATTATGTACATACCTACATATATATGTATGTGTCCACGTAAGCACATAATGTAGGTATGTAAATTTATAGAAAAGGGTTGATTTGGTTTCTTTTCTAATAATAGGATTTTTAAGATTAAGGTCTTAAAATTAAGAGAGGTATCTAGGTAGGTATAATGTCAGTTAACGCATATACATAGCTACATACAAAAGTTTGTGATATATTTGTATTGTTTATTTGCAATAATATAAATTCATAATTATCTTCTAATCTTATAGGTATTCTTAAACGACAGTGTGTTAAAGTAGGTACCTAGGTATAATTATATTTGTTAGGTGTCTACTATCTACCTACCTAACCATCAAATCGACTAAGCAATAATTTAGAATCATGCAAAGTGAAGTCAAGTGATTGACGTGGCAAGTATAACTTCATTTATAATGGTCAGATTTTCAAGGTCCAGTTTTTTAAATTTTAATTAAGTAGGTATCCGGCTAAACAGTGAACCTATATTAAGTTAGCAAAACAATTCATACGGTTCACCCAAAGGTACCTTTCTCCGAGAAAACTGTTGACTTGGGCGCCTGCCTGGCGACTGAACATACTCTAAGCGGAGCAACGGAGTTGCGTGAGCGGGGCATGGGACCCGCAATCGATTTTTATCAACTAAAGTGAAACTAAGTGAGTTACTGGAATAAAAGGTAGCCTAGATGGAGTAACAATGGTCAGATTTTCACGGTTAATTTCCTAAAATTAAGGTGAATTATCAGGCTTGAGGTAGAAAAGTAGGTCAAGGACTGGGACTGGGCAAATCGGATATAGATTTATAACTTGAGTTCTAATGGAAAAAAATTTGAAGAAATCAATGCATTCAAATTCGTTATTTGAAATTATTCATTATTTAATAATAAGGTGAACGAAAAGGCTTATAACTTTGCCAATTCTTAATCGATCTTTATAAATAAAGTGTCAAATGAAAGATAGATTTAACAAATAAATGGCTATATATTATGTTTGTAAGACCAACAAATGGGACAGAAATAAAGAGAGAGAAAGACAGAAACACTGAGCGAGACAGACAGGTATAGAGAGAGAGAGAGAGACAAAGGGATACAGAGATACATTGTGTTGCAAATACATTGTGTTGTAAAATACATTGAGTTGCAAATAGGTACATTGTGTTGCAAATACATTTTGCAACAAATACATTGGTTGCAAATACATTGCGTTGCAAATACATTGTGTTGCAAAATATATTGTGTTCCAAAATACATTGTGTTGCAAAATACATTGTGTTGCAAAATACTTTGTGTTGCAACATACATTGTGTTGCAACATTGTGTTGCAAAATACATTGTATTGCAAATACATCGTGTTATAACAAATATTGTGTTGCAAATACAATGTGTTGCAAATACATCGTGTTATAACAATACATTGTGTTTGCAACATCGTGTAACAGTTAGCGAAGCCAACTGTTCGGGTAAATATACTAGTATAAATATAAAGTTCACAAAATTACGCCATTGTATATAAACTCTACTAGTATATTTACCCGAACAGTTGGCTTCGCTAACCAAACCAACCATGAGGGGACTTTTAGTATTGTTGTGCATGAAAAATACCTACAACCAACGTGCTGTATGTATGTATAATGTATGGAAAATATGATTTTTTTGTTGCACAGACTCGACCATCTTTAGAATAGCCATCTCCTTCCCACCAGTATATTGATAGGTATAGGAAAGTTTTTTTTATTTGTTTTATTGTATTCCTCTTTGTTTTTACGTTTGCCTCGATGAAATTTTTTCCCGAAAATATTATTTCATGTTTTTATTATGAAATCTTGAGAGATTTTGAAAATTTTTTTGTTGCTCTAACTCGACTGTCATTGTGGCTTTAATTTAAAGTTTGAATTTTAAAAATCGGACAATTGGATGTGAAGATATAAGCATTTGAATGAATGGAAAAGGGGTGTTTTTGAAATTTAACAAAAATTGGACAATTCTCCACTGAGACACGATGGTTGGCAATGAACAACAACCCCATTTTTTTGGTGTTTTGCGAGATTTTTCGAACTATTTCTTTTTAAACTATTGTGAAGGTCGTGTGGGGTGTACAGTTATGTATGATGTATCAAATTAATTGTGTATTTTCGTAGATGCGATTAAAAGAAAAACTAATCGTAAGGGTGCAATAACTAAAGAGTTATGAGGTGATTAATAAAACAACAGAAAACATGTGAATATGTGTGTTAAAAAAATTTAGAAAAATCTAAAATTTTTATAATAAATGTAAATCAATTATATGTATGAGGTGTATGATTTTGAGAGTTTTTAAAGAAACAGTTATTTTTTAAAAATTAAAAAAGCAGTAAAAATTGTATTGAAAAAATGTAAATTTTTGAAAGATAAAAAATGATGTTAAAAAAAAAAATCAAAATTTTGCAAAACATGGATAAAATCAAAATGAAAGGAAAATGTTAGCTTAGGATTGAAGATGACACCTAGGTCTTTCAGCATACCTACATATATATTTTCCTTTTATATTTGAAGTTTTTCAATGGGTAGCAATTTTTTTTCTATTTTTTCCCAACAATTTTGTATTTATATATATACCTTTTCTTTCAAAATACATATATTCATTTTATCGATTATTATTTTCCCAAACAGAAAAGGTGAACGAAAAGGCTTATAACTTTGCCAATTCTTAATCGATCTTTATAAATAAAGTGTCAAATGAAAGATAGATTTAACAAATAAATGGCTATATATTATGTTTGTAAGACCAACAAATGGGACAGAAATAAAGAGAGAGAAAGACAGAAACACTGAGCGAGACAGGCAGGTATAGAGAGAGAGAGAGACAAAGGGATACAGAGATACATTGTGTTGCAAATACATTGTGTTGTAAAATACATTGAGTTGCAAATAGGTACATTGTGTTGCAAATACATTTTGCAACAAATACATTGGTTGCAAATACATTGCGTTGCAAATACATTGTGTTGCAAAATATATTGTGTTCCAAAATACATTGTGTTGCAAAATACATTGTGTTGCAAAATACTTTGTGTTGCAACATACATTGTGTTGCAACATTGTGTTGCAAAATACATTGTATTGCAAATACATCGTGTTATAACAAATATTGTGTTGCAAATACAATGTGTTGCAAATACATCGTGTTATAACAATACATTGTGTTTGCAACATCGTGTAACAGTTAGCGAAGCCAACTGTTCGGGTAAATATACTAGTATAAATATAAAGTTCACAAAATTACGCCATTGTATATAAACTCTACTAGTATATTTACCCGAACAGTTGGCTTCGCTAACCAAACCAACCATGAGGGGACTTTTAGTATTGTTGTGCATGAAAAATACCTACAACCAACGTGCTGTATGTATGTATAATGTATGGAAAATATGATTTTTTTGTTGCACAGACTCGACCATCTTTAGAATAGCCATCTCCTTCCCACCAGTATATTGATAGGTATAGGAAAGTTTTTTTTATTTGTTTTATTGTATTCCTCTTTGTTTTTACGTTTGCCTCGATGAAATTTTTTCCCGAAAATATTATTTCATGTTTTTATTATGAAATCTTGAGAGATTTTGAAAATTTTTTTGTTGCTCTAACTCGACTGTCATTGTGGCTTTAATTTAAAGTTTGAATTTTAAAAATCGGACAATTGGATGTGAAGATATAAGCATTTGAATGAATGGAAAAGGGGTGTTTTTGAAATTTAACAAAAATTGGACAATTCTCCACTGAGACACGATGGTTGGCAATGAACAACAACCCCATTTTTTTGGTGTTTTGCGAGATTTTTCGAACTATTTCTTTTTAAACTATTGTGAAGGTCGTGTGGGGTGTACAGTTATGTATGATGTATCAAATTAATTGTGTATTTTCGTAGATGCGATTAAAAGAAAAACTAATCGTAAGGGTGCAATAACTAAAGAGTTATGAGGTGATTAATAAAACAACAGAAAACATGTGAATATGTGTGTTAAAAAAATTTAGAAAAATCTAAAATTTTTATAATAAATGTAAATCAATTATATGTATGAGGTGTATGATTTTGAGAGTTTTTAAAGAAACAGTTATTTTTTAAAAATTAAAAAAGCAGTAAAAATTGTATTGAAAAAATGTAAATTTTTGAAAGATAAAAAATGATGTTAAAAAAAAAAATCAAAATTTTGCAAAACATGGATAAAATCAAAATGAAAGGAAAATGTTAGCTTAGGATTGAAGATGACACCTAGGTCTTTCAGCATACCTACATATATATTTTCCTTTTATATTTGAAGTTTTTCAATGGGTAGCAATTTTTTTTCTATTTTTTCCCAACAATTTTGTATTTATATATATACCTTTTCTTTCAAAATACATATATTCATTTTATCGATTATTATTTTCCCAAACAGAATCGATTTTTTTTTGTGATTGTGTGTGACAGTTGCAATTTTGAATCAAATGTCAATTCATTATAAGGAGGTTGTGGATTAATAAAAGTGCTGAAATATCATCGTGTTTAAACATAAATTGTGATGAGGTTATAATTTCAAAATGTTTGCATTTTCTTTATAATCTTATCTGAATGATTTAACGCCTATCGGTCGGCTGTTCAAGGAACTGTAAATGCTGTTTCTATATATGGGCTTTGTCCAACTTTTTTTCCGATATTGCGGTTGGAATAGCCTTTAGAATGGTAAACATTTTATTTAAGCTTTCTTTAATTTTACTGCTTATTATATGTACATACATACCACTTCTTAAGTTTTTTCGTTTAGTCCCTATTTATTTTTAATTTTCTTTTAATACTTTTATACCTACATTATGTACCTTTTTTTTTCTTTAATCTAACTTTTTTTATTTATACATAATGCACCTATTACTGTCTTGTTCGTATTCCTTTTAGTTTTCATTAACCACATTTTTTTTTTAACTAGGTTTATTCGATTTTCTTCAATTGACATACAACATACATATACATATTTCCTAGAAATTAATTTTTTTCTTATAAAGTTTTCTTTTATTTTGTCTACTAAAGTATTGATAAATGAATTTTAATGACAATGTCCGTTGCAGTGGGCGGATTTTCCTCAAACAACTTTTTAAACCATCCCGGTGCTATTTGGAACAAAAATTTAAAATTTTCAACAAAAATTTGTTCAGTAGTTTTCGAGTCTATTTGCCCCATACAAACATATTTTCAAGTGTGTGTATAGGTATAAATATTTATCTAATAGAAGCCAGTGGGTCGATGTTGACCATAAAATGATCACTTTATCAAACGTATTGGTTCCACCTTGTTCTATTTTGTGGTCTATCCTGTTTATATACATATCGTCGCCATCCACCCATAAAATTATGCAATTTCACCATTTTCCAACTAAATTTCCAACTTTCGGCTACGTTTTGTTTTTACCTTACTTAAAACAAATGCAATTAAAAAAAAATCCTCTAAAATTATGCAATTTAACTATTTTCCAACTATTCCGTTCTAAAATTCCAATTTTCGGCTCCGTTGTGTTCTTACCTTACTTAATACTAATCCAACAAATAAATCCCCATGCAAATCGATTGATGTTCAGCCGAGTTATGTTGTCGAGAACAAAAAAATCAATTCATTTTTATTTATATTTATTATTATTATTATACCTATTTCGTTTTCGTTTTGAAATATCTATCCTTTTTTACGTCTTTTTTTTTAACCCGCTCTTGAAAATTAAATAAGAAAAGAAAAAAAGATTAAAAAGCTAATCATGCAGAAAAGTTAAAAGGAAAAAGAAAAGTAATAGGTATAAGAAAGAAAAGAAAGAAAAACTTCTTTAAGTATATATAGATAGATATGTTTATATATATTTTTTTTTTTAAGTAAAATCTAAAGTGTAAATTCATTTTTCATTTTGTTTTTATTGAGACATTAACACATTGGATAATTTATGACTACATTTTCCTGAATTCATGATAACCGACTTCAATAATTATATCTGGTTAAGCTTAATTTACAATATAATATATGTTTATCATTGAACATCTATACATACATTTTACATTTTAATTAATTAAATTATTAATTCCCACTTTTTTCTCACATGTTTGCTTCCGACATATGTTCATTTTATGGCTCGAGGTGGCCAAAATTAAATTTATGACTAGAACTACTTACAAACTAAAATTATATATAGATAAAAGAAATATATATAAATCTTGTTTGAGAGAAGATACTATAACTTAAAATGCATCAACAGAAAATAACCATCTTTTCTAGTGTAAACTAGAACAAAAACCAACAAGAAATAAACGATACCTACATGAAGGAGTGCACTCCAACATGAAGATTGGGTAAGTCAATTTCAAATTTTAAATAGGTATATTGAATATTAATAGTTAAATATATATAGACATACCTATTATGAAGGGATAAAGAAACATTTTTGAAACACTGGTAAAAATTTAATAAATAAAGAAAAAAAGATAAAAGATAAATAATTAACAATGGGGTTTAATATTAACGGACATTTTTTTGTTGTTTTTTTTTATATATGTAAAAAAACGAAGAACGAGACGTTTCAAAAAGGACTTTTTGGCTTTCCTTTTGACGTCATAACATTTCTTTTTGTTGATTTGAAAATTAATTAATGAAATTGAACGAAAGCGAAGGTTTATTTAAATATATAAATAGAATTAGAGATATTCAACAGACAATTCTTATTCTTTTTGGAATGAAAGTTATTACAAGATTATGATGGAAAGACGAATATTATTTATTTCTTTTACACTATGTATACATTTTGGTAAATAAATCAAAGGAATTGGGAGTCTAGCATAACTGGATGGTCCGGCTGCTTAAATTAAGGGGAGTTTAACAACTTCCCTACGCAATAATGGGAGCCCTACAGAAGAATAATAACAAGAGTTTTAACAGCTTTTGAGACCACAAAGGGCCAAAAGGAATGTTGTATCGAAAGATATAATATTTGTTAGGGTGGGTTAAGAGGTCAGAGGGGACAAAATCAGCTGTTCCCCTCCACATTTAAAGGGGGTTCAAAGTATGTGATCGAAAATTGAACCGTAGGTAGGTTGTATGATCAAAACACAAATTGACATAGCAGGCAGGGTGAAGATAAAGCTCAAAAGACACAAACATCTATGTGCTCTCATTTCAGAAACAGTTTCGACAAGCTTTTTTAAAATTTCAAATAAAATTTTGTTTTGAGATATTTATATATAATTCGGGTTTCGCACTTTTTTTGTTTAAATACAATAATTTTGAGGGTCTCAGCATCTGACCTCAGGTCTGAAAAAATTCATGTAACCAAGCTTTCTTTGCAAGTTGAGAGATTTCCCCCTCATCCGTCGAGCTAAGCGATCGCACACCCAGCAGACCTGACGTGACTTTGCAAGAAAGCCCCTTAGGCTATCACTGCATGGACGAGCTGGTAAATGAAAGTTCTAAATGTGGTGAAGTCTAGGAATAGATTCCCCTGATGAAGGATGAATTAGGTTTTCGTCCTTATGGGCAGTCCCCGTTCGATGAACTGTGCGTGTTACAGACTTTAGTATACAGTGACAGCAAAGTATACAAAAATGGTTAAAGAGCGACGATTCCTTCGTCAGAGTGATCTAGATAACCAATACAAGTACAAGTAGACAAATAAAGATAGGAATTGTCATATCTTTAACAAGGTTCTATAAGGGAATCGAACAAATGGTTTCTACTGGAATAAGGTAGCTTTCACAGTAGAGTGTTGCCGTATCTCGGGATGAGGCCTCCTCATTTGAAGAAATGAGTAAAAAGTATTTATGTAGTATGTAGGTATATATATAAAGTATAATTATATTCGTTACAGATGCTTGAGGTAACTACTAAAGAGGACATCCCATGAAGATCAAGAATGCGCTTCGGATTCCAGCCGAACCCTCCTATATGGATGAAATACTCCAGATAATCCGACTTTCGAACCCATCCATGTACTTTTGACTGGAAAGTCGCGAACATGAAGGAGCAAAAAGGTCTTTATGCAATTATTGTGATCAATAGAGAATCCCTTGCTCCTCTGTCGCAGACCAAAGGAGTGATTACGAAGATGTATCCAGGTTATCCTCGACTTAAGCGTGGTCTTCCCTCAACGCGCGCCGGAGCGGCGGTTTATCCGACATGGAGACTGAAGTTTAAGTTATCCTTTGACTTGGAAGACCATAACCCCACTATGGTGGGGCTGGTATGCGTTACTTTTAGCCAAGATGCTACAGTTAGAACAATTAAATTCCGAACACTCCATCAAGGCTTCGGTCTTTTAGGAGGAATTTCTGTAGTAGCATAGAAGAATCCTCTTAAGCATCAAGATTGAGAAATTCAAAATTTGTAGATTAACATTATATGTATAGGTACGTACTAGAGCCTACGATTCAGTCCGTGTATTTGAAAAACACGGGTACACGGACTCCGTGTAATTATTACACGCAAATAAAAATCCGTTCTCTTAAAACACGTGTATATATTTGCTTAATATCCGTGTATCCGGATATTAAGCATACACGGATCTTTATTGCACGGATTCTTAATACACGGAATGGTTTTTGATTTTTATCTTTTCAAGGGGAGGGCTTACAAGCTCAAAGTTTTGAGGGATGATGTATATTACAGACTTTTATTTTTTGGTGATTTTCCAAAAAAAAACGATTTTTAAAGAAAAAATTAAATAATTATTCTCAATTTAAATCCACTGACAGATTCGACTACCAAGTCGTTGTCGTATTTTTATCAGAAAAATCCCATAAATTTTGTCCTCTCCAGTGATGATTGCATTATTTAAAATACACGGATCTTCGGATACACGGATGCACGGACACACGGACGCACGGATACACGAAATACACGGATTCAAATCCGGATATTATAAGAACACGTGTATCCGTGTTTTAAATATCCGTGTAATAGGGAGCTCTAGTACGTACGTATAAATATTACAACTTGTAATATAATACGCCCAAAAATCGATTAACGTAAAAGATTCGGCTAATTAACTTAGAAACCCTAACAACGACCATGATCCTTAACAATGAAATTGTTAATTGATGATACCTAGATATACTTCTAGGAAACCGAAAATCTTTTCACTTTCGTGCATTGAACTTATTCTTATAATATAAAAATATTACTATTCATCAATGTAACGATTTAACGCAGAAGCGATATCATGGTATCTTTCAAACCAGAAGGCCCTAACAAAACGCCAACATGTCAGTTGTTTGAAGTATCGTAACTAGTAGTAGTATCTACAAACATTTTTATGATCGCATGTTATGCTGTGTGTTTAAATTTCGAAAAAAGACACTTTATGATACTTTGTCTTATGGGATTATTTGTTCAAATAGACGGTTTACTTGGAGTGATTGTAAGCAGCCATACCTACAGTGAATGAAATATGTATCTTGTTTTTTCTGTGAAATATATGATATTTTTAATGTATGTATAGATACAGTTATAAGAATTCATTTAAATCATTAAATACTTAATGGCGCAAAATTTTAAACGATTTAGTAAAATGTTAATGCCAATTTAGTAATTTATTAAGTTAAAAAGAAGATTTTGGTAATTTTAAACGATTTTAGCAATTTACTAACTCTTAACATTTTACTTAAGTTAAAATCAGAAAATGGCTACATTAAATTTTAGTAATTTGCTAAATCCATATGAAATCTGTCATTGTCCTCGATAATAATTTCTTGGCAATTTTATTTGAAAGATTTAAATTGTATTTTTTTCGTGTGCTAATTCTTTTCAAAGTAAATACAAAAAATGTTTTCGGAAGATGAAGATTTCGATATGTTCGAAGACTCAGCTTTGTGCAGAAAAGTGCGATGTCTTAAGTCCCGAGCAAATCCCTTTGAAGAGCTGGACGATGGAGAATTTTACTCCAGGTATAGATTCTAATCTTTAATAAGTTGTACAATTGAATCTGCAACAAAAACTCAATTTTCACGTAAGGATGGGAAAAGCACGTAAACTGCTAATGCCCTGACTGCGGAACAGCAACAACACAAAATAAAATAACAATTTTTTAATTTTACTTTATTGAAAATTTTTTTTTACAATAATAAAATAACAAACTAGTTGTATTGTTGTCACAAATAAAAACAAAAAAAATAACAAAATAAATTGTAGGTTGTCACTTTAACTTCTGACATTGCAAATTATTAGGTCCGTTCCCTAGGTTAAGGTTTGTTTGCTTTGTTTTTGTTTCCGAACTGTCATTGTTTGGACGTGTTCAGCTGCACCGTTTTGAATAAAAGGGAATTAGTATTTAACTAGTTAGTAAAACGAAAAAAAGGATTAAAATTTTGGAACAGCTAGTAAATTACTAAATGTTTTAGCAAATTGCTAACTAGTAATATGCTAAGCCCTTAACAATAGGTTGTTTAAAATTTTGCGCCAATAAGTTCTGAAATGAGTAAATACTTAACCCACAGTAGCTTACGCAGGATTTTTTTTTTGGGGGGGGGCTCAACCTCAATTTTGGTAGAAGTTTTTTTTATGGTATCATTAAAACAAAACTAGTACGAAAATGAAAAACTTTAAAAGTCTTATATGAATAAGAAGAAAAAAGGAAAAACAAAACTCCCTAAGTTATGGAGTGAATTAAATAAATTTTTTATACTTTAAGTTTGAAATAGCAATGTAGGTAATAGAATTTGGTGAAAAGATTAATTCCATTCTCCTTTTTTTGATTCACCATATCAGGGTGAATCGATTTCAGGGATTTAATCGATTTCGATTTTAAAGCTAATCCGTTAAGGCAGTTGTTATGGCCCTCAGCCGTCTCAATGTGGAAAACGAACGTTCTGGCTCTGCAGACGTTAGTTATTTCGATTCCATCCTTCCACATTTGTTTTTAAAATATTGCTACATCAGTCAGTTTAATTTCATTTTATTTATTAAACCTAAGACTAAGTTCGAGTATAAATGAAATTTCATACAAAGTTACGCGTATTTCACTGGTATGAAATTAACAACAAGAAGTGAGAACCAAAATATGAAAACCGATTCTTCAATCAATTTTCATTTCCCAATGTACGGCAACTTAGGTAAAAAATTAAAGTTGTTGCGGAAAATTGTGACATTTATCAATCAACTTCTTTTGCTCAAAACAAATATATATAAAGAAGGATCTTGTTTGAGAGAAGATACTATAACTTAAAATGCATCAACAGAAAATAACCATCTTTTCTAGTGTAAACTAGAACAAAAACCAACAAGAAATAATCGATACCTACATGAAGGAGTGCACTCCAACATGGAGATTGGGTAAGTCAATTTCAAATTTTAAATAGGTATATTGAATATTAATAGTTAAATATATATAGACATACCTATTATGAAGGGATAAAGAAAAATTTTTGAAACACTGGTAAAAATTTAATAAATAAAGAAAAAAAGATAAAGATAAATAATTAACAATGGGGTTTAATATTAACGGAAATTTTTTTGTTGTTTTTTTTTTATATATGTAAAAAAACGAAGAACGAGACGTTTCAAAAAGGACTTTTTGGCTTTCCTTTTGACGTCATAACATTTCTTTTTGTTGATTTGAAAATTAATTAATGAAATTGAACGAAAGCGAAGGTTCATTTAAATATATAAATAGAATTAGAGATATTCAACAGACAATTCTTATTCTTTTTGGAATGAAAGTTATTACAAGATTATGATGGAAAGACGAATATTATTTATTTCTTTTACACTATGTATACATTTTGGTAAATAAATCAAAGGAATTGGGAGTCTAGCATAACTGGATGGTCCGGCTGCTTAAATTAAGGGGAGTTTAACAACTTCCCTACGCAATAATGGGAGCCCTACAGAAGAATAATAACAAGAGTTTTAACAGCTTTTGAGACCACAAAGGGCCAAAAGGAATGTTGTATCGAAAGATATAATATTTGTTAGGGTGGGTTAAGAGGTCAGAGGGGACAAAATCAGCTGTTCCCCTCCACATTTAAAGGGGGTTCAAAGTATGTGATCGAAAATTGAACCGTAGGTAGGTTGTATGATCAAAACACAAATTGACATAGCAGGCAGGGTGAAGATAAAGCTCAAAAGACACAAACATCTATGTGCTCTCATTTCAGAAACAGTTTCGACAAGCTTTTTTAAAATTTCAAATAAAATTTTGTTTTGAGTTATTTATATATAATTCGGGTTTCGCACTTTTTTTGTTTAAATACAATAATTTTGAGGGTCTCAGCATCTGACCTCAGGTCTGAAAAAATTCATGTAACCAAGCTTTCTTTGCAAGTTGAGAGATTTCCCCCTCATCCGTCGAGCTAAGCGATCGCACACCCAGCAGACCTGACGTGACTTTGCAAGAAAGCCCCTTAGGCTATCACTGCATGGACGAGCTGGTAAATGAAAGTTCTAAATGTGGTGAAGTCTAGGAATAGATTCCCCTGATGAAGGATGAATTAGGTTTTCGTCCTTATGGGCAGTCCCCGTTCGATGAACTGTGCGTGTTACAGACTTTAGTATACAGTGACAGCAAAGTATACAAAAATGGTTAAAGAGCGACGATTCCTTCGTCAGAGTGATCTAGATAACCAATACAAATACAAGTAGACAAATAAAGATAGGAATTGTCATATCTTAAACAAGGTTTTGTAAGGGAATCGAACAAATGGTTTCTACTGGAATAAGGTAGCTTTCACAGTAGAGTGTTGCCGTATCTCGGGATGAGGCCTCCTCATTTGAAGAAATAAGTAAAAAGTATTTATGTAGTATGTAGGTATATATATAAAGTATAATTATATTCGTTACAGATGCTTGAGGTAACTACTAAAGAGGACATCCCATGAAGATCAAGAATGCGCTTCGGATTCCAGCCGAACCCTCCTATATGGATGAAATACTCCAGATAATCCGACTTTCGAACCCATCCATGTACTTTTGACTGGAAAGTCGCGAAAATGAAGGAGCAAAAAGGTCTTTATGCAATTATTGTGATCAATAGAGAATCCCTTGCTCCTCTGTCGCAGACCAAAGGAGTGATTACGAAGATGTATCCAGGTTATCCTCGACTTAAGCGTGGTCTTCCCTCAACGCGCGCCGGAGCGGCGGTTTATCCGACATGGAGACTGAAGTTTAAGTTATCCTTTGACTTGGAAGACCATAACCCCACTATGGTGGGGCTGGTATGCGTTACTTTTAGCCAAGATGCTACAGTTAGAACAATTAAATTCCGAACACTCCATCAAGGCTTCGGTCTTTTAGGAGGAATTTCTGTAGTAGCATAGAAGAATCCTCTTAAGCATCAAGATTGAGAAATTCAAAATTTGTAGATTAACATTATATGTATAGGTACGTACTAGAGCCTACGATTCAGTCCGTGTATTTGACAAACACGGGTACACGGACTCCGTGTAATTATTACACGCAAATAAAAATCCGTTCTCTTAAAACACGTGTATATATTTGCTTAATATCCGTGTATCCGGATATTAAGCATACACGGATCTTTATTGCACGGATTCTTAATACACGGAATGGTTTTTGATTTTTATCTTTTCAAGGGGAGGGCTTACAAGCTCAAAGTTTTGAGGGATAATGTATATTACAGACTTTTATTTTTTGGTGATTTTCCAAAAAAAATCGATTTTTAAAGAAAAAATTAAATAATTATTCTCAATTTAAATCCACTGACAGATTCGACTACCAAGTCGTTGTCGTATTTTTATCAGAAAAATCCCATAAATTTTGTCCTCTCCAGTGATGATTGGATTATTTAAAATACACGGATCTTCGGATACACGGATGCACGGACACACGGACGCACGGATACACGAAATACACGGATTCAAATCCGGATATTATAAGAACACGTGTATCCGTGTTTTAAATATCCGTGTAATAGGGAGCTCTAGTACGTACGTATAAATATTACAACTTGTAATATAATACGCCCAAAAATCGATTAACGTAAAAGATTCGGCTAATTAACTTAGAAACCCTAACAACGACCATGATCCTTAACAATGAAATTGTTAATTGATGATACCTAGATATACTTCTAGGAAACCGAAAATCTTTTCACTTTCGTGCATTGAACTTATTCTTATAATATAAAAATATTACTATTCATCAATGTAACGATTTAACGCAGAAGCGATATCATGGTATCTTTCAAACCGGAATTCCAGTGAAGAACCTTCACATCGGCATAGGCCCTAACAAAACGCCAACATGTCAGTTGTTTGAAGTATCGTAACTAGTAGTAGTATCTACAAACATTTTTATGATCGCATGTTATGCTGTGTGTTTAAATTTCGAAAAAAGACACTTTATGATACTTTTACTTGGAGTGATTGTAAGCAGCCATACCTACAGTGAATGAAATATGTATCTTGTTTTTTCTGTGAAATATATGATATTTTTAATGTATGTATAGATACAGTTATAAGAATTCATTTAAATCATTAAATACTTAATGGCGCAAAATTTTAAACGATTTAGTAAAATGTTAATGCCAATTTAGTAATTTATTAAGTTAAAAAGAAGATTTTGGTAATTTTAAACGATTTTAGCAATTTACTAACTCTTAACATTTTACTTAAGTTAAAATCAGAAAATGGCTACATTAAATTTTAGTAATTTGCTAAATCCATATGAAATCTGTCATTGTCCTCGATAATAATTTCTTGGCAATTTTATTTGAAAAATTTAAATTGTATTTTTTTCGTGTGCTAATTCTTTTCAAAGTAAATACAAAAAATGTTTTCGGAAGATGAAGATTTCGATATGTTCGAAGACTCAGCTTTGTGCAGAAAAGTGCGATGTCTTAAGTCCCGAGCAAATCCCTTTGAAGAGCTGGACGATGGAGAATTTTACTCCAGGTATAGATTCTAATCTTTAATAAGTTGTACAATTGAATCTGCAACAAAAACTCAATTTTCACGTAAGGATGGGAAAAGCACGTAAACTGCTAATGCCCTGACTGCGGAACAGCAACAACACAAAATAAAATAACAATTTTTTAATTTCACTTTATTGAAAATTTTTTTTACAATAATAAAATAACAAACTAGTTGTATTGTTGTCACAAATAAAAACAAAAAAAATAACAAAATAAATTGTAGGTTGTCACTTTAACTTCTGACATTGCAAATTATTAGGTCCGTTCCCTAGGTTAAGGTTTGTTTGCTTTGTTTTTCTTTCCGAACTGTCATTGTTTGGACGTGTTCAGCTGCACCGTTTTGAATAAAAGGGAATTAGTATTTAACTAGTTAGTAAAACGAAAAAAAGGATTAAAATTTTGGAACAGCTAGTAAATTACTAAATGTTTTAGCAAATTGCTAACTAGTAATATGCTAAGCCCTTAACAATAGGTTGTTTAAAATTTTGCGCCAATAAGTTCTGAAATGAGTAAATACTTAACCCACAGTAGCTTACGCAGGATTTTTTTTTTTGGGGGGGGCTCAACCTCAATTTTGGTAGAAGTTTTTTTTATGGTATCATTAAAACAAAACTAGTACGAAAATGAAAAACTTTAAAAGTCTTATATGAATAAGAAGAAAAAAGGAAAAACAAAAAACAAAACTCCCTAAGTTATGGAGTGAATTAAATAAATTTTTTATACTTTAAGTTTGAAATAGCAATGTAGGTAATAGAATTTGGTGAAAAGATTAATTCCATTCTCCTTTTTTTGATTCACCATATCAGGGTG
Source organism: Epistrophe grossulariae (assembly GCA_929447395.1). Lineage (NCBI taxonomy): Eukaryota > Metazoa > Arthropoda > Insecta > Diptera > Syrphidae > Epistrophe > Epistrophe grossulariae. Next base: position 52,819,790 of record OV839569.1, on the reverse strand, counting down.
AATCGATTTCAGGGATTTAATCGATTTCGATTTCAAAGCTAATCCGTTAAGGCAGTTGTTATGGCCCTCAGCCGTCTCAATGTGGAAAACGAACGTCCTGGCTCTGCAGACGTTAGTTATTTCGATTCCATCCTTCCACATTTGTTTTTAAAATATTGCTACATCAGTCAGTTTAATTTCATTTTATTTATTAAACCTAAGACTAAGTTCGAGTATAAATGAAATTTCATACAAAGTTACGCGTATTTCACTGGTATGAAATTAACAACAAGAAGTGAGAACCAAAATATGAAAACCGATTCTTCAATCAATTTTCATTTCCCAATGTACGGCAACTTAGGTAAAAAATTAAAGTTGTTGCGGAAAATTGTGACATTTATCAATCAATTTCTTTTGCTCAAAACACAAATTCTGAATTACTGTCATCAAGGAGCAAAAAGGAACAAAACATGAAATTTAAACACTCTTTTATGAACTTTTTCAAGATTCTGATGACAGCAATATATTTTTTTTAAATAAGAAGAAGAAGAAGAAAACACAAATAGTAAGAGAATATTTTTGTTTTTGCTTTGGTATTTTTTTTAATTCAAAATGAGTATTAGAAATTGAAAACTGAGTATCGAGAATTCATGTGAAAGATTAATCAGCCCTATCACAAATTACACCATTATCGAAAATGTGCTACGAAACACGAATTTCGAAGTTCGGGGAATTTTCTATCACAAATTCCGAATGAAACGGAAATATGACGTCCATATCTACGGACTACGACAACAGACTCGTAGCCAAGTGGAAAACGATTGTGTTTCAGTAAAAAATAAATAAATAAAATCATTTTTTTTATAAGGATTAAGTAACCTTACAGATGGTATACAATTTTTTCGAATATCCCACAAATGATGTGCTAAAAATGACCTTGAAAAAGTTCAAGCTTGGATTACAAGTTTTGTAAGCCTGACCACTTTCTGAAAGTAGCTGACCTTTTATGACCAATTAGTGACCTTTTAGATGGCATACTTCTTTTGCGAATATCTCATATATGCAGGTGCTAAGATCCCGGAGACGCGTTATTAGGTACGATTAAAATATAGAAAACCTAATGTCAAAAGACTTAACCAGGGACCTATTTCATAAACATTGACAATTGCGACAGGTGACAATTTGTTAATTTACAACTTGACAATTGTCAAAATCAGTTCCATAAACAATTTGACAGTTTTGTAGAATTGTCGAAAAATACCCGACAGTTATCATCTTTTCGTTTCATAAAGAAATTGTCATGACAATGAATTGTCAAGTATTTTTCCACAATTGTCAGGAATTTTCCGAGAAATTTGTACTGACAATTCTTTTATGAAATGAAAAAAACGATTACAATTTACATATTTGTCAGTCTTTAATTGACAATTGCGACAGGAAACTAGGTTACCGTCAAGTGTTGACAGAGAAAAAGACAGTAGTTGATCTAATATGATAAACGATATATTTTCAAGTGAAAGTGATGACGATTCTCAGTTGGATTTCCGTGTAATACGTCGCCAGCTCGAATAACATACCTTTATTTTCTAAAAGCAACTTCAGTAGGGGAGAGTGGGGCCAAATGTAACACTTTTTACTAAAACCGATGGTCCTCCTACAACTTTAGAAATAAGTCAATCAAACCTTTTTCAAATTATTGAGGCATGTTTTGACTACAAGATCCATCAAAAAAGTTCAGGAAAACCTAATCGTATTATGCAAAGATATTGTTTTCAAAAAAAAAAATCGTGTTGTTTCAACTTAGCCCGCCTATGGGGCAAAGTGTAACGTATGCCGGGGTAAGTTGTAACAAGAACAATACTTATTGCAAAAAATATTTTATATTAGTTTGTTTTAAAAACAAACAGCCTTTGTTGCAATACAAAATAAATAAGATAATAAAAACAAAAAAATCACAATTAATTTGGTAAGAAAAAAGTAAAATAAAGTTGAATGAATTGAAATTATAGGAGGAATCTCCATCTGAATCACAGTTTAGGCTAACATATAAGCGAATGGATACTTTTGTATACTTGGTGTGTATCCACTTCTTGCATAATATGTGCTGAACCCATTTTTCATCAGACAAACCCTGAGAAAATGGTTCACAGCAAATAAGGCACAAATATTGGCCATCTTCTTCTCTGTTTTTTTTTTGCTTGGTTTTGTTTCCTTTTTGGCCAAGGTTTTGTTTCTTTCTTCAAGAAGTGCTTGATTCTCCGGAGTATCAGTTAAAATGGCATTTCTTGACTTTCTCGAAGTTATTTTTTTTCCCGGTTGGGCTTTTGGATAAGGCCTAATTCTTTCCGGGCTAAAAGAAACTCTTTTTTAGTCCCGATGGTCCCGGTGAGCAGTGAGGAGGGGGAGTCAAATGAGTTGCCTGAGGGCCTTGTTCATTGGTTGTGGGCTGGTCAGAAGCAGATATATCATTTCGTTTTGTTCTATTGGTGTTGGTTCGTCCAAAAGAAATTAGATCTCGGCTATTGTCTCGTCGACAGGATTTTCTACTGGTAGATCTGGATCGTCTGGATTCGGACGCTTCGTGACAAAACATATAAACCGTTCTCGATCGTTCTTGTTCAGAATTATCAGTTTGAAACAAATGTACGGGGTAGGTTTTAACATATTACAACTTGCCCCGGAAAACTGTTACAACTAGCCCCAGCATGAAATTTAACAAAGAGAACTCCACTCAGCACTATATCTCTTTCATGTAAAGAGGTAGACCAAAAATAAAAAAAAAGTTACAAACCTGTTTTCTTTGGGCACCATTAGTATAACTTCTCCCGCTGTCGTCCAATCTGCAGCTGAAGGAGATATGCCGGTAGATATAGAAAAACTGAACATTTTTCTCTTTTACGCGATTCTTAATATTGAGAGGAACCCTGTTTTTTTTAGCTGTTACTTCTAACCCCTGTTACTTTTAACCCCACCCTCCCCTACACTTATTTTGAGAATGTTATTCATTTTCAAACTCTCGAATTTTAACAAATTAATTTGTTTTTATTATGTTTTATGCACTCCAGTTTTTAATAATAAAACACGATTTTGCAAACTGTGACATTTTAAAATTGAAAGAATGCCAGCGTTCTGTTACTTCTAACATCGAAAAAATTGGTCGAGAAACGATGAAAATTGAAACAAAATGCAAAGGTTTTGTTCCATATTTCATACTTTTTCGATCATAACAAATTTCAAGATTATACAATGACAAAATTGTCACGACAAAATTGTCAGTAAGTATAGGTAGGTATGACAATGAAAAAATTGTCACGATAAATGTGTTAGTATATGACAGTGACAAAATTATCATGACAAATTTGTCATTGTATTTTTCTGACAAATTTGTCACCTGTCAATATTTTATGAAATACAGATTTGTCAGACAAGTGTGACAAATTTGTAGAATTGTCACCTGTCAATTTTTATGAAATATGGCCCTGGTCCTTCTATATGATGATGAGGCAAAGACATTTTCAGAGGTGGATGGGAACGATTTAGGTTCTGCATAGAAGGGGAGTGGAATAGAAGATACAATGATGAACTGTACGGGCTATATAGTGACATCGACCTATAGCCAGAAAGATAAAAAGACAACGACTTAGATGGCTCGGTCCCAAAGAGCGAATAGACTAAAAAGCACCGGACCGAAGATTCTTTGAATCTAACCACGAGGACGGCATGGTGTGATGGCGCAGAGAATTTTAATTTAATAATTTAAATAAAACGAACTGAAGACGAAAAAAGTTACAATGTACCTTTTTCGTCCTCATTTATGTTTTTTGGCATAGTAACAAAAAGTTTTAATAAATTAATAACAAAACCCGAACTGTTGTTTATTATTTCAAATCTCATTTTTGTCAGTGGGAACTGGGAATATTTTAGTCTCAGTTTACGACAGGGACCTCAACCAACTTGACGTGCGGCACTGGAAACAACTAGTTAGGGACCGAGCTCAGAGCTGGTTGCAAGAAGCTTGTTGGTTGAGGCCCTGGCCTCAAATAAAATAAACAAAAATGATGATGATATATTATGACGTAGGTATTTTGTTGAATCTTACTTTTAAAAATCGTCGCCCAAGAATTGTTTTGTCGTATACGCCATTTGAGCAATTTTGGGAAATCGCATTTAAAGTTTCGCGTTCAAATAAAAAAGAAACTGACCGATGAAATTTTCTCCATTTTTAATATAATTTTGTGTGGAAAATCTTCTTTTGATTAAGGTATTCCAGGTTGTTCAGTCGGTTCTGGTTTTCAAACTATAGAGGTTTATCTCCAAAATCATTTTGTCGTATACGCCACGAAAATCAGTACTTTGTTAGAATCCCATACACATACGACAAAGTAAACACATATGCGACAGTGCAATGCAATATGGAATCGAGTGAAATTTTCGGTTTTCTCAAAAACTAGAAGACATTTTAACATGTGGTTTTTATTGTTTGAATACAAATTGATAAGAGCATTGAATATTAAAAACAAAATTATTAGTTAATAATGTAAAATTTTGAAAAAAAAATGAGTGAACAAAATATTCTTCATTTTTTTTTATTTGATTTTGAAAATTAATTTTTCCAAAACTATTCTCTAAAAAAAAAACTAAATTTAAAAACGGAATTAATGGATGGATTTTTGGCTTTAAAAAAAGGCATAACATGACCTTGTAAGTGTTGCGGTTGATTTTAAATATTTTTTTTTCTAACTAAAAAAAATGCCTTAGGACTAAAAAATTCTTAAATTTTAAGATACCTGCTGTATTTTGATTTCGTGCTGTGAACACAGTCCCATTTCTTTAATTAAAGAATGGCCAGGTTCAGAAAATGTTTTCTTTATTACCTACAATAAAGCAGGTTTTTGAAGAAGACACAGCAACGCTGTCGTCATTACCTTATTACTAATTTAGGGGACAGAGGAGTCACTCTAAAAAGTCAAGGCTTGAATGTGTGGGTTATCAGATAGAATTTGATCTATTATTTTTAAATGGAATTTGTCATACAATCTAATAACATGCATAACACATAACTTTACAAAATACCTACGTGCTAATCATGTTTGCACTTTCTATATATATTGTTTGAAGATCCAGGTAAATTCTCCAAACACGAAGGGACATTACGATACATACACATCGCCTTAGCAGTCGGCCGCGGTGGCTTTCGGGACAAATGAATATATTTCAGAACACTATATAGAAAATTCGGCGTCAAAAACAACAACACATTCATGATATGCTTGCCTCTGATGCAAGTATACAATATTACGACTGCAAGACGTAATATACAGGCATATTTTTGTCGTCTTTTTGATCCGCCGCCACGCGCGCCGCGACCACAACCTGCGAAAATTATAAAATCTGTATGCTTGTGCAAAACAAAGCCATCGTTATATTCATGTTTTACGAAGACGTACGCCAAAACAATTCTTCGGTTTACTCAAATTTTGTATCGTATCTGTTAAGCCTATGTACGTACGACAAAACAATATTAAACAAAAATTGTCTCGAAAATTAATGGATATTTTGTCGTATATGCCAAAATCTGGCGTTTACGACAAAACAAAACTAAGGGATGTGTTATTTTGTGGATATACGACAAAATGCATACTGATTTTCTCAGTCACGGTAAATAATAGATCAAATCTGATTTCAGAAATGGATAGAGGACCTTTGAAAACATAGAACCCACCTTAAAAAAGTGCACTTTGGCGTTTACGACAAAACAATTCTCGGGCGACGAAATGTCAACCTAATTTTACGTGTAAAATCTTCCAAATGAAATGAAAAAATACAAAAATTAAATAACTCCTTTCAATTATACAGTAACTCATTATTCCTTCCACCATACGTCAATTTGATGAAAATAAAGCCATAATTCAGTAAAAAGGGCAACACTATTTTTTTAAGTTGTATCGTTTTGGTTTTAGTCCCTTAAGACAAAAAATGTGTCATTACGTTTGCATTGAACGAAAATGAACTATTTTTATACTGTGAATCAATTTTTCTTGGGCTATATACTTAATTGGTTGTATGTTGATGAATGATTTGTTTATAATTATATATTTATTATATTGAGAAAACTTAATTTTATATTTAATTAAAGTTAATAAAATAAGCTCCTCACTTATGTTAAAAAAAAGAATGGGAAAGACTTGGAAATATTTGACATTTAAATTGGAAAAATGGAAGGATCGTTTTCTTCCATTTTCGCTTTTGGGAATCACCGAAAGCGAAGATGTTCGAAATTGAGGTATCGCTTTCAATACGATCCGCCGCGCTTTCTGGAATAGCCCCACTGTAGTTCATACTTCACGTCTAGATTTTGTTTGACATTTCGATAGAATCCCAGTATTCATAAAAACTCAACAAAAGTTCCTTTCCGATCAGGCAACGTTACTACAAATGCTAAGACAAAAAGATGAAGAGTCAATTGAGTATCATGACATTTCCATAAGCTACCTTCAATTTGAATCAGTGATAGACAATCATCTCATGCTCTTTTTAAGTTAGTAAGTAAGTAACAAATTCATTTATTTATATTCTTAATACACAGATTTACAATGTTATGAATTGATAAGCTTTGGCTTAGCCGTCAGCCAGTGGCCTATTTCAGCACTTCACAATTTACAACTACAAATTTGTAATAATACTCTATTAAATAAAAGTAATTGCATTTTTATTTTTTTATTCTGCACTCAAAAACGCTTCAGAAAAATTTAGAAGAGTACAAAATTGTAGAAAACTTTACAGATCAACTTTCACCTGTAAAATTTTCTTATAAAATTGAACAAATTTGTAATATAACTAATTGTATGCAATTACTTATTTTTGAATGCAAGATCAGTACAAGTTTGTAATTGTAAATTGTAAAATGGTGAAATAGACTACAGGTTAGCAGTTTTATAAATAAATTACATTTTTTGATAATACACATTTTTCAATTTTAAGTTGGTATAAAAATCAAACATGTTCCGTCATTAGTAGAAATCTGTACTTAAATATGGCTTTTAAAAAGTTGCTTCCAGTCACATTCGTTTAAAATTTGAAGTGTTTCTTGCATGGTCAATGTATTTTTACCAAAAAAAAACTAGCCTCTTTTGCTTAAATATTGGGCATACGCTTATAAAGTTATAACAATCCTCCTTTGATTTTAAATTGCAGTATCTCTCCACAAGCATTACCGATATTCTGCCATTCTTTCAACCACCAATCCTTATTCCTCAGTTCGTACAAAAGCATTTTCTTTGACAGTCTATCCTCCTGGTAGGTATACAAGTTTTAATTATGTAATCAGCCTGTGACTTAAGTGTGCTCGTGAGAAGTTTCGGTAATCCAGTTTCTAGGTATATTGCATAAGTCGGTGTATTTTGCGGTAAGTTGAAGGGTTTTCTCAAAAAATTCCTTTGCAATTTTTCGATCATTTCGTACTCATCTGCACCCCAGACCTGAGAAACGTAGCAAAGAGTAGATTTCACAACTGCATCAAATATTTTATATTTGGCTGAAAGTTTTATTCTGTTGTTTGAAAAAACAAGACCTGATTTGAGTACGCCTGTTAATATATTGAGTCGATATAGCCATAAACATAATCTAGAGTTGTGGCAGTGCTTGAAAGGGGTAAAGGTGTCTTAAGGGAACCATTGACTTAAAACTGACATTCGTTCTAAACCCAAAGTATAATAATTTGTTGATTGGCTATGTATAGATTCTGATTGGGGTGGAAGTGAGGATGATAGGAAAAGTACTACGGGATACATATTTTAAATGTTTGAGACAAATCTGATCTGCTGGAGTACAAGAAAACAGAATTCAGTTGCAGCTTCATCAACTGAGACAGAATATAATATGGCATTATTTGAAGCTGTTAGAGAAGCTTATACAACGTCTTAAAATTGAATTGAAAGAGCCGATAAAGTTATCCCTCATGTCACAAAAGATCAAAGCACATTGATATTCAGTATCATTTTTCCAGAGAACAAGTCAAAAATAAACTAATAAAAGTTGAGTATATTCCCACAGATAAACAACTGGCTGATATGCTTACAAAACCATTGCCTGCACCTCGATTTGCCGATCTAAGAAGTCAACTGGGTTTGCAGAACTAATTTTAAAGAAATTATTTATTAATTAATGTGATTCTTATCATATCACTATTTAAGAATTTGATATTTGAATTCTTTTAAAAAGAAAGTATACTTAATTTAAATTGAATCAATTTTTGAATAACATAATTTAATTTTTTTTTGATTAATTGGATTTATTTTATATTAATATTATAATATATAAGTATTTAATGTTGATCTGATTGGGTTTTTCCCAATCCTTGCAACAAATGTTCGATCATGAATTATTGTATTATTCCCCAGAATGCGAGACTTGTCATATTTTTTTAATCGAAGTTTGAATTGTAACTGTAATTTTAAGTTATGTTAATTTTGATCTCTATAACTTTTGGGGAGGTGTGTTGGAGTAATAGGAATTCTCTATTACTTTTAAAATAAGCTGTTTATTCTTAGTGTACTAATGAAATTTATAAAGAATTCTAGTACCTATGTACAAAAGGCATGAAGATCAACATAAGGATTAGAGCAGGATCACTCTATGCCACTCATCAGTATATAGAGAACTGTGTGGGTATGTGTGAACTGCGGTCTGTCTGGCTTGAATTTTTTGTTTAACTATTCTTTATTCTTTTTCTATATCTTGTAATGACAAGTCTTAGCTGATGAAATTAAAATAAATATAATAATTGAAATTAAGTGAACGTCAGGGGAATAGACAAAATTATTGCGTTCGTGCTTTGTTCTTACTGGTCTGAGGAAACAGAATACGAAGATGATAAAACGGACACCAACAAAAAGTAGAAGTGTTCGTAGGCAGGGATGGCCACTATATTTTTTTACATTTGCTACGTAGTTTATGCAGTTAAACGTAGTTAGTTAATGAAACAAATTGTAACAAACTTAAATTCAAATATCAAATGATCTGTCAGTTGCAACTTTGAAGGTTGAATTTTGAGTTAAAATGTTCAAATTTTTATTGAAATTTGATGATAATAAGAATATTTTTATAGAATATTCAATAGACGTAAAAATATAAAATAGAAGAAAAGTATAGAATTTTCCAGAACATAACTTTATCAATAAGTTTTAAAACACTTACAGTTTGTGTATTTATTTTAAATTTCTACAGAACACGAAGCCAACCCAAAGCTAAAGGTTAGGAATCGACACTGAAAAGAGGACGTCTGATCAGCCTACGTATGGTTATATTTATATTTCTGGCTTTTTCTCTTCTTCTACAACTTAATACGTTTTTCTAAGAGTCATTTGCTGAAACAATAATTAAATTTTGAGTTCAACATAAGAGCATATATGTTCAACTCTCAGCGTAATCTGTAAAATAAGCTCTTAAGTTGAAAATAAATACTAAAGTTTCGTTTCAGCAAATGAGCCTTATAGTCACAGATATTTGACTTTAAAAAAACTTTTGAAATTCATGTGATAAATGATGTGTTCTTAACAAGACCCGAAATTATCAATTTATGCTCATATGTAATTGATCTTTTCAAAATAAATTGGTCATTAACATTTAATGACCAATTCAATATTAGTGATATATGCTTTACTTTTCATTGTCGGACATGTCATTATCTCCGCTTCGACATTTTGATACTTAAATATAATATTTGATGTTATTTTAATAAAGTCACTGTTTGTTAAAAAAAAAAAAAACAAATTACATATACAGTGGCCCCCACGACTAATCGGACACAGAAAAGAAAAATTTTAACAATGCAATTTCTCTATATTAAAATGTATGGGGCTGTTAAAAGTAAACATCATATTTTATCATAAGGGAACTCATATTTATTTTAAATAAACAAAAACAACATTTTAAATTACTATTCAAAAAAAGGAAACTAAAACAGGTGCATAACTTCATGTCTCACAAATAATCGGACACATTGCATTTAGTACTTTGTAGCGTATCTTTTTGATTTAATTACCGCCTCAAGGGGTCGCACTAAGGAGCATTTAGCCTCAAAAACCGGACAAAAGTAAAAAAAAAACAAAATATGGTGGATGCCGCCCTAATTTTCCTAGAATGTAGTCAACACATTGTTCTATCAGAAACCGGTTTTTAAATGAGTCGTACCCCCGCCACTTCGCCCTGCAGGTTATCGAAAGATAGACTTCATTGTGTTCATGAATAATTTGGTGAAAATTTTTGTTTTTTTTTCTTAAGTTTTAGCGTATGCAAGATTAATATAAAAGTGAAGTGAAAAAAAAGTGATGGATCTTGAAGGACATAGTATGATCTTAATTTATATGTGTTATTTGTTACATTATGTTGAATATTTTTGCATTTTCTGGTGAAAACATTAACATCAACAAAAAAATATTTTTTTTGTGTTTTTTTACAAGTGGGTGTTTTTGTTTATGTTCCGGTGGTGGTCGAGTTAAATTTCTTATATCCTAGTGAAATATAGATATTATAGATATTGTAACTGCAAAAATATTTTCCCCCCCTTTCCCCCTTAAAAAATAGATTATTTAAAATTAACAAGTTTTTGAGAAATAAAAAAATTAAAAGTACTTTTTTCCAAAAAAGAACACTTTTTTGGTTTTCCCAAGTTAGATTCGCTCAGGTCAGTTATTAAACTAGCAGATTATCCCTTTTTAATTTTTTTGTGCATACCATTCGGTTTTTAGCAAATATTAACAAAGAAAAAACTAGATTTCACCTTTTTGGAAAAAAGTACTCTAAATTTTTTTTAATTTCTCAAAAAATAACAAACATTTTAGCATCCGGTTTTCGGTTTTTTATTGAAAATTAATAAGAGCATTGATTTTTTAAAACAAAAATTATGCTTAATTACATAAAATTTTGAAAAAAATTAGTTTGAAATTTTTTTTTTAATTTTTCTTTTCAAAATTTCGAGTTTGAAAATGAATTTTTCAAAAACTATTCACTAACATAACTTTATTTAAAATGAAAATTAAAGAAGGGATTTCTGGCTTTCTAAAAAAGCGTAGCATGGAATTGTAAAATTAACCGTTGTTTTTAAATATTTTTTTTCCGTTTTAAGTCAATTTTTTACAAAATTGCCCCTCCCGCCTAAACGGGGGGAAATAGACCCCCTCTCCAGTACGATTTTTTTCTTGTCTTAACCCAGCCTACTCATTCTGACTTTTTGGTGAACATTATACCAGTCACACTGTATATACCTATGTAAATTTTATTTTTATTAAGTTTATATTAAGTTAACAATAGCCGTTTTTTATTATTACCCATGATCCATATGGATCATCCTGCGAAAATAAAACATCCCCACAGTGGCGAGAAGCAGCAGCCTGTTTCCAGATCATGAAACGTGAACCCGATAGAGAGCAGGTTCATATGTTGTTGTTGTTGTTGTTGTTGTTGTTGTTGTTGTTGTTGTTGTTGTTGTTGTTGTTGTTGTTGTTGTTATGTATGTTATTTGATGATCAATTCTTATAATAAAAAACGGCTAATGTTCCTTACAAAATATAATTAATTTTTACATTCACTCATGTGTTTTAAGCTATTTCCAAACAAAAATCGTTTAAAATAATTTTGTCTGGTTTTTGAGGCTAAATGCTCCTTAGTGCGTCGAGGCATTGAAGAAACCAGTTTTGAACAAACTTCAGGGGGTATTTTTGTCCATTCTTCTTGAAGACCGGTCTTAAGCTCCTGAATATTTCGAAAATTCTTTTGAGCGACTCGACGTCCGAGTTCATCCCAAATATGCTCGATTGCATTAAGGTCAGGGGACTGTGCAGGTGTTTTGAACACTTTGGGACAGTTATACAATAACCACGACCTTGCTGTGTAAGATGTATGCTTGGGGTCGTTGTCCTGGAAGAAGATGAAATTTTCTGACACTTGGCACCAAATGTTGCTGTAAAATGTTGATCTAACTCTTTTGGTCCTTTTACCTTCCACAAAGTGTAAGTTTCCAACACCAGAACTCGACATACATCCCCATACCATGAATGACCCACCGCCATGTTTCACAGTTGCCCGTGTATGTTTATGGGAGAATTCTTCATTTGCTTTTCTCCATACAAATATTCGTCCGTCTGATCCTTTCAAGTTAAATTTGCTTTCATCCGTGAACAAAACCTTTTTTATGATGTTTAAATGTGCAACCGTACACAAACAATAAATATTTAAGAAATTTTACCTTATTCCAGAACGACGCATCCTTAGTTAAATGTTCCTTAGCAAATATAAGCCTTTCTTTTCTATTTTTTTTTTCACTTATGAATGGCTTCTTTCGAGCTACGCGGCCATTCAAATCTTGATTTCGCAGAACTCATTGTTTCGTTGCTCACTTCTTTATTCCTGGTCTCATTCAAAAAATCTTTAGAGATTCCGAGGATAAGAAAGGATTTTCCTTGACTTGCCAAACAAGTAGCTTTTCCTCGTACGTATCCAACTTTTTCCCTTGTCCTTTCCTGCTAACATTAAATATTCTATTTTCATTTTTGTAACGTGAAATTATGTCCTGAACTGTTGTTCCCTTGGACAATTTTAGCTATTTCGCGAACTGATTTTCCATCCTGACTATGCGTTATAACCAATTTTCTTATTTCCACTGATGGCTGTTTGCCTAATTTTAAAACTTATCTTTTTTGTGTCCGATTAGTCGTGGGGGCCAATGTATACCTTATACACAATACATTCATATACCTACATACGATTGGTATATACTTTTTTATAGAACTGTAACCGTATGATTAATAATGCCAAAGCAAATTACAATATTAAAACTAATTTGAACAACCAAATCCAATTTCTATAGGCAATCTTGTTTTTATTTTTAGTTAATTTTCAAATATCTACGTGTATTCCTTTGGTGGTTCTATTTATATCTGTGCCATATTCGCATCTTTCTCATTAGTCCTTCTTTACGTGCAGACAACTTATCAGAGAAGAAGGTTAAATAACAGAAGCGAACAAGGGATTAATGACTTGCCAAGAATTTTTTGAGAATTTTGAAAATACGAGAACTTGAGCCCAAATGTTTGGTTTTGGCAAAGTAAGGGCCACCAAACCACATGCACTCCAAAATGTGCCCAGTATTGCAACACAATGTTATAATTATAACATATAAGCGAATATAATATAATTACATTTATATATTTTTATGATGAAAGTATTAAGAGGCCCATAGAGACCACACTTGCGTTCACACCGGTGTGCACACACTGGTGTGGCCTTCCCCCGCACACGCCACACTAAATCGTACAGACTACAGACACCGACACCAAAATCAAAAACTTTTGATTTTACTCGCACCGTGTCTGACACCGAAAATCGGTGTGCGCACCAGCCCACACACAGCACACATTTCCGCACACCGACACCGGTGTGCATACAAGTGTGTGTCTATGGGCCTCTTTAGAATGCTTTAATTTACAAAATACAGGATGTTTTGAATAATATGCGACAAAAAGCTGGGGCGTGTGTCTGATTTCCTAGACAAATCTCAATATATGAGCAAAAAAATTTGAAAATCATTTTTTTTTTTATTTTTTATTGTTTAAGCCTAGTATGCTGCTGATGCGAAACGAAATTTTTCTGTGATCTCCAAACAGACAACGAAACGCTTGCGAAAACACAACGGAAAATATCCTTGGAGAGTTTCACTAATTCCAAAAACAAAATAAAACATAAACGCTAAAAATCAAAGAAACCAATGATGTAAGAAAATGACAAATAAAAAAAAACACAAATAAAACACAAATGTCATTTTTCCGCACACAATAAATAGTCTGTATAATTAATTCAGTGCGAAAAAGGAGCGGAGACTTCTCCAAATAATCTGCTACAATTATAAATTTCGCTCTTCGAACAGCGTACTGCAAAACGAAAAGCAGAACGAAATTTTCCGTTTATGATTTCGTTGTGTCATTTTTGTATTGGATTTTTCGTTTCGCTTCAGCAGCGTACTAGGCTTTACCTAATTATTTTCTAACTATTTGTTATATATTGGTACGCAATTTTTTGGTCTTTATTAATGCGGAGTAAAAAATTTATTTGTAAGAACATTGGAACTTTCTTAGACCCTAAATAATGAATATTACATGGCACATACTCTTAAATATGAAACATGTGATGTATGGTTCATTACCTATAGTCCATACCATTATATGCTTCATTTTAATTGAATATTTAAGTCGTCTTTAAATTTGGTTATTGGTAAGGCCCATTGAATTTAAAAACAATAATTTTGAAAATAAAAAAAAATGCAAAATTTATTATAGAATCTAATTAATTTAATTAAAATCGGTTCAACAGATAATTAGATAGTCTAGTCAAAAAAACAATGGTTCCATGAGAGATACTGTTTTTAGATATATAGTTATTTTGTTCCCAATAATGTGTTCGTTTTCAATATCTAATCTACTGATAAAGAAAAACACTCCAATATGTAGTCAACTGATAGGCTTATTATTATTTGTTTCTGAAAAGAAAATTTTGTTAAAATTATTTATTATTCTCAAATTGATCTTCAGCTGTTTCATACGTTTTACTTAAATAAACTGTTACTATAAAACGATAGGTTATGGGCGACCAACAACATATGGAAATTCCACATGGAATTATGCAGTTTAATTGCAAGGGTTATGGAAACTGGAGTTTTCGCATTAAAATGTTTTTGGATTCGCTGGATTTTTTGGAAGCTGTGACCAGTTCAGTTCAACTGATATAGACTTTGCTGGCTAGATCTCAGCTTGTGAAGCAAAGATTGTTCGCAGAAGAGCGAAAAAGCAAATTGTAGAGTCAAGAAAGAAGCAAACTTATGCAAGAGGAACAAGAGACAAAAGTGAAAGTCAAGACATGACCTGTGAAAATAAAAGCAAGAACATGTGTTTCATGGTGAATCGATTCAGACTCCAGCAATCATTGGCGTGGCGCGAACGCAGCCGCCGTGATACTGAATGTATATAATCCACAACCAGGCAAAAGAAGAAGGTACATACCACCGTCTGCACCGAGCACATAATTCCTTTCCGTCATTTGTGGAGAATTGCTTATCAGCTTTCAAATTGTTGGTGAAACGAACACGGTGCAATATAGGAGAACTTCTTTTCAATCACTATGCACGCATATAATTTTTCACCAGCGGCATACTTGGAGTTCAAAATCTCTTAAGAACACCTTCATCTGCAAACATTTTCTGAATATCTTTAGATCACGAACGATTTTTTGTTTAACTATCATCTTTTTTGCGTATCAAGTTTAATTTCCATGCCCTGTTCGTCAAAAATTCAGCTTGAAGCACTTTATAGGTATCCCTTGCTTCACTCAGTTTACCAATGGATATTATGGCGCAAAATTTTAAACAGTTCTCGTTTAAGCAATAAACCCGACTCTAGTTAAAATAGTCCTTTATTTAAAAATTCTCGTTTAAATTTTTCTTAATTCTGAACACTTTAAACAACTCTTCTAACTAAAGAACGTGTTTAACAAAACGTCAGCAAACTTTTGTGAAACACGCCTAATTTTGACAGCTGAATAAATCAAACAGAACGAAAAATTAAAAAAAAAAAAAAAAAAAGAACCCAATCTGTAATTTTGCCGAGCTATAGAAAAGTGTTTCGAGATTTAAATTTCGAGTTAAAATAGTGAAAATACTAAATAAAAAAGTGAAATAAAAGTTAACATAGTGAATAATTGCAATAGTTTATAAAAAAAAAAACAAAACAACATGAGGTGCTGCGTTAAATCGTGTAAAAACACCTATAATATGGAGTTTTCAAATTTTTCTTCTCACGGGCTGATTGTGTCTCATATTCCACATAAAGTAATGTGAAGTGATGTTTTTTAGGCTAATACATTATCTGAGAATACTTATTGATATTTCGTAGCATTTTGCTTTAAAAAAGCAAATTATTTGAAAATAAAAATACACTTCAATCACGGGAATTAGCTGAACCCCATCTGTGAAAATTGAAATTCTCGTCCAGGGTTGGTGATGGCGAGGCGCTCAAATCCATTGAGCGCCCGTAGTGCAGAGTAATTTTATTTACTTTGTGTGGAATATGAGATACAGCTTACCTGTGAAATGAACAAAAATTACGCAGCATCGCGTGTAGTTTTCTATTTTTGTAAATTTTTGTATTGCATGTAATCACTTTAATTACTTTTATATTACTTGTTTCTTTAATTTACTAAGCTTTTTTACTATTTTAACGATTTAAAATTTCAAAACAATCCTAAAACAAAACAGATCAAAATGCCTTTGGGTGCATTTAGCTGTCTAACTGCACGCCTTCCCTGTGTGGATGCATTTGTGTTTGTGTAACTCACACTCAAAGTGATAATTTCCCACAGATAAAGCATACTTTAAAAAGATAGAGAAGCGTTTTGCTGGTTTTAAAGTTGGAAGACCTCTTTAACGCTAAAGTATACTTTATGTCGTTTAAAATTAACCAAGAGCCGACTCTCATTCTAAAGTTATTATTAAGAGCCGACTCCCATTTTAAAGTAGATTTAGAGCCGCGTTAAAATGTTTAAAATTTTGCGCCTATGTCTTTTTCAACGGACATGTCTATATCCATGATTAAATAAGTGAAAAAGGACATAAAGTTCATGCACGTTTTGTCTGATCAAAATGTACATACCGTCCGTGGACATAATGATTTGTTCAAACTGGCATAACGTCCATGTACATTATTTCTGTTAAAAAAGAGCTTTATGACTGATAAAGTCCTTGGAAATAATGTCATGGACATTATGAGAAAGACATAATGTCGAGAAATAACCTCCAATCTCAAACATCATTGGGTCCATGTACATTATGACCAAATCAAAATGCAAATGGGTTCACAGTAGAGGTAGAAAAAGAAAATACCTTGGCATTCCTTGACGTCAAACTTATTAAAAAACTAGATGGTTCTATAGGACACACAGTATATAGAAAAAGCACACACACCGACAGATATCTTCATGCAACTTCCCATCATCATCCGGCAAATTTCACTTCGGTTGTATCAGCTCTCGTAAATCGAGCACACACATTATGCGACGATATTCAGGAGGAATTAAGACATGTGGACAAGGCTGTAATAAAAAATGGCTATAACTCAAAACAACGAGCATGGAAACCCAAGACAACTCAGCCTCAAAAGTCCACATAACTTCCGGTGGAAAAACGCGCATTGTTACAATGATCAATGTCCGCGAAAAGAAAAGTTTAAAATTTCATAATCTTGAACTTGGTGTTCGATGGGTTCTTCTTTTCACAAATGTATCCGATATGCGGGATGCATTAAGGAATTCCTTGAATTCATGAGTTTAGTGTGCAGCTTAAAGATGGATTTCTATGTATTAAATTTTAAAGTCTTGCTAGTGAATAACCTGGAGACTAAATTTTGTCCGTTGAAATCAGACATAATATTCATTTGGACATATTTTCTATTTAAGAATGACAAAATGACTATTCGGAATAATAAAATAGTGCTTAGTCTTCTGATTGGTTGATGTATATCAGTAGATAGTATACAGAATTTGTATTATTAAAAAAACCTTCTTATTAAAACATTGCCATGGCCCCAGGTAAAAAAACAAAAATATCCAATTTAATGGTAAGGAATTCTAGTCTTGTTGGATATAGTTCACACTAGATATTCGTCACGAAATCTGTGGACGATGAACTGAACTCAAAAAAAAATTGCGTATTGACAAAGGACCTCACTAGTCAACTGATGAATCCAAGTGAGATCGCCGCAATGAAACGCCAAATTTTTGTAGGACTAAAGGCCGTTAAAAGCTACTTTGAATCATTTGGAATTTATTTACCTCTACAGCAGACTTATAGGTCATTTGAAAAGGAGATACTGTTTAGTGGACAATATGTCTACTTAAAAAAAAATCAAACACGCATAATGTCCAAACCGCAAAAGTGAATTACTTATTTTAGAATTGACATTATGCATGCCCCTTTTTTCAAACTAAAATTATGTCCATTCTTTGTAACATGTTCAATCAGAAAAATAAATTGAAAGAAGTTCTCATACACACCGTGTTCAAATTCAAATTTCATCCATGTTAAGAAAAACTTCATATAAATACAAATAAATTTGATGGCTCGTATAGAACCAGAGCCTATACTCTGTTCAACAAAAATTGTTGGTACAGGGAAGATAGGACGTTTGCATCTCACTCTGGTTGCATTGGCTTGTAGGTATAAACCTGTCCCTTTTTATAGCTCTCACAGGGTTTCCGTAGTTTACATTTAAATGGCCGCAAATGAGAGAGAAAAGTGCGAAGGGCTGTCTGTTGATTTAATACCGACGAAACCGAATTATAGAATCAAAATCACTACACTTACTTATAAAAAAACACAACATAAACACAATTGATTTCTTTTTTAAATATCTTTTTATTAATTAACAATATTTTTGCACTATTATAGGTACCTAAAAGAAAACAATATCAAATATTAATTAAAAACAATATTACTTCAAAACACCTTTTTTAATGAATATGATCACGAAATGCACTATGAACGTTTCAAAGTGTTTCGTACAATAATAACTAATTTCTTCTGGAATTCAAATTTTAACTGTATTTTATTGGATTCTCCAGGAAAAAAAATAATAAAATCCACTAAAAAATGGTAATGGCATGTAACTCTGGTGAGCATAATTTGAAAACACACATCGTAGATGACTCACAAATCACGATCGTTCCTCAGTATCCCATTGACTTGGGTAACTCACCAAAAAATTGTGGGCTGATACACATAACAAAATAAGATGCATTTTGCCACTTTAGCCGCAGTTTTACTGTCTGAGTAAGTGGAACTTAAGTGGGCTACGTGGGAGACTTAAGTGTCACTTATTCCGATAAGTTTACACTTTAAAATTGTGCATTAGTTTTCCATATTTGGCACTTAAGTGACACTTAATCGAGTGTGAAACTGGGCCTAACTCAAGCGCACTTCACTATATCAGCGTAACTCACTTTGCGTCATGGCGCAATTTTTTTCTTGCTTCGTTAGATACGCAATAACGCACTAACTCAATTAAGTAGGTCGGCTTATGGCTATACATTTTTTTTTAGTTACAGAGAATGATTTGTGGTATACTGTGTTCCAAGCTTTCGGTTTGTGTATAGATGTGTATTTAATTCACCTACAGTTTCACCGATACCTTTTGTATGCACAGTGCGATTCGCTTGTTTAAATTAATCTTTTTGTAATCTGATGATGGAAAGATGTTTTTTGTGCAAAACGGTTGTGGAAAGAATGGCTGTGATCAAGTGACACGCAGTGTATTTTTCATTGGAAACAAGAATTTCGGTTTGAGAAATTTTTAAAGAGTTATTTTTATATAACGTTTATGTATGTTATTTATATATTTCATTTGAATTCTGAAGAACAGAAACTGTATCTACTTACATTATATAATGCGTTTTTGAACACAAGTTATTGTGTTAATGTATCATTTTAAATGCATGAAAACTCAAAACCGAAATTAATGAGAAATTAATGTCCAAAGTTTATGTCACAAAATTGTATTGGATACCTAAGTATGGACAAAATTGTTTTTGATCTAAGAAAGTTTTAAATATAGTCAAAAACAAACAAAGCACATTGAATCATTTCAACCGATATTTAAAATAAGCTACCTACGCACAGCACTTTTTTCATTTGCATCAATGTCATCTGTTAGTTTGGCGCGGCCGGCCCTGCGCTTCCACAGGCAAAAAGCTCTTTTCAATTATTGAGGTGGTGAGTTGACAATTGACCCGGCAACATTAATCCAACTGAACCCAATCGATTTCTAGCAGTCAATGGTTCGAAGTAGGTACCTACTTTCAGCACATTTTTTTAGCATTTTGCTTATAAAACATTACGAATTTAAATGATGAAGTACATGATAAAGTACGAGAAGAGATGCAACAGAGTAAGGTAGGTAATAATAAAGCAAAGGTGGAAAAAAGAGATGACTAAAACCTTCTTTGTGGGTGGAACAATACTCATGACTTCTCACTTTCTTAACTTTCTTAGCAAAGCTTTAAAAACCAAACTGCGAAGTTTATGCCAAAAATCATAAAACAAGTTAGGTTAGATCAACGCAGCATACTAGGTTGCCTTTAAAGATGACATCACAGTTCCATTGAAATTTTATCACTCAACACTCTACAGCAATCCCCAAGTAGATACCAACATTCAGCAATTAAGTACAGTAAAACCCGCTTAAGAGGAACTGCAAAATGTCACAGTCTTTCTTTCACTTAAGCGGGTGTTTTACTTAAATGAACCCCGCTTAAGTGAAAAAAAATTTCACTTAAACGGAGTCCGGATAAGTGAAACAAAATTTACACGTAAGCGGATTTAAAAATTCCAAAAAGGGTTCTGACATATCTGAAATTCAAATGTCATTTTCGTGATGAAAATTTGATGGAGGTGAAAAATAAAAAAGAAGTAAAAGCGTTCAGCAAATTTTTTGTTTTGTTCTATTAATTTTTTTTTTCACTTAAGAGAGTTTTTTTCAATGAAAAATATTAAATTTAACTGAAAATATGTTTCAGGTATCCGGGTTTTTCACTTAAGCGAGTTTCGCTTAAGCGGAGTGTTATAAAGGTAATTGGTCGACAAATACTCGGGGATGAAAAAAGTGTTTCAGATAAGCGGGTTTTTCTCTTAAGCGGGTTTCTCTTAAGCGGGTTTAACTGTACCAGCAAATACTCTTCGCCAACGAATAGGGCGATTAGGGCGACTAGGAAAGTCAACCAAACAAACTGTTCACCAACGGAATTATCTCAGCGCCAGAGAATGTAGCAACACACTTATTAACAGATTTGTAATCAGCGTTGCCACAATGTTACAAGTGTAAGAAAAGTGTTAGGTACACTTTTCAAATTTTTTTTTTTATTTGTTACTATGATACTTTTTTTTCCTTTTTGTTACACATTTTATCCCAAAATTATTTTTCTTCAAACTATTTTGTTTACAATTTTTTTAAGTAAAACTGGCATCACTTTTATTATCTATGATTGACATTCACATGATTGCTTTATATCCATTGTTGAAGTTATCTTGAACTACATTTCCACCTATTTGTACACCTACATCGAATTGAAATCACCTTGGTTCGACTCGATCGCACTCGTTGAGTACAGTTTAGTAGAAATCAATTGTTATCTTTGTCCCCTTTTCCACAATGGAACTTTCTGCATGAAACATTTTCGCTTGTGGACAAGAAGGATAGGAAAGTGGGGGCGATAGCCCAACACCGCCGGGATACGATTGGAAGAAACTTTTTTGACGTTTCTTTCCTCAAACCAAAAATAATTTTGAACACCGAGAAACAATGTTCGATCGTGGAAAAGGTCGAAGGAGTTTTAAGAGAAATCATCAAAAGTTTCATGCAAAAAGTTTCATCGTGGAAAAGGGGACTTTCTCTTCAAATTCAAACTTGAACTCTTGACCTGCATATAAACAAATTGTTATTTGTTAGATATCCATTTCTAAAGTTTTTCGTTAATCGTTTCTACATTCCAACAAACAAAACTATTTGTATAGGTATGTCAAAGTCCATTCTCTGTCTTCTGTCTCGTCGTTGTAAAAAAAAGAAAATTCTTTCTGATTAGCGATTTCCATGATTAAAAACTCAAAATTTAAATTCCTTGATAAACATTTTGATTAACATGCATATTTGATGATATACCTACCAGGTGCAATAATCCTTTATTTAAGATAATTAACTGTGAATATACTGGCCCTAAATCAGTTTTCAGTTAATAAATGGAAATTTTTGGAAATCTTTTTTAGACTCAAGTGAATTGAGTTTCAATGCGATGTTTGGCAACAGTTTGAAAGGTGTAAGGAAATCGATTGCCTTTTCAAGTGGATCGTCTGGACGTTCGAGCTTTTCGGCTGTCAATTCGGCAATCGGGCAACTGCGGAGACTCGACTTCGTGACATTTCTTCAGCGAGTCGTCCCATTTCCCAGACGCTGACAGCCTAATGCACATTCTATTTGGAACCACATACATTGCATTTCCACTGTCCACATGTATTTAGCGCACTTGGAGTTGATGTACCTTAAAAACACATTTATCATCAAAACCAAATACAAACGTCACCTTGTCTCTCACTCACCTACCTGCAGTGTCTAAGCTTTGTGTGTTCATCCAGCCAAATGTACGCTTCCACTGAACTACCCGCATGTTTGTAAATTCGTCCTTTGGTGACAAAAAACTCTATCTATGATCGATGGCTATGTTTATGAATTCCAGCGCATCACTTTATTTGAGGCTTCTAAAACAACATCATGCAGAGTTGATTTTCTTTCACGTAGTTTTCTTTTACAACTTGGTTAAGTGATGTAACTATTCAAAAAAAGTATGATATGTCGTTGTATTTTGTACTTGATTTTAATGGTTCTTCAATAACGAGCTCAGTGGTAACCGATGTTGGGACTTGTAACTTCCCTGTAGATGGGTTTGGTTTAGATGCGTTGAAATACGTTTGTGAACAAAAATCACTGATTGTTTTCTGGAGTTGCGGATGCACATCCGTAAAATAGAAATTATGTTTCATTTTTTTTTTAATCGCCATTGCAATTATTACTGCCACCACCACCTGAACTAACAACACAAAAATACGAATGAATTAGCCGACGTGACGTACTCACAACTAACGAATGATGCATTAATTGAAGATAATACCTTTGCAAAGATGTATTTAAGATTTAAAAATCGAAAAAATTTCAATAATGTTTTTTTCTCCCTAAATTTATTTTTTTTAACGAAAATTCAACAAATTGAGAACAACGTTTCACATTTTTCACTTCTTTGACGTTTGACTTCGTCACTTTTATATGTTATAAAGTTAAACTGTTATACAAAAAATTAGGCAGCTCCACTATATAACAATTCTTCAAATGGAGTAAACTTTTTTGTATGGATACGCCTTCCAATGCCTACGTTCTGTAACTCTCGCATCGACAAAATTAGTCGAGAAAAGATGAAAATTGAAACAAATCGTATAAGTTTTGTTCCATTTTTATCGTTTCTTGACCAATTTTATCGATGCGAGTTTTACAGAACGTAGGCACTGTATATTATCGAGATCAGAATTTGCGACGCGTTTCGGAGCGTACCTCCATCTTCCGGCAAAATAGAGCATTTAAAATTTTATACAAATTCAAGTATCCTCCGGTGAAGCTCGTCGGTTGGCGACGATCCACGTGTAGGTACGATTCACCGATTGTGTATTTAGGTTCATTTTATTCATTTTGTTAATTTCTTTGGTAACACCAACCAAAATTTCGATCCTGAGGTCCCTAATCCCCATACGCTACAGTTCATTCGTTATCTTTTAATTAATTTCATTTAATCATTTTCAATGTTAAAAAATTACTAAAAAGTTTCCAAGCCAATTAAAAATTTCAAGTTTTTCAAGACCTTTTGCTTTTCGATTTAAGAACGTTTACACAAAAACTGGGTACTGGGGAATATAAGTGCCTAGCGATATCATTTTTAAGACTTTTAGTTTGTGATACAGTAAAACCCGCTTAAGAGAAAACCCCGCTTATCTGAAACACTTTTTTCATCCCCGAGTATTTGTCGACCAATTAGCTTTATAGCTTAATTTTTCACCTCCAGCAAATTTTCATCACGAAAATGGCATAAGAATTTCTGATATATCAGAACCCTTTTTGGTATTTTTAAATCCGCTTAAGTGCAATTTTTTTTCACTTATCCGGACTCCAATTAAGTAAAAAAAATTTTCACTTAAGCGGGATTCGTTTAAGTGAAAAACTCGCTTAAGTGAAAGCAAGACTGCGACATTTTGCAGTTTCTCTTAAGCGGGTTTTACTGTATTTTGAAATTGAAGTGTTTTACGAATATTTCGCGATTTGTACGTAGTGACTTTTTTTGGAAGAAAAATGTAGCAAATACGCTATAATTGTATTAGCAACGCTTCTAGTGTGTGGCCCAAAAGTAGTTTCATCGGCTTCATCAATATAATCAAACAATCTAGGGTCATTATATTGAGCCTGATGTTCCAGCTCTGTCGGGAGACTTCAAGACCCCTTGAGAGACTTGAATATAGTCAATTTCGAGGAACAAACATTAGATAAAAATATTAATCATTTTTTATTATAATTAACGCATTTTTGTATTAACAAAATGTTTCAATTATTCATAAGCAAAAAAGTTGATACAAAAACGTCATAAAACTTTTAAAATCATAACGAAGAAAATAAATAAAAAACTTAATTTTCCTACCCCATCATGGGAATGACAGTTACACAATTGAAGATTTTTCTAAATATTATTTTAACCGTTGTTTTTCTTGTAAATATTTTCGCCCTTCTCCGGCTGTTCCCAATTGTATGGTTTGTTCTACTCTCACTTAGGGTGACCAAGGGTTGAATCGGCTAAGGTGATGGGTGATTGTCAAATCAACCATAGTCACATGTGACTGTCATTGAGCTTTCCGTCTGGGTAAGGTGATTCAACTCAATGGTGAATGTTTCAAATGCTTGTAAATTGTAATGAGCATTCAAAAATATAGAACGTGAATGACGTTTTTGCGATATAATTCCTATATTTTCTTCATCTTCCGGAATGTAGTTGACTTTTTTGGTCACAAGAATGTTTATTTTTGTTTGTATGAATGGTTAAAAAAAAAGAACTCATAAAAAGTCGTACTGCGATAGAAACGTCAAATTTGTTGAAAACTGACAATCACATTTTTGATGTGATAGCTCTTAAGCTATCAAATGTGATATCATCTTACACAGACTGAAGTGAATGTGACTCTCACTAATCGTAAATCACCTTACACGATTTTACTCCAGATCTTTCCCCAATGAAAAGAGGACATCCGAAAAAATCCCAAACGAAAAATTAAAAAAAATTTTTTTTTTTGATTTATTGGATCAAAAAGGACTTCATAAAGTAGTGTGATTTACTTAAAGAAAACAATAAATAAAAAAAAACTGGATAAAATCTCTTAGTTATTTGACATGAAAATAACTTAATGTAATGACATTTTTTCATACCTATCACAAAATATTGTTTTTTCTTCAAGAACTATTCAACAATTTTAGCTTTGATTTAAAGTGGGTATCTCAAAATTCACACAAGGTGTTGCAAATAAAAAAAAAAAGACAGCTTGACAGCTGACAGTTGAGGGTTTTTAAAAATGGAGGAAAAAAATACACGAAAGAACAACGCGTTTTCATCATTAAGCAGCCGTTTGAAATAATAGTTGAGGTTTGCCAGTGCTTTTTCGAAAAAAATTATTTTCAGTGATAAAGCTCATTTTCCGCTGATGGCTTCGTTAATCTTCAAAGTTTTTATATTTGGCGTTCAGAAAATACACGATTGTTGAGCAATACCTAAACGTTTCACTGTTTGGTGCGGATGTTTGAAATTTAGCTCTGTATCAATTATATTCAGCCACATTTATATGGAACGGTCATGAAAAATGTAAACAAAAGTGTAAATGTTCCAGCAAAGCCGAGGAGAATTCATAAATAACACTAGCTATATTGCATACATTTATTAAATGAATCAATAAAATAGGTAGATAAAAGCCCATGTTTTCTATAAAAATTACTTCTTGACAGGGTTTTCAGGTTTGAAAAAGCGGAATCCCCAAATTTCAATATCTTCCACCCAGATTTAAAAATGAAAAAAAATTTCATAATTTTTAGTTTCTACATAAAAAAACCGTTCTTTAAAAAAAAAAGAAAACAATTCAAAAACTTGAAAATTAAAAAAACAATACGCTTTTGTTTACCAAGTCTTCCTCAATAAATTCACTGTATATGTATCAATTGTTGTCCATTGGATCTTTTTCATATAAAAAATTAAATCGTCAAAAACTAAAAATATCGCCTTTTTGGTAGTACATCGCCAAATCGATTTTCGTGTCGCCAAATTAAATTTCAAATCGCCTATTTGGCGATAAATCGCACAATCTGACAATCCTGCTTCTTGGGTGAATTTTTGAGACACCTTTTATTTATCATTGGACCTTAATTTCATTAAAATATGGGTACAAATCTTAGTACAAACCATATTTTTGCTTGCGATATATGTAGGTATATGTATGTAGGTACTATATGGCAAGTTATGGATTCGTAAAAAAAATCGAACTCGGGATTTAGATCAAAGTTGACATTACGATGATAGCGAAATCGAAAAAAAGTTGGTCTCTCAATTCTCTCGTCTGTCCTTTCGGCTGCAGCCTAAGCGGGTGGATCGATTTTCTTCAAAGTTGGTACCTAGCGTTTTTTGGGCATTCCTCCCACACGTTTTTTTCATTTTATTTAATACCAAAAAAACGGCACCTGCCGTACAAATTTTTTTTAGCAAATTTTTCTCAAAAACCTGCCCACAACTTTTTTTTTATATTCAGTAATTTTTAAAACTTACACAGCCAAATTAATAAACGTGGAAAAGCGAAGGGTTAAGTCCTATTCCGTGGACTAAGTGCAAAATGTTATGAATAAAAGAAAATTTCTAAAAAGTGACGTGTACTAAGTTAAACCACCGGAGAAGGTGGTTAAGGTTAAGTGAAGGAATACCGATGTGTCAAATTTATTTATATGAGGAAACTCATTGCGGTTGTTGACGATGACGTAAATAGGGACCCAAGAGGTGGACATATTTCTTCCACCAGATCCATTCCATTTAAATAAATAAAAACAAAACAGAAAACAGACACAACATAAACAATAAAAATGAAAATAATTTTCTTAGGTGTTTGGTAACTTGAGCTTTTTTTTTTTAGAAATTATCACAATTTTCTGTCCGAACTCATGCGAAAAATACCCAAGTTTGCGAAATTTGGGGAAAATTTCAAGTTATTTATTGTAGTAGATTTTCTTAAGGGATTTCTGGTAGACGTCAATTTAATATTCCACGAACATTTTGATTTTATTCATGGAATTTTTTAACCCATAGCTTAACTCTTATTCCCTGCTTTAGTTAACTCGTGGAATAAAGGTGGAATAAGCGTTTTTTATTAATTTGGCTGACTGAATTAAAAAAAAGTTGTGGGCACCCAAAAAACGCCGAAAGAAAAATGGTTAAAAATGGTACCTCCCATAGAACCATTTTTTTGATTTTCGATTTTCTCAAAAACATTTGAATTGATATTGATCAATTTTTTTATGGAGAATGATTGGAAAAGTTTTAAAAGTTTTGTGTACGAAAATTTTCAAACAAATTTTTTTATGATTTTTAAAAAAAGTTTAAAAATTTTTTTTTTGAGAACTTAATAATTCGAAAACGACTGTCAATTTTTTATTAAACTTGGCACTCAGCATTATCTAGCAGATAAGATGTCAAGTTTTCAAAACGGTTTGAAGTGTGCTTAATAAATTGAAAACTTGCCAAGTATAAACCCACCCCACCAAATTTTAGTCAGTAGGTAATTATTAAATAATAAATTTCTCTTACAACTTGGAGTTGTTTCAATAGTACTCTACTTAAAATATTTGATATTAAACCTTCATTAAGTTAGAACTTGGCATACTTTAAGATCTCACTACTTTTCACGGCTGACTTGTTACATATAGATTTTTATATAGAAGAACTTGGCTATTTTTTAACATTTATGTTTTTGTTCTGATCTCACTCCTTTTTGCAAAGATAGTTATTTGTTGCCAAGTCAAAACCAAATAAGACCTCTATTTATATCATTATACAACAATCAGAAGTGCTTTATGTAATTAAAAGTGGGCGGATACCACGCCCCCTGAATCGAAAACCTCAATTTTTTTTTTTTTTTTGTTGTATGCACTTCAAGCTCATTCAGGTGTTCCTCAAGGAAGTCATCTGGCCCATTTTTATTCATTCTTGCTATAAATGATATTACATGTATACGTTCTAGTGAAATTCTCATATTTGCTGATAATATGAAGATTTTTAAGAGAATAAAGGCTTGCCATGACCGTGTTCTTCTGCAAAACGATATTGATAGCTTTGGTGTTTGGTGTGGGAAAAACGGCCTGTCTCTCAACCCTTCCAAATGCCAAACTATTACTTTTTCAAGAAAACGTGTTGTAAGTGCTTTTGACTATTCTATTGCACAGCAGAAACTTTGCCGTGTCTTTAGCTTTAAGGACTTGGGTGCACCGAGCACATAAACTATATTGTTAACAAAGCGAGCTCCATGCTCGGGTTTATAAAACGTTGGGCAGAGGAATTTAACGATCCCTATGTTACTCTTTCATTATACAATTGTTATGTACGACCCCATCTTGAGTACGCCTCACAATTATGGACTCCCTTCCATGAAGTTCATAAAAGCCGAATTGAATCAATACAACATACATTCATTCGCTTTGTTATGGACCGATCCGTTCAACCTACCACCACAATGAAGATCAGATCCAGCTCCTGCAGCTCCAAACATTACATCAAAGGCGAGTTAACAATGATTTATTATTTATTCACCAATTAATGAATGGTCAAATTGAAGCTCCTGAAAATCCTGTTTTGAACCTAACATTTACCATTATATCTCAATTTTGTCGACATTTGTTGTCTAAAATTATCACAAGGGTTTATCAAGCAAAAGTTAGCGATGATAGACAACTTTCATATGAAAAGTTTATTAATAAGACAAAGATTTGTGTGTCCTTGAAAATTAAATGAAATATACAATTAATTAGCGTTATATATGTACATAGGTACATACTCAAAAACTTGTTCTAGCATTTCTAATACTTAAACCGCACTTGAAGTTTTTAAATGTTCTAAACGAAATCCAAATAAATAGGTTAAAGATCCATTCGCTTTATTGGTATAAGGAAGTTGGTGTAAAGGTACCAACATCTTTAAATTGAAAACAAAAATAAACTGAAAAGATGGAAAAATTCATATTTAAAACAACAAAGATTCTTATAACATTAAAAATAGCAACAAGAAAAATAGCCGAAGTACATGCATAGCAATAAAAGTAACGTTTAATATATGGTTGATGTTATACACACTGACACCACGTGCATCTTTTCATCCTCTCTTACATCCTACTCCAGCCCATTTCCATCGAATTCCAACAAATAAGTTGCACATAGGTAAGGTATAGGCACCACATAGAAAATGTGAAACTAAAACTAGTCATTATTTTGAGTGCAAAATGGCTTCTGGTATGGTGCTGGAAATTGAGAAGAGCAGGAGATGAGGAAACAGCATACCTGCTGTTGAAGCAGATAAATGGAAGGCCACAAACCGGTTACCTTAGGCTTCAGTTCGTTGCTTTTCCCCTATTTCTGTTGCTTTCTGAACTGACTTGACTGACGATGACTTTAAAATTTTCGATAACTACCTACAGAATTTATATTTAGATACCTACATTTATTTCAAAAATATAAAAACAATTAAATCTTTTTCGAAAGAAATCAATATTATCTAAATAAAATCCACCGCTATAAAACCTGAAAAATGGTTTTAGTTAAAAGACTCAATGCATTAAATACTCAACGAACGATAAACAAGACTCACCTCAGTTTTTCTTCATAATATGTTATTCCGAAAATTTGTATGTTAATTCAATTAAGAGATATACTTAGGTAATTTTTTTAATCCATTTACGGCAAATGCCAGCAGTTCAGGTTGTTTTTGAAATTTTGTAATATAAATTTTCTAATATATATTTCGATATATCTTGTTGTTATTTACAGCACTTTGTATCTCTTTTTATTTAAATAAGATTAATTCTACTGGACATCACTAACAAAAAGCAAACATTTTTTTTTTTTTTTACATTTTATTTATTTTCTGATAATTCAAATTAATAATTATGAATTATAAACACGTTTGGTATCTTCAAAGAAAAGAAATCACTCCGTCCGATCAGTATCTGGAGGTGCATCAATGCATTATACTAATTACAATTAATGCTGTGGTGCAATCACTACATAAATACTTCATTCGATTGTTTTCGATTTGCGTAGGTACCAACACTTTATATTTTGAATTACAAACAGAGTAAAATACGCAACCTCACGCGTTCATAGCCGGTTCCAAACTGAAACTGTTCAATTCGTTTTCGATTGCGATTCACATTAAGTCTACCTCAACTCCAGGAACATCAAAATGCTTAGCGTATAGATTTAACATCCAATTTCAAGTAGGTATATGCAACATAAGCAACAAAGCATTTCCAGCGCTGTCGAATATACAATAAGTACCAATTACGAAGAGCAGTTTTAATGAAAAAAAAAAATACTAATTAAAAAATGTTATTTATTTAAAAATTAACCTTTGAAAAAATTCGCCTTGAAAAATAGATAGGTATATCAATTTTAAATCGCTTTTTCTCTAATAGATTTTCAAATAACTTCCCGACAAGCTATAGACTTGAAATTTTAAACAGATATTTGAAGGTATAACAATTTTATATTTTAGATATGATCAGGTGAAAAGAAAATAAAGTGTAGGTACCCCAGATTTGACACATGTTACTATCAATTGGTGTTTTTCTTTTTAACCTCAGAGCAGATCACTGAGCTGTCAAAAAAAAATTCTATGTTTCTTTTTTACCTCAGACAAATCAGAGCACATAAGTCGTATTTCTTTTTTCCATCGGAGCTAGCTCCGAGCATGCTCTGTATGCTCAGAATAAAATGACCGATCAAATGGAGCAAAACGCTGAGCGAAGTCAACTTCATACAATTTGTATGTAATTTGACAGATAACTAAGCATATGACAGTTCAGTGCTCAAGTGTGTTTCATTATTAAATCTGAGGGCTTTTGATCATAATCTCCTCAGAGCTTTGCTCTGATCGCTCAGCCTCTACTTAGAACTTTGCTCAAAGCCAAAAAAGAAAAACGCCAATTGTCTCTCAAGATTTCAAAATTGATTGGTAAATTCATACACATAAATCTAAGCAGAATAAAATACAATAATTGAATAAAAATAAATTATTAACATAACACTAAAAATTATCCTTACTAAGTATAATTTATTGCATGTAAAGGGTACCTACATTCCTACTATACGTACGATTTCTTTTTTAGAAAAAAGTTGTTTATAAGACTTCGTACAAATTGTAATAATGTAGTACTGGATTAGAGTTTTACCAAAGAATTCACATAACGCAAATGGGGTTTAGACGAAATTTTGTTTTCTTTTGGTTATTCAGGTAAATCTTTTTAAACAAATCTAAATAAACAATATTTATTTTAGTATTTTCGACTTTTTTTTTACGAAAATCTACGAAAAACATGTCGTTACTGGTCCAAATATCTATCTATAATATTTGGACCAGTAACGACATGTTTTACATGTCGCAGATGCAGAGATCAACACCTCGGTAAAATCGATTTCAACAAAAAAGCACTATTCTCGTAAAAGTGATTGAAGTGAACTGAGGTCCTTTTTGCAAATAAAAAAATAGTAATATTTTTTACAAATGAATAGGTAAGTAGCAAATGTTGTACCATTTTGAAATTTTGATCAATTGGCCCAATTTTTAAATGACTTGCCGAGGGTAGTGCAGTACATTTTTTATTAAATATGAAGTGTCGAAGTTAGCTTACAAATTGGGATATGCCCTTCAAACTGTTTCGTAAATACCCTTAAAAATGTAAATAAATAAAACAATAATAATAATGTACCTACAACGTCAATAGGTATTAACGATGCATATTTTTGTCTCAATAAGAAATGGAAATAGTAGTAGCAGAGTGCAGCTTCTCCTTTTAGTTGTATGTACCGAGTTTCAGTCTACAACGAATAAAGTTATATTAAAAGAAAACCGAAAATAAAGAGATTTACACAAAGTCAAAAACTACAGATGTAAAAGAGAAGAGGAATACATTTTAAGTTGGAACTTTAAGAATGGAATGAATTGGAATGTTACGAATTGAAAAAAAAGCAAACAAAAACATTACTTTTTCGTTGCATTTCCAACTTTAGTTCTTGCAAAAAACAGGGCTCGGATCCAAAAAAATAACATTTCGGAGCTGTTGAATATATAGTTAAAAAAAACAACAAAAAACAGCCGAAATATCGAACTAAAGATACTACAGGTATTTAATGCACTAAAAATTCATTTTATTTGTGGATATTATGTGTGAATTATCTTGCGTAACGTTGCATTACGATCCTTAAGTAATTTAGAAAAATATGAAATGTGCTTCAATAAAAAAAGAGAAAGACCGAGTTTTTATATACTTTCAGTCGTATTTATAAAATATTTGTCTACTTAGATACTGTCTAACTATTTTCAAATTGGTGGAAATATGCTTTATTTAATAAAAATAAATATCACATTATTCACGGTTAGGATAATCTACTCTTGTGTCTTAGTTAGGCAGCTATAAAACAACAATAAACAAGGTTTTTAAACACATTTTCCAAAGTTGGACAGTTGTCCAAAGTTAGACAACTTTTATAAATAAGACCATGTTTAATTCAAATTAAGAAGTTATTTCTATGAAAGTACAATTCCGAATGATTGACTGAAAATGATAATTGATTTTAGAAAAGCATGATTATAGTTATAATTCAAATGACAAGTTAGAAAGAGATAGTATAAATTTACATGAAAGGTAGATAATTCAAAATTAATAGAACATTATATAATAATAGGGTAAAAAAGAAAAGTTAAACTCGTACACCGAAAAAAAATAAATGTTTAATACAGCGAAAAGTTTTGTAGATACTGCGAAAACATTCGTTCATTTGTTCCACGAATGTTTCTCGTACATTTTATAAATTGCACGAAAGATATTTTGGAAGTAAAATACAAAAGTTTTCGTACATATATCTTACAAGGTGGTGGCTACCAAAGGCAAGTTGGTGCGGACTGGTCAGCTCCAATGGGCCAAACCACGGTGTGTAAGGTGACTTCCTCAACTCTGAAGCTATTGGAAACAAAATTGTGCCCCTTAAAAATAAAATTTACCCCATTAGCTTCCGAAAGAACTTAAAGGTTCTTTTACGAAAAGACTTCCTTAAAAAACTGAATAAACAAATTTATATCTTTTTGTTACCTAGTAATAGGCTGCATAGAAGGAAGTCATATAATGAAACTCCGCTCATCGGAAAACGAACATGTTTTCTTCAACAGAAAAGGAAGACATAGCATAAACGCTATGATTGTAACTCAATTTATGATATTCAATACTTATGCTGTTCATTCTAGATATGTAATAAGAACACACAAATTTTTTCCATTAATAATTGCAAGTATGGCGGAAGTGCTCATGACAGCTTCATTTGGAGACAGAACTGAATGTCGATTACTACGCAGGCAACACATCATCATGGCTTCTTGGTACAACTTCACAACTTCTAAAAAAATGGTTATGTACATGTTACTTTTCTTTATTATATTTATTTTCTAAGGAGACAGTGGCTATAATCCTCTGGAACTTTTTTATTAACACCGTACAGAAGCGCTTCAGAAAATTCCCCAGAAGCTCTATTCAATAATGTTCACTCCCAGGCTAGAGCATTGTGGAACGGTGTATTGGCGTAATGAAAAGTACCATTATGTGAAGTACTTCAACCCAAAAATTTTTTCAATTTTTTTCTTCTCTTAGCCCGATGGAGATCTATTTTAGAGGAAAGGAAGTTGAGGTACTCTCCAAAACGGTCATCACAGACTGTAAATGTTTGTGCTGCTCTCCACAACATTTATTGTGAGCAGAGGGAAGAAATCTTAAGAGTTTCTTCATGTCAATTTGAATCCTAAAAAACTACAACAACAACGAAGGAATAAGAATTAGAAATAGAATAAGGGGCGATCTTTGGGCTAGCCGCCTAATGCATTAATTAATTTATAAAAACAAAATACATTTAACGGGATTAAATTAACTTTTTTATTATAAGTTAAGATATATTCAGTCGTATTTATAAACCCATTCCAAAGTATGTCTAACTTTGGACAGCTGTCCAACTCCAAAACCTTATTTATAATCATGTTCCATCGAGTGTCTAACTTAGACACTGAAATTGGATGTCCAAACCTATTCTAAAGTGGGTAGGTTCTATGCACAAAAAGTTGAAAATTAAATGAAATGTTCATTGAACGTATCCAAATGTTCACGAAATTGACAGATTACATGGATGTTAGTGATTGTTTGAGAACATATTTAGACAACTGTTGGAATGCGTTTATAAATAAGGAGAAGTCCAAAAATCCAGTGGCTAGCTGGACAACTGTCCAAGTGAGTTCTAAGGAAAACTAATAAATACGACTGATTATGTACATAGGTACATATGAAACTAAATGAGAATAAAAGCAAGAACAAAAACAACTTGAGAAAACAAAAAAATTAAATTGACTTAAATTTAAGGCACAGCACTTATTTTGTTCTATTTCAGTTGCACTGATTCACTTTTTATTGATTTCTAAAATTCTGACTTCGTTTAATGCTATAGCAAGCTCTAGCTCCTCCCTCTTAAGGACATTCGACGAATGTCTTTCTTTTTCCTTTTCTTCGCAAAGAAGTTTAACGCATTCTTTTAGTTCGTTTATTGAGATGGCGACTGTCTTCAGTGATATTTCAATATCCCCTTGGTCCTTGGATGCATATGAATTTTTCTTGCAATTCTATATGCTTTTTTGCAAGGAAAATGCTTTCATCTGTCTCTCCGTTGGATTTTTGTTTAATTTTTTGGGGGTCACAGGGACGGAAGTCAGAGTTTCCTTTTCTAAGTCTAAGGATAGAAAATAAATAATTTTGTATAACAAATAGATATGAACAAATACTACTAACTTATAACCTTGCTCATCAGAGCCGAAGCTGGAAACGCCACTTATACCAGCTACTGCATTTTATATAAAATCTATAGTACTATCATAAACACATATTTTTTAGAACATATGTCCTGTACGCGTCGCTGAGATCGCCACAAATTAGACTATTGAGACTTAGCTATGTGCAGGGAATAAATAGTAGGAGCGAGAAGAATCTATTATTTAAATTCTGCGAACATAATATTAAGATTCCTTAAAAGGGTCAAGTACACGTGCTTGAAAATATTTTGTTTAATTAAATTTGTGTTTCAATTAAATTTTAAATTAACCACATTTTTTCACGCATACTTTTATGTTCCTCCGCAATGATTTCGTAAAAAAAAATGTAACCCGACATTCTACCTAAATTTTAAGGCCTCAACCTTTACGATCCGATTATTATAATTTATCAGCCCACCAAACCAACTACGAGGGGACCTTTACAATTATTATGTATAAAAATACCTACTACAAACGTGCATACCTACCTACATATAGCAAATTTTTTTCCGATGCGAAGCCAATTTGTCAAGGTTATGGTTTTTTATTGCGTTTTTTCACTTCCCGCAATCTCATAAACATACTTTTATGTTACTCTGCAATGAATTTGTAATAAAAATGTAGCCTGATATTCAACATGAATTTTAAGACTTCAACCTTAACGATCCGACTATTAGAACAAAAGTTAT
The DNA here is from genome assembly GCA_929447395.1 of Epistrophe grossulariae. Classification (NCBI taxonomy): domain Eukaryota; kingdom Metazoa; phylum Arthropoda; class Insecta; order Diptera; family Syrphidae; genus Epistrophe; species Epistrophe grossulariae. Next base: position 52,784,316 of record OV839569.1, on the reverse strand, counting down.
CAGCCAACGAAACTAACTATATGAAGGCCCCTTAACAAATAATCAGGCCTATCACAGAATCCATCGTGGATAATCTCCGAATGGATTATTCCACTACGAACCCCGAAAAAAAGGACTCACCAAATCCGAATGGAATCGAAAAAAGCAATGCCTCATTCACTGTATATAAACCCTATAGTAGTCTCATGGAACGAAAAAAAATAGTTCTGAATCGGGTCTTGAGCGGCGCTGCCGTCGACAGAATCTGAAATTGGAGAGATAAAAAGGCGGGAAGAAGATAAGTAAAATAGAAATAAAGACTAGTAGTAAGAACGAGAGGATTATATTAAAATTATTCTGACAACAATAATGAGGCTAAGGGAGATGGTTGAATCAGATGTTTTTGACGAGGCAAAAAGCAAAATATGGGGAAGTAAATTTTTTTGTCCAATGGGCGATGAGAGACGGTTTCTTGTTATAGAGTATGGCTATATGTATGCATATAGGTTCAAGTATAGGTATGGGTATAGGCTTAATAGAAGCAAAATATTTAAAAATTTTGAATTTGATTCAAATTCATTATAGCAAAGCAACGTTGTTAAATTTCACAATATGTGGGTTAAATACAACGTTGCTATATTTTGCATTTATTATGCTTTTTCCTATAGGAAGATCCAGGTAGGTATGGATTGTTGTTGTTTTGTTTTTTATATTTATAGGTAGGTATATTGTATAGAAACCATATGATGTAAGTATTGTATAATGCTTCAACGGTTTTTTTCAGCAAGATAGTTTGTTGTTCTTTTTGCTTTGGGTAGGTATGCGTTAGAGTAGGATGGAAGATATTCGATATGTCTAACTGATAAGTCTAAATTATTCAGTTTCAGTGCAAGTGCAGACGATAGTGTTAAAGTTTCAGTGCGTTTTTGATAAAAATTTGAAAATAATTGAAAGTTAATAGTAAAATTAGCGGTAGTGGATTAGTTTTTTTCAAAACTAATCAAACAGAAGTTTTGACGATCGTTTGTGCTGTGCTGAAAAGAGTGAGGTGTTTTTTTTGCGGGTTAAATTTTTTATTTAAACAAAAATCCATTAGGTAAAATCCAGTGTTTTGAAGATTTAGTGTTTTTTATTAGTTGGATTCAGTGTGTGGTTTTTTTTAGTTCAGCAGTGTTTTCAGTTTAGGTTCAGTGTGCTTTTTTTGTTAGCTAGTTTTGTGATTTGTAGGTTTATTCATAAGTTAACATAGGTTTTTAAATATAATTAAATTTTCAGTTTTTTTGTACTGTTGCAATTCATAGGGTGTTAGTTAAATTATATATAGTTGGTTAATTTTGATTTTAATTTTAATTTTTGATTTTGTTTTTTTTATAGTGCGTTTAGTTTTAAATAGTTTATTTTTTAATTGTAAAGCAATAGGGTGTTACGACTCAGCTTTTTTTTGATTTTTTTCAGATTTTATATTTTTTTTTGTCAGATCGTTATTCTATAGGATTTTCTTTAGATTTTAATAGTTTTTTTTAGTTCTTAAATTCCAGATTTTTCAGATTTGATTAGTTTTTTTAATCTATATAGGGTGTTCTACTCATATTTTTTTTTCCAGATTTTATTACAGATTTTTTCAGATTTTAGTGGTTTTTTTTTATCTATATAGGGTGTTCGCAACAGATTTTTTTGATTTTTTTTTTCTGATTTTTCTATTTTGGTTCCAGTTCTTAAATTAAAGTTTTTTTTTAGATTTCAGTAGTTTCTTTTTATCTATATAGGGTGTTCCACATAGATTCTTTTAATTTTTTTTCAGATTTTTCTATTTTTGTTCTAGTTTTTAAATCACAGTTTTTTTTCAGATTTCAGTAGTTTTTTTTTTATCTATATAGGGTGTTCGACATAGATTTTTTTTTATTTTTTCAGATTTGTATTTTTTTGTTCCAGAGAAATTAAAGACTTCTTTCAAATTTTAATATTTATTAAATCACTGATCACTTTTTTTCAGATTTTCATATATTTAATTTATAGGGTATTGCAATAATTTTTTATATTATTATTATATTACATATCTCTTCTATATTAATAAATAATTGTCCTTTACCCATTTTTTTCAATATGGTTTTTTGCTGTTACGTAAACTGCGAGGAGCAGCGAGTTCCGCAATGTTCGGTTTCATTCTTTCAGGTACCCACGGACCATAGAAGGGATATTTGGATAAAACATGGAAATGTTACAAACGTGAAGGCCTTACCCCAAAAGTCCTTCATGTGCGAGAAACATTTTTATGCCAAAGACATCCAAGTTAAATCAACTTTTAAAACTCTCTGCAGATACGCCCTTCCCATTCCTTCTCTGTCTGTTTGTAGGTGTTCCGACGTATCCAATGATACAGAATGTCTTCGTATTATGGAGGCGTGGAGGGCCCGGAAGCAGCCGACTTCCACGGTCACCTCTGCAACCCAGGTACCTCCACCCCCACCTCTACCGGTACCTTCGAGCCCAGCTATATCTTTGGTGAATATGGCTGCGAGCTCTTCTTATACCTACATCAGGGACTATAAAATCCCTGAAGTAGCTTCCTGTTCACAAGCTTCTCCTTCACAGTTTCCCTCTCCAGGATATCCATCCTACAAAGCAGTTCCGGTACGGAAAATCGAAAAGGCTACGGTATATCCTCGTAACATTTTCGAAACACCTATAAAACAGGTGCGCGACCCTGAATATAGGTTAAAGAAGGGATTAGACACCCATATGGAAGGCTTTTCGGAAGAGCTGCAGACCTTTATTCTGGCGCAGTTATTCCATAGGCCGAACGCGCCCTGGGAACCTAAAGAAAAGGACTTGTTTTTAAAGTTTTTCTTTAAGTCCCCAGCGTGTTATTCTTTCATGATTAGCTCAGGTTTCAAGCTGCCATCGGTAAGCACCATTTACCGATGGCATTCCGAGATTCGTCTGCCAACAGGGCTTAGTCCAAGAATTCAGGGCCTACTTACTGACAAAGCCAAAGACATGGCATCTTTAGATAGAAAATGCGTTTTGCTGTTTGACGAAATGGCTATAAAAAAGAACTTGAATACAACATCAAGGACGATATAATTTTCGGCTATACCGACTTTGGGGAGTTTGGTAGACAAGAAAAAATAGCGTCCAAAGTGATGGTACTCACATTAAGAGGGCTTAATAAGAACTGGAAGCAGACGATAGTTTATTATGTAGGATCACCAAATGCCACAACTATAGCCAAGATGTTGACCACTATTATCACAGGGGTGATAAAATGTGGATTAACTGTTGTTGCAACGAGCTGCGACCAGGGTACCAGCAACGGTCGGCATATAGCAAGTTAGGCCCCCCAAATTTCATGGATGCCACGCCATATGTAGAGATAGATGGTCAAAGAGTCTTCTTACTCTTTGACTATCCTCACATGTTCAAAAGCGTGAGGAACATTCTCCTTAAGCATAAAATTATCATAGGGGATGATGTGGTAGATTGGAAGATCCTTGAAAAGATTTATGAAGAGGACTCGAAAGGAATCTTTCAAGTTCTCTTCAAACTTTCTAGGGCCCATATAAAACCAACTCCATTTGAGAAGTTTTCATTAGTTTTCAAGTATGCATTAGGGACTAATTTTTTCACCACAGACGAGGATAAGAAGCTTGCAGGGTCCACAGCCAATTTCATCAAAGGTATGAACAACCTTTTTGATAATCTCAACACAGGCAAACTCTACTCGAGAAACCCAAACAAGCAAGTCTTATCGGACTCGACAGATACGTTAGATTCATTAAAGAGCGCACGGAACTGGATTTCTACGTGGAAATCCTCTAGTTCCATGAAAATCCCCCCTTGCTTTAAAGGATTGAAGCAAACTTTGTTGGCTATTGAGCAGATGTGGGAACATCATAAGAGCAATGACCAAACGTATTTTCTGCTTTCTCATCTCAATACAGATGTGGCAGAAAATCTGTTTTCCATGGTACGCTCAAATAGAGGTTCTTATGAAAAGAATCCGTCAGCTTGGAGATTCATTAGGAATCTCAAGCAGATTATTTTCCAGCACTTGTCTTCAGCGGATCATTCCGGGTACCAGGACGCTGGGGCCGAACCGCTGTTGCAGGTAGCTGACTTCGATGCTAATGAAGCAGAAAAGGAATCTTCATACAACGACTTTGTGTATGAAGAACCAGCAGGAGACAATGCTGGTGAAGACATTGAGGGTGAAGACAACAAGCCAATAGACCAAGGGTACAGAGGCTCTTCATCTCTGCAGAAGGGTGCTTCTGCGTATTACGCTGGGTTTGCGGCAGGGAAATTGAAGAAGAGGTTGAATTGTGAGGCCTGCAACCAATTTATGATCTCAGAGGATGAGATATGCGAAGAAAGGCAAGCAACTTTGCTAATTAAATTGCGAGCATACCAAACAATAACAACACCTTCGGAGTTCGGAAAACTGACAGTTCCTTCGATCGGTTTCGAAAGAACTGTCAGTATTCTGCAATCGATTTTCATGGAGCAATTCCCAGCGATGCAGGTGAGCGAAAAAATAGTAGAAACATGGTTGCGTAAAATCATGGCACTTAAGGACAGTACAGGGCAAGACACGGTTTTAACAACAAGCTGCTCAAAGGAGCATCGGGAAGCTATAATCAAATTTGTTTTGATAGGACTGATCATTCTAGATCTTAGGAAAATCAACAAGGACCTTAAGGATAAGACAACAACAAAAAATGTTGAGGTTGAGGTTGAGGTATAGGTTGAGGTTTAGGTATAGGTTGAGGTTTAGGTAAAGGTAAAGGTTGAGGTATAGGTTGAGGTTTAGGTATAGGTTGAGGTTTAGGTTTAGGTTTAGGTAAAGGTTGAGGTATAGGTTGAGGTTTAGGTATAGGTTGAGGTTTAGGTATAGGTTGAGGTATAGGTTGAGGTATAGGTTGAGGTATAGGTTGAGGTTTGGGTTAAGGTTTTTGGGTTAGGTTTTAGGTTTTAAATTATTTCAATATTATTGTATTTATTATATTATTTCATTATATTATTATATTATATTATGATATAAGTATATATAAAAACAAAAACAAAAAAAAAACAAAAAAACAAAAAAATTAGTTAGATGCATGTAAAATTAAAATTATTTTGTATTATATTATATTATTTCATTATATTATTATATTATATATAATATATTATATATTAATATAATATTTTATTTAACACAAAAAAAAAAAACAGTTTGAAGTAGAAATAGAACGAGGGCATCTCCACTTGGAGGTACCTCTCTTAAAATAATGCATGTAAAATTGATTTAGTAGTTTGAAATAGTAGTAGAAGAGGAATAGGCCTACTGGGGAAACCTCAAAAAAAAAAAAAACGCATCTAGTATTCTACCCCACTGGGTGATGTGGAAAAGAATACAGGCAAAAGTTTTAAGAAATTTAATTGAAGAAAAAAAAAAACACTTCGTGGTTTTCCTTGTATTTTTAAAATTTAATATATTTACCTTATCAATTTTTGATTTTGCTGCACTTTGTGGCATTTTTTTGAAAATACTTTGATAAACGTAATTTTTTTTTTCTTCAATAGGTAAGTCATACATATCAAAATTTTCAACAAAAAAAACACATTTTTTGGATAGGTACATGAAAAACAACAAATTTTTTGTTTTTTTTTTTGAAAATTATTTTTATGTTTTATCAATTAGTCTTTAAAACTGGTGTATAAAATTTTCTTCTTTAGTGCTTGAAATATTTTGTATCCTAAAAAAAATGTATTTTTCCGAAAAAAATAAGTAAATTTTTCGGAAAAACTTTTTTCACGTGTATTTCAATCAATTTTCAAAATTGTAAACTAAACTAACGATTTTTTTAAATTTTTATTAAATTTGGTAACCTAAAAAAAATAATAAAATTTTTTCGAAAAACTTTTTTTCACGTGTATTTCAAAATCAATTTTCAAAATTTGCAAATTAAATTTTGATTTTTTAAAATTTTTTTTTAAATAAATGTTTTTTTCCGAAAAAAATAATAAAATTTTTTCACGTGTACTTCAATCGATTTTCAAAATTTGCAAACTAAATTTTTATTTTTTTTATTTTTATTAAATTGACTACCCAAAAAATATTTTTCCGAATAATTTGAATCGAATAAGAAAATTTCTAAACCAAATTCCCATTTGTTTTAGGACTTTTTGGAAGAATTTTTTGTATTGTCCTTCAAAAATTGTCTTTACGGGTACCTACTTATTTCGATTGGTTTCAAAACTTGCAAACTAAAGCTTCTCTATTTTTTCAATTTTTTCAAAATTGCTTATACCAAAAAAATAAAATACTGCGTTTTCATAAAAGAATGAGGCATTTAATAAAAAACACCCTATAAATATATTTGCATATACCTACCTACGTTGGCATTAATTTGGAACATATTTTCCATACTTCAATTGTGACGAAAAACTGAAAAAATATAAACACCCTATTTTCTGCGAGTGGCAATAGTGGCGATTTTATACTTACAGTTATTTTTGTTCTACCAAAAATAGGTCATTGCATACACAGGAGAAAAAAAATCAAGGTTCCTTTTGAACATATATATTCTCATTCTTTCTGTAACCCACCCCTACAAGAATAATGTGCAAAATCGATAAATTCTTGTCCCACTTTAGCTTTCATAAATATCCTATACAGTCTTCTCATTCTTCTCTTCTTTCTTTAACCTTATTTTTTATTCTTCTCTCTTCGATTATCTCCTCCTTCTCAACTCTCCAATCTATCCACTGTGAATTTTCGCAAGCTTCCAAATCGGCACACTCAATGGCGTAAGAGACGTTCCTCTTCATGAGACTACTATTAGCGTTTATATACAATGGCCTCATTTAAAAGAATTAAATCTGAATTTCGAAATCAGCTGTCCTATGTCACAGCAATACTTGGAGCTTTTAAAAACAAAAATCCCTTAAACTTTTTAAAAAGTCCCATCTTTTTTCCCTTTTTATTTTACACGAAAAAAGCTGAACATTTGTGTTAAGTATGGCTAGACTCTTTGTTTTAATAAATATCGCAAAAAAAATCCCATAATCTCAGAGCACTATTACAGCTGTCAAGTTATTGATCGTGAAAAAACTGTGTTGTTGATATTTGTTTATTTATTCAATGTTTTAGCATTTTTTCCCAAGAAAATAATATATTCAGCATTAAAATAAATTGAAGTTAAAAAAATAAAGTGGTTTCAAATGTACTGAGGAACAAATTTCAATCCGGCTTGTTTTAAAAGTGATGTGTTCTTTTACTTCCTTTGTTTTTTTTTTAGCGCAATCGTTTTGTTTCGACTTCTTTGCAATGTTTCTCACTGGCGTGGCATTAAATTATTTAAGAGTTTAAGAACTTTTAACAAAATAAAAATTGAATAGTTTGCATTTGCAACCATTGAAAATTTTAGAATTTGTAAAAAAAAACTATTTTTTTAATGAAACACAATCGTTTACCACTTGGCTACGACAACAATCAGTTGTCGTAGTAAAGGAAGTCATATTTCCGTTTCATTCGGAATTTGTGATAGCAAATTTCCCGAATTTCGAAATTCTTAATAGATTTTCCACTACGAATGGATTCTACAATACATTTTTCGTGATTCGTAGCAAATTTTCGATTACGATGGAATTTGTGATAGGGCTGAATGAATGAAAAATACCTACCACAAACGTGCATACCTACATACGTATAGCAAATTTTTTCCCGATGCGATTCGTAGTAGCAAACTTTTTTTTGTTTTTTTTTTTCTTGTGTATTCTCTTTATCGTTACGTTTCCTCTATGAAAATTATTCTCCAAAAATTAATTAAATTTTTTAGTATGAAATTTTTAACGGTGTTGAAAATTTTACTGTAGCTGGTACAAGCCTATCATTCTGACTTTAATTTGAATTTTAAACTTTGAAAATCCGACCATTGGATCCAAAGATATAAGCTTTTAAGTGACCGCAAATCGGGTATTTTTCAACTTTTTGTGCTACTGGCACCAATTGTTGTTGTATCAACAATTCACACGTATTCACGGATAGGGAATTTAAGAGAGTTTTCTCTCATTGACCTAAAATAAAATTTGAGGGTGTTGTTGGCAAGGGGGGTACGAGTCGGTTCTCTAGATAATACAGGTACTCTATGGTCCTAGGTATGCATGAAATTTTGTGTGTATTTTGCGAATGCTAAAAAGTATGACTAATATTACAAAAAAATCTTAAATAATACAAATACATGACGTGTGAAAACACAAAACGTTCGTATAATATACGAAAACACATTGATAGCATTACGATTTACGACTGTTCTCGTGGATTCCCAAAATATTTTCGTAAAAGTAATTCGTTTGTCAGAACGGAAAAGTACCGGTAAGCTGCAGCTGTGGGTAATAAGAAATATTTTTAAGTACTATTAAAGACTCGTATATTTTACGAATGGTAAAAAACTTGTTTTGTTACAAAACATTTTGTGAGAAATACCACTGTATTTCGTATCCACAAAAAATATATTTTGTATATATTGTAAATATTGTAAAATCATTCGTAAAAATATTCGCAAATTGAATAATATACGTATTTCTGCTTCCCCTGAAAAAGGATATACATATACCTATTGAGTATAGTTTAAAAATTGTTTTTACAGATCACGAAACATTTGTGTGAAAAAAACTTACAAATGTGCTTTCGTAAATTTTACAAATTTTTCGTATTTCTGAACTTTTCGATCTCCATGTTGGCTACGAAAAATGTGTGTATTTTAAAAATTTTCGAATATTAAACGAAAAATGAATCTACGAAAATGTTTTGTAGTGAATTTACAAAATACATTTTTGAAGGTAGCAAGTGCAGGTACTCTGTATGCCAGCGATTCCAAAGCATATTTGTTATCTTAAGCCGCTGCGCCCAAAGTAATTGTATATGAGATTATGAATTTGAAGCATTTTGTGAGTTCACAAAACCACCATGGCCATGTATAAATTGTGCAAATCTAAGTGGTAAGATGTCCAAAGGATAACATAACTAACCTAAACTTCTGCAATTACGGTCCGTAATTGCTCAAACGTCAACTTTGTCATACCAATCACAATTTTTAGAACGTTTTTGATGGTTCCGATAAGACGTTCCCGAAATCCTCCCTACCATGTTGCTCGCTCTACAAAAACTTCCAGGATAGGAAATTCTGAATGCGATCATCGTCCATGGTGATTGACTGGTGTCACCGAGATCCAATGCTGCTCTCTAAAACGTTTTGGCATTGTCGGAATATGTTGTTGTTGGAGCACCTCTTCGTGCTATAAAACGCCTCAGTCCCTTTATACAGCTTTCGGTAGTAAAATTTGTCTGTGACAATGATCGACAATTAAGCTTGACGAGGTGTGAGTTTGACGGAAGGATGATTGGATGTTTTTGATTCAGTGGGGCTTTTAAAGATTGAAGTCGACCCCCTAGTTGCACAAAACCATCTTCCGTCCAGAAAAGGAAATAGTTGAGCAATCTTAGATGATTTAGGGCGTCAATTAGACATTTTAGACAATGTCTACCCAAACCTTAAATAAAAAAAACCGCGTAAAACATAAATATACAAATGCATCACATAACAACAAGAAAATCAACTAAGTATCTATTATTTTGATGTTCCTTTTTACCCCAACCTACCTACATAATATTTTATTTAAGAAACTTTGCTTGGTTCACGCACGCTATGAATCATCACGTAAACACTATACACACAAACACATTCAAATCATTTTCATCCTTTCTTTCAACACGAAGTATGACCAAAAACGATCAGCACAAAGGCCGATAGATCATCGGTCAAGCCGAAGACAGTGACTTTGCTTTTAACCAAACTATGGTAAAAAAAATCGATATACACTCAGCGGCACGGAATGTTGGCCAAACTTGATTGTTGTTGTAACTCGCCCTCAAATATTTTTTTGTTAATGATTTGATTGTAGTTATGTTAAATGTGCATATTTTGATTGTTTTAAACCCTTTTTAGATAATTCAAATGTTAACTTTATTTTTAATAAATTAAAAACAGTATAAAATGAAATATTACGTATTTTTGGGGGGTTTTGAGACGTGTCAGCTGGCGTTTTTCTTTTTTGGCTCTGAGCAGAGGCTGAGCGATCAGAGCAAGATTTAATTATGAAACACACTTGAGCACAGAACTGTCATATGCTTAGTAATCTGTCAAATTACATAAAAATTGTATGAAGTTGGCTTCGCTCAGCGTTTTGCTCCATTTGCTCGGTCATTTTATTCTGAGCATACAGATCATGCTCCGAGCTAGCTCTAATGGAAAAAAGAAACACGACTTATATGCTCTGATATATCTGAGGTAAAAAAAAAAAAAACACCAAGTATCGCTTGCTCCCTCCTATTGGCTATAGTAAAGCCTGCATTCGATCTGGCATACTCTTGATAATGTTTTTATTATCTCTTCGCGATAAGCACTCCCAAGCGGCCAGTGCACCATTCCTGAGCTCGTCCAGTGTTTGTAGGGGGTGGGATCAAGGCTGTTGCCAGGGAGGGATCACAGGGGTTTGATACCCCCCCCCCCCCCCGAAATTTTGGAGGAGTGCATTTCTAAACCACACTTTTTCTCTTCAGTAGGTATGATATTTTACTCAAATTTCTGCTGTAGTTATTAATAATGTTCAAAATTTTCTGATTTTGGTATAAAGGGTATATCTAGGTTTCTTCATAATTTTTAATGAACATAGCAAGGCACCTACCATACCTACCCTTACAATTTTTAAATAAAACCGCAAACGATATAACTCCTTTGCTTCAACTGCATGTGGTATAGCGGTCCATGCACATTTTACAAGTGTGCACACAGTTGTCATCACAACAGTGTGGTGATGCAAATCTTAAAAAATATTCTGAAAGTTTGTCGTTGTACGCTACGCTTGAAGCCCAACTATTCAAAACGAATTAATCGCTGCATGTGGGGAAATCGTTCAGATAAAAAAAATTAAAGCTATAAATTCTGCAGAGTGTTTTGCTGTTCTAACAGATGAAACAACTGGCATTTCACGTAAGGAGCAGATATTTATTTGTGTTCGATTTTAAAGAAGATATTTTTATCTTACGTGAAGACATTTTGACATTTATTCATGTAGAAAACACTACGGGAAATACAATTCTCTCTGCACTTCAAACCATGGGCATAAATTGCAGCAATTTGATTGGACAAAGGTACGATGGTGCTTCTACTATGAGTGGCAGTTTTAACGGAGTGCAAGCTGTAGTACGCGAGTCTCATCCAGAAGACTTATACGTGCATTGTAGCGCACACTCTTTAAATCTGGCCTTGGGGCATTCCTGTCAAATTCAGCCTACTCGCAGTAACATAAAATCCGTTGGATTTTTTTTTTTTACTATCGGCAAAGCGCACACATTTGTTGCAGGAATTCATTAAACAGAATTATCCGAAAAATAACTGGAAAAATTTAACTGCAATGTGTGAAACTCGCTGGGTGGAAAACCATGATGGGTTGATCAAATTTAAGGAAATTTTTAAAGCGATAATTAATGCTTTGGAAGAGTTGTGTAATGATAAGGACTCTGCAACTTCACCGAAGGCAAGCTGCTTTTTAAGATCTATTTTGTTTGGCGTTTTGTTTAGGTAGGTACGTATACATTGCCACTTTGTAAGATCTTACAATCCCCTTCATGCGACTTAGTATCTGGATTGGAGCATGTGAAATTAACATCAAAAAGAGAGAGTGAGTGCGAGTAGAGTAGATCAAGTTTGTGGATAGCTCCGTATTTTCTTTGTGAAAAGTGCAATAAAACGCTAAAATAAATTGCCGAAAGTGCATTGTATATCAACCTAACCCATATTTCAGCTAGGGTGAGTCAAATTAAATACAAAACACTTGGAATTTCACTCGTAAATTAAACCTTAAAAATCAAAAACCGAAATGGATCGAACACCTCCAAGCAACAGTTTAGGATTTCTCACTAACACCACTTCATCAGCGAAACGGGGAGTGGCAGAAACCTCTCCCATGTTCCCTCCACAAAAGCAAAAAGGAACCATGGATGAAAAGGCTGTTGGCAATATGTCTGCAAATGACATGAAAACCCTTATTCGCGAATCGATCACAGTAGCTCTAGACGAAAAAATGAAGGATATGCCGACTAAATCGGACTTGGAAGGAATTGGAGCTCAACTTCACTCTCTACACCAAACAAATGCCAATTTGCAAAATCAACTACAAAAAATGGAATCCCGCTGCATCACTCTTGAAAAGCAAGTAGAATGGCTGTCGAGTAAGGCCAACGAAAAAAATATTATTGTTCACCTACCGGTAGAAAACGGTGTAATTCCTGCTGAGAAAGCTAAATCTCTCTGTTTAGATTTGCTTGAGTCCCAAGATCCCGCAATCATAGCATCCGCTAAGGAACTTAAAGCCACGAGAGCGAATGCTGGGAATGTCATCCTTGAGTTCCAAAACAGAGAGCATGTGGGCCGCATATTGCAATCTGCTAGTAAACTCCGAGGCACAGGTATTTCTATGCACAGGGATTACCCGTACGCAGCTCGTGAAAGGAGAAGGCGCATAATGAAAATCAAACATGAAATTTCAACAAAAAACCCGAACTTAAAACTACAAATAAGAGGAGAAAAATTAATAATAAATGATAATTACAACTATTACTTAAACGAAAACAACAAACTGTGAAGTAATGATGAAGACGCAATGACGTTTATGAACCACCTGCTATCTGACAGAATTGAATTGAATTTTATTGAGACTTTTAATATTTTACAAAGGTAGATACAATTCAAGTTATTTACTTAGCGATGCTATGGTAACTGCGGCTATAAATATTGCCTGCTTTATCTATTACATTTCGATATTGCCTCTTGGCTGTCAGTTAGGTAGAATTAACATTGCTCTTGCTCAGAAGCATTGAGGTACATTTTAGTGTGACTTGGAGTCACTATATAGATAATACAATATACTTAAAACTAAAGGAAGAAGAAACGAGTATACACAGTATACATTCGACATCTCGTTCTCAGGTACGAATACACCATAGAGTGTTATATATAATACATATAAAGATTACATGAGTTAAGATTTTACTATTAGAAAATTTCAAATATAGCATGAAGCGCTACATTATGTTATTGAGTCTTTTTTTTTTTTTTTTTATTCTTTTTTTTTAAATCTATATGTTATGTTATTGGTTATGTTGATATAATATAGTACATTGTTTGAGCATATAGTTAATAATTTCAAATACAATTTCTTTGATTTTAGGAAGAATTTAGTTTTTATCAATTTTCGGTAAATCATATGTAATATTAACTGAGAAGCAGTACAATAATGTTAGTAATATTAGTAACAAATTATAAATAATTGATCTGAGGGAAAGTGGTGTCCACCTTTAATTGCGTAAGGAAAATAAAGAAGTTACAAGTATCTCAAAGATTGTGAATCGTGGGAGACCTGTAACAATAACATAATAGCGGGTGCTAAAGAAATGATTAGCCGCGATTTTGACCCGGTAGAACCTTAGTGTAGAATGATGTGGATAAAACATCATCAGCTGAATCGAGATCCATCAAAGAGATGTCGAAGGCCGTAAGATACCTTTCTGAGTCCCCAGGGGGTCTCGACCGAAAGGAGGCAATTTCTCTGATGAGGTCATTGTTTGAGGATTGGAGGTTAAGGATTGTTTTTTTAAGTAATGATAGGGAATACGTCATCAACGGAATGATGTTTGTGTCGTTATAGATGTGACCATTTGAGAAGCGTTTAGTTCGGGATTGGAAATTTTTCCCAGAGCAGTAGCGAAGAATTTTCCTTTCAAATCTTTCGGCTTCCAGAGCGACCGAGGGAGAGATTGCGGCCCAAACTGGAAAGGCATAGATAACAATAGGTCTAATAAGAGATTTGTAAAACAGCAGCTTAGTTTTTTTAAGCAGAGCACTATGTCTCAAATAAGGCATCAAAATGTTTGAGGCTTTACGGGCTTTAGCAAGGGAGGTTCTGGCATGTTGGTTAAACTTAAGAAGTTTATTGAAGCTCACTCCAAGATGTTTAATGTTATCCTTGACAGGAATGGTGTGACCATTAATTTTAAGAACCAAATGCCTGCTTTCCATAACGGAGCTGGCGTGACCTTTCCCACTCGCGTTCCGAAAGCAGATCATCTCGGATTTGGGGATATTAATAGAAATACCCCAGGTATTGTAATAATCGTTAATGATGTTAATGTGATTTTGTAGGATCTGAGTGGCCAACAGCGGAGAGCTGTGGCTAGCATATGCGATGGTATCATCTGCATATAGAAGGCAGGTTGAGTCTAAACCATTTTCGGAGTAAGTGTGAGGGAAATCAATAAGGAAGAGGTTATAGAGGTGAGGGCCAAGGATGGAACCCTGGGGTACGCCCCTGTCACTTGGGCAGGTGTTTGACATGGAGCCCTGGATTTGAATAAAAAAACTTCTGTCATGTAGAAAACTATAGATCAGGTGTACGATATGTTGAGCCCAGTGAGTGGCTCGATTGGGTTATCAAGAGGAGAGTTGAGATTATCCAGGATAATCCATTCCAAGATCTTACCAACATTTGAAAGTAAAGAGATTGGCCTGAAGTTGTTGATTTCGTAGTCATTAGGTTTTTTTTGTATGGGAAGAATTTTGGCTATTTTCCAGGAAGTAGGAAAGTAACCGTTATTTATGCAATTATTCAGAATGATTGTTAGGAAGCTAATAGCTTGGCTAGATATTTTTTTGAGAGCAAAATTGGATATCCCATCTGGGCCAGCTGATTTTTTTGGTTTAGTGGAGTTGATAATACTCGAGACCTCATCAACATCAGTGAAGAAGTTGGAAGTCGATGGGTTTAGGGCCCCATCTTCTTCATTGAAGATGAAAATTCTTTCAGGTTTAAAGGCACAGATTTGGTTAGCTGCCAAGATAGCCTCATTGGTAATGTGGGGGTTAAAGGAGGGGGATTTCTCCGAATAAATGTCCTTAAAATGATTTTCAAACTCCGTCGCAATATTCATTTCGTTAGTAAATTGTGTACCGTTAACTATTACTTTCTCGCAGGAGAAACTTTTTTTATTACCTGCCAACCTCCGGAATTCCATAAAAGCGTTCGGGCCAGGTTTTATTTTTTTAAGTCTAGAGCTGAGTTGCTTATTAAGCCAAATAGAAACTTTTTCTTGGATCAATTTATTGAGGAGGGAAATCCTAGAGGAAAGCTCCTTATATTCGGGGTTGACTCGATTAAAGTGATTATGAAAAATATGTTTTAAACGTCTCTGCCAAGAGTGTTTTATTTTAAACATATTTTCAATTTCTACAGGTAGATTCTTGTACTTTTTGAAAGAAACCTGCGAGTTCGTTGAATGAGAGTCAAGGCTGTTGAGAAGAACTTGATTGAAGAAAGAGATAAAGTTTTCGATTTCCTGGTTGGAGAGGCAGCGGAATTCAGGAGGGAAGTTCTCAAGAAGCGATCTATCTAGAAGGTCTCTGAAAGACTCCCAATCAGTATTAACGAACGATTGGTGGCTCGGTGGAAGTAGAGTTGGGATATCAACCTCATCCATGTCTAATTCAATAAGAAATGGACAATGTTCCGTAAATGTATGAAGAGTATAAACCTCGAAATTTTTTATGATCTGATTTAGCAAATGGCTAGAGATGAAAAAATGATCCAGAAAGGAAGAGCTTCTTGGAAACGTCGGTGTAGGTGAAGAGATGAGTGAAATAGAAGGATTAGAGCTTTGAAGCCAATCAGCTAGGAGTTTTCCATTGCAGTTTAGCCTAGCATCTCCCCAAGAAGGGCTTCTGGCGTTAAGATCTCCTCCTATAATAGCCCCGTCAAAAGAGTTCGTTAAGGATTCAATTTTCGATAGCTCGTTTAGGAGCGAGGTAGCAGGGCAGTTAGTAGGGAAATAGATGGAACCTAGAAGAAAGTTTTTGACACCATCGTTCTTTCTAATGTTAATACTGATAAAAAGGCAGGGAAATTGGGATTGATTGCAATTGTAATTAATAATGTTGTATTGAATGTTGTTTCTAATAATAATAGCAACTCCTTGGAATTTATCATTCCTCAAAACATTATAGGATTCTATGAAAACCTTATGCTTAGAACTAAGATGCGTTTCTTGTATAAACGCTATCGAGATATTGTTTGCAAGAAGAATTTTAGATAATTCAATTCTTCTAGCATGTGTTATAAGAGACGAAATGTTGAAAGTAAGGATTTTTAAAAACATTATTTGTCTGAAAGAAGAAGTTGATTTACCAGTTCCAGGTAAGCTAGTTTTTTATTCAAAATAGAAGTGAATTTATGAGACATAAAGTCCTCAATTTTTGACACAAGTGCATTCATGTCGATACCAAACAAATCCTTGGACAGATCCATGAATTGGTTGATGATACTATGTTTCAAAGAAGGATTAGAAGTAGATGTTAAATTTCTTTGCTTTGGGACACTAGGAAGTGCAGATGAATCATTGAAATGACTAGCAAATGAGACTCCAGGGAGGAGCGCTGAATTATTAGAAACAGCTTTACAGAAGGAAATACCATTATTTCTTCTTGTTTTGGCATCAAGAAGGAGTTTATCCTTCTTGTTTTTAAATTCTTTATAAGCCCTACAGCCTCTAAAGTTGGCCGGATGGCTATCGCCACAAGTTACACAGGTAGCTTTACTTATTTCTGATCTCTGTAATGGACAATTCCCTGGCTCGTGAGAATTAGTGCATTTCACACAATTGTAATTGTTAGCACAATTTTTGGCTAAATGTCCAAATTTCTGGCACCTTCTACATTGAAGTGGACCAGAGTTACCTCTGGGTTTCTCCCAAGCAATCTTGGTATTAAAAAGGAATTTAATTTTAATAATTTCACTGGCAGGCGTGCCAGGAAGTAACCGCACTAGGAAAAGGTTATAAAAAGTTTTTAGCTGCTTTGAGCGAATTGTCTCGAATCTTGAAACCTTATCTACATTAGGAACCCGACACTTGAGTTCCTCCAAGATTTCGGCTTCAGAAAAGTCAGTCGTGAGCCCCCTAAGGACCAGATTGGTAGTCTTATCCTCCTTTTTTGTAAAGGAGTAGGCTTCGGCTTCCTTGTTGGATCTCAGAAGATTCAAAAGTTCACTGTGTAATTCGGAATTATCTAAATAAAGTCTACAGCTATCCCCTCGATTCACTATCTTATAGTTGAATTTCAAGGATTTACTTTTTAAATCGGAAATTAACTTCCGAATATCAATATTGTGCATAATAATAGGTGGACAAAACTTACCCCTCATTAGTTTGACTTGATCATCTACATAACTATTGTTAGTACACTTGTTGTTAGTGGCTGAAGAGTCCGAGAGTCCAACGCCGTCAGTCATATTCGAGGTATCCTTGCAGGAATTTTGGACACCTTGGTGTGATAAAGTGTCACTATCCGTGGTTTGTTCTGGGATGAGATGTAGTCTGGAGTTTTTGCGAGGTTTTTTGCTAACTTGTATTTGAAGGTCTTGTAAAAGCGAGAATTGGTTCTCGTTGGTTAGCGATGCGCCATCCAAACCTCCGTGTGACTTTTTGGAAGTGGCCAACTGTCGTTTGGCCGGGAATTGCCACTCCGCAGGTGGAGTCTGCGATGAGATTGGCAGTGAGCTTTTATTGGAAAAGCTAAACACATTTCGAGAGAAGTTCTGTTGAGTTTCATCGGCCATATCTACTTCATGGCACGTGGTGGAGGGGCAGTCATCAGAAAAGATAGACGGCGATGTTGGAAGGTGATGTGGAGATGGTGGCAGTAGCGGTGGCGGTGGATTTTCGGCGGTCTGGAGGTTGCAATTAGTGGAGGCAGCGTTGTTCAGTAGGGCGTCAGTTTGGCTCAGGCACAAAAGTTGCTGTGCGGCATCGAGCTTGAGTTGAACGTGGCCTGGACTAATCGGGATTTTTGGTTTCGATAAACTCGATTTTAGGTTTTTGTTAGGAGGCGGAGGATCCGGCTTTGGTTTCATTTTTCCTCATAATATGCCCCAAATAGGGAGCAACCAGGAGGAAAGGCGATGATAAGAAGCTAAGCTTTCACGTGTTTTCTTCACTTCAAAGTAAATCCGATAATATCCACAATTAAAATTAAGCATCCACCACAATAGGTTAGGGTGAAATATCGGGGAATAGTTTCCCTTGCTTTTGGTGTAAATATTTCGTAAAAACGGAAAACCCACGTTGGGGAAATTATAAAATTTAAATTTAAATTATTATACTATTCAAAAGATTTAGTTAAAAGTTTGATGATAGCAAGAAACGTCTAGACACTTTGCCGTTCAGATCAAGAATCGCTATCTGACAGAAATGACATTTCCCAAATGTCAAATTATGGTGGAACCACAAGTGGAGGCGAATTCAGTGGCTCAAGTTTAGCCAGAGCGAATGAACGTATTCAGCTTTTTTAACTGTAATGCCGTCAGCCATGTAAACCAAAAAATTAAATCTAATGTTTTCATTTATTTTCTAAATATTTTATCTTTTAATGTAGCAGGTTTAGCAAATAAATTATTATATAACGATTTTTTCCAATTTATAAATAATTATGATATATTTATGTTGTACGAAACTTTTGTAGAAAAAAATGAGGAACGCTTTGAACATTTATTTAAAAACTACGAACTTCTTTGGGTACCAGCAGTTAGAACATATACACAAGGCAGGGCTAGTGGAGGATGTTTGTACGGATTTAAAAAAGAACTTAGAGACAAATTTGGCTGCAGTTTTGTAAAACTTTTGAACCAAGTCTTAATCGAAGTTATAACAGAAAGGGGAAAAATGTTTGTGATTCCAGTATACATTAACTGCAATAAATGGATGGAGGACTTTACGAACTTGTACAATTTGTTGTTGGATTTCGATTAAGAAAATTTTGTACTTATGGGCGACTTTAACGGAAGAGTTGGAGATACACAAATCTTAAAATTAGAACCAGAATATACTGCAAATCTAAACCACGAACTTAACCTGGTGGACCAAAGCAGTTTTGAATCAGCAAGTGGAATAGATATTCTTACAGTTTGTATATCTGAAGCTGCCAAACCACTCCAGTCAAGAGCAAGAAGTAAAGGAAAGCAACCTTGGTATGACTGGGAATGTGAAGCAGCCAGGAAAAAATCATTTGCATTCCTGCGACTACTAAGGAAGGAAGGCACCACCTTTGCGAAATGTACCAAGAAGCGAACAAAATGTATAAATTTATTTGTATACAGAAACAAAAAGCCCACTTATCAGATCTAGCTTCGATGCTTAGCGGTGCAAGGGATAGCAGAGCGTTCTGGAAAATCGCTAAAACTATAAATGGTGCAACATTTGGAAAAAGCATAAAAGTTGAAGCTCCAGTGCTAGCGGAATACTTCAAAAACCTGCTGAGCTTATCACTTACCGAGGACTCCATACAGTATGCAATGCCCTGTTTAGAATGTGAAGCCCTGGACCGCCCTATTACTCAAGCGGATATAACAAGAGTCATAAAACAGTGTAGTTTGAACAAAGCCCCAGGTGAAGACCGTATTCCTTATGAATTTTTCAAAAATGCGACGGATGCTTTTCTTAACGAGCTCGGAAAATGTTTTGACTTCATCTTTAATACTGGTGAAGTCCCAACAAACTTCAAAAAAAACATAATATTTCCAATTTTGAAGAAAGGTGACCCAAAGGAGCCAAGCAATTACAGAGGGATATCATTCCTCAACTCAGTCACAAAAATATTTACCGGTATTTTGTTGGAAAGGCTATCTATTTGGGTGCGTGAAAACAATTTACTAAGCGAATACCAAGCAGGTTTTCGGAAGGAATATTCGACTGTAGATAACATCTTCACCCTCACAAGCATCGCGAGAACATACTTGGATAATGGAAAAAAGCTGTACGCATTCTTTGTAGACTTTAAGGCAGCATTCGATTCCATTAATAGAAAAGCCTTATTATATAAACTAAGCAACCTAGGCATGTCACTGAAAATGCTAAGAGTACTGCAATCTTTCTACGATGGGAACCTTACCGCTGTCTGGGATGGAAATATCTTATCCGAATGGTTTCAAACGGGAACAGGAGTTAAGCAAGGTTGCCTTCTCAGCCCTCTTCTATTTTCATTATTTTTGGATGACCTCACAGAATTTCTACGAGGAGGAATATCATTTGCTGGTATGAATATAAAACTTTTGCTTTATGCGGATGATATCGTCATACTGGCGGAAAACCCAAATGGAATGCAACTTATGATTAATCAACTGCAGAAATATTGCACTATGTGGAATTTGGAGCTGAATACTGGAAAATCGAAAATCTTGATCTTTCGAAACGGAACAGGAAGATACGCCAGAAATGAGAAATGGACTTGGCAGAATGAAGAACTAGAGAAAGTCAAAGAGTATCATTACCTCGGTGTCCTTATAACGCCACAGCTGTCATTCAGGAAACACCTTCAACCTAAACTAACTGAAGCCAAACGCGCGATAAATTGTAGCTGGAAAGAAGTCCTCAGTAGAAAAGATATCACCCCAAGCGCAGAGTATAGGATTTTCGAAGCAGTGATGAGATCTATATTGTGTTATGCTGCACAAGTTTGGGGCATATACCAATTTGAAGAAGCCGAGAAGCTGCTAAGATACTTTCTCAAAAGAATATTTAGACTCCCGATTAACACCCCAAATTACATGTTACATCTGGAGACTGGCCTCCCGCCATTACACATTTACACACTCAGAGTACACTTCGCGTATATTCGGAAAGTTATGACACAATCTACAAATCGTCCCACATTTACAATTGCCAAATACCTTCAAAGCAGAAACTTACAACTGTACAGAGAATGGTCGAGACTCGGAAGAGAGCATAATGTTAGAATATTGGATGAAAACGATGGTGTCTAAATGAGAAGTCTGCAAGATCTGATTGAAAAAATTGAAGATTCCTATCGAGACAAGTTTCGGATGCAAAGCCAAGAGAGCCAGTCCAGGCACACATACAAGTTACTAACCCATGACCTCGGATCCGACAGTTATTTCCACGATATTTATAGCCTTGATATAATATCTACCATTTTCAAATCCAGAGGAGAACTGTTACCCCTAAACTACCTGCCACATAGGATTGATGTAAATCCCGAATGCACTTTGTGCAACCTGAGAGCAACTGAAGATATTCAGCATTTTATTGGAATATGCCCTGTGCTCAAGGCGATACGAATATCAGTCTGGGGAAAAGGCTCGTTATCAGAGGATGAAACTATAGGAATTTTAAATGGTGGGAACTGGATCTGTCTTTATAGATATATAAAATCTGCACTATCTTATCGGCAACAAATAATAAATGAAGCATTTTAAATAAATACATATGTATATAACTGAATGTGATTAGCTATAACCTATAAACTTGCAATTTGTAAATAAGAAAACACTCTCTTTTTCGGCTGACGGCAAAAGCCAATGCTTACTGTGAACTATGTAAAATTTGAACTGAAGAAAAATAAAATCACAAATTACTACTTACTACTACTACTTAACATCAAACACGTTCCAAGGAATTCGAGAAAATATCATCACGGAATTCAAAGTAATTTTTGAGACTGCACAAAACTTACTAAATGTTGCAGATTAGAAACTGAAAATTTCACGAATAGTACCAAGGCAGCAGCATAGGCAAAACGTTAGCACAACAGATGCTGAAACCTATATTAGCAAAATTATAATGACTTCTCTTTTAGGTGATTTCTTAAGTCAGCTTAAAATGTGATTCCTATATACCTATTCAACGGAACTGCATCATGATATACATAAACATATTATGACATTATGTATATGCATAAACCTACATACGTGCCCAAGTGTTTAAAAAAAATTGTGTATGATATAAAGGGTGATTTTTTAGCTGGTTTGGTTTTGGCAACACTGGTTTTGACAGCTGACGTGTGTTTAGTACCTTGTGTCACTGTCAAACAGCTTCAGTTTGGTTTGCAATTTAACCATGGATCGTCTTACAAATGAACAACGCTTGCAAATTATTGAATTTTACTATCAAAATTCGTGCTCGGTTCGAAATGTTCATCGCGCGCTGCTTCCATTTCAGCGATGAGGCTCATTTTTGGTTGAATGGGTACGTAAATAAGCACAATTGCCGCATTTGGAGTGAAGATCAGCCAGAAGCATTGCAACAGCTACCAAAGCATCCCGAAAAAGCCACTGTTTGGTGCGGTTTATGGGCCGGCGGCATTATTGGGCCATATTTCTTCAAAGATGATGCGAATCGCAGCGTTACTGTCAATGGTGAACGCTACCGAGCGATGATAACAAACTTTTTTTTGCCCGAAATGGAAGTTCTTGACTTGCATGATATGTGGTTTCAACAAGACGGTGCCACATGCCACACAGCACGCGAAACAATGGCGCAATTGCGAGGCGAGTTTGGTGAACAGTTAATTTCACGTTTCGGGCCGGTCAATTGGCCGCCTAGATCGTGCGATTTGACACCATTAGACTATTTTTTGTGGGGGTATGTCAAGGCTAATGTCTATAGGGACAAGCCCGCTTCGATTGACGCACTGGAAGCCAACATCCATGCATTCATTCGTGAGATACCGGCCGATATGTGTGAAAGAGTATGCCAAAATTGGACTCAGCGGATG
This sequence comes from Epistrophe grossulariae, assembly GCA_929447395.1. Classification (NCBI taxonomy): domain Eukaryota; kingdom Metazoa; phylum Arthropoda; class Insecta; order Diptera; family Syrphidae; genus Epistrophe; species Epistrophe grossulariae. Next base: position 52,761,679 of record OV839569.1, on the reverse strand, counting down.
GGCTACCTGAGACGCAGCCGCGGTCAACATTTGCATGAAATTATCTTTAAACATTAAATTGCAAGGTTCAAACTATCAATTCAAATAAATATTTCATTCATTTTTTCGAATTTTTTGTGTTTTTTTTTTAAAAAAAGTTCTAAACCTCTTAAAAAATCACCCGTTAGTTGAATTTCGGCCAATGGGCTATTCTAGTTTTGATTACTAATTGATGATTTTTTTTTCCGAAAATTATATATTAAAACTGAGGGCTCTGATCATAATCTCCTCAGAGCTTTGCTCTGATCGCTCAGGCTCTGCTCAGAGCTTCGCTCAGAGCCAAAAAAGAAAAACGCCAATAGATATATCATTCATTAATTCTCTTTTCATGTTTTACATTTGATATTTTTACATAAATCTTTAATGCATGGCTTTGCCGTCTGCCTGATTGACATAAAATTGATATGAGTAGTTTTTGTTTTTTTGTATATGTTAAATAAATTTGTAAACAAATTTAGAATTTTTAAAAATCTTCGTTTACAATTTTCATTCGATAAGTTATTGCTGCTTTTTAATATTTGAAGAGTTGTTTAACGTCATACTCATAATTAAGGAGTGCTAGGACTTCATAAATCGGTAGATCGGGCCGATGGGCTCTATAGTTAATGTTTATTAGCTCCCCTCTCATCTTGAAGATTGAAGAAATCAATTCTTGGCTGTTGTTGTTGGTAAAATAATTCCTCTTACATAAATTATGGTTAAGAGTATTATATATTGATAGATGAGTAGATGATGTAGCCATATTAATAGAATCTTTTCTGTACTGTTCATTAACTTTTGTAATAAGTCGATAGAGAAAATCTTTTATTGGTCTTCCATGTTCTCCAATACCATTGAAGTCAATTCCACAATAGACTGCTAGTTCCCCAAGTTTATTGTACCACAAAATTCTTTTTTCCATTGTTCTAACAGCAACGATTTTAGGAAGTCTTTCATCCAACATCTCTTGAACTTTCAGAACATAGTCAACGTGGAGTTTTAAGGTTTTCACGAATAACGGTAACAGTCCTGTCTCGATTGTAATCATGTAATTGGATGTTGAACTTGGTAAATAAAAGCATCTTTTGACATAATATCTTAAAAGTTTCTCTACTGTTTCGTACTGACTATGACCCCACGCTTGTGCTGCATACAACAAAACAGATTCAGCTACACCAATAAATACTTTGTATTTCACGCTGTGTTCAATAAGTTTATTTGAGAAAAATCTTTTCCATGTAGCGCATATTGCACTTTTTGCTTTAACCAGCTTATCTTTTAAGTGAGGTTCCATGTTTAGATTACTGGTGATCATCACTCTAAGATATCTATAACTTTTAACCACTTTAATTGGTTCTCCGTTAAAGTGCCATTTCTCATTTCATAATTATAATTACTTTTGATTTAATGAGGTTTACGGTGAAATTCCATGATTCGCAGTACCGATGCAGACGATTTGTCATGAGTGATGGGAACTTTCCTCTACTTATCAGACTCTCTTCACATATAGAACAAAGTGCATTGCTTGCTGCCTTTAGATCGAACGGAGGTTAAACAGTTGAACAGCTAGAGAACGAATCTCATATTTCAAATCCAAACAGCACCACAACAAGCGCAACTCGCATCTACATAAATGAGAGTTTAACTCAAGGGAACAGCTCTCTATTGCGTAATGCTCTTCAACTACGCAGAAAAGGTCTATTGTTTTCGGCAAGAACTCGTAATGGTCATGTTTTCATTAGAAAGACTAAAGATGACACTGAGGTGAAAATTGAATCAACAACAAAACTCACTTGATTGATTACTTTGATGTCCCTCTCCTTACCTTTCCCACCGTCATCGATGTTAACCGATTTGGAGCATATTCACCATAGCTACGTTTATGTATAAGTATATTATCATTAATTTAAAAAAAAATATTGTACTCTCTTATATTTACATAATATCTCTTTTTTTTAATTTTAATTTTAAATTTAATTTTTTTTCTTTTCTTACTCTCATTTTTCTATAATTTCTTCTATTTCTTTTTTCTCTTTTATACAGCCTTCTATTTTCTTCTTTTTTTTAACTTAACTTTGGCTATTTTTTCTCTCGTTGTTATTGCTTTTATTTCAATTAATACTTAAATATTGTGCTCCAACTATTTTTTTTCTGTACCTACGCGTTGCCGTTGTGATGGAAAATGTGGGTAGCGAAACTTGTGTTCGGTCAGTTATGAAAATTTTATCGAATGCTCGTGAGGGTTTTTAAATATGTTATCTTAATGACATCATTAAAGTCAAAAATACTAAGTAAGTCTGATGGTGGTGAAGTAGAATATCTTTTAATTAAAATAAGCGATGGTAACATAAAATGCGTTGTTGGTGTAGCTTATAATCCTAAACGAGTTTACTCTCCAGAACCATTATTTTCAGCTCTCCACGATTTAACCGCTCTTATGAACATATTATTATATGTGGTGACCTTAATGCTGATCTATTAAAATCTGACACTAAGCTCATCAACTTTTAGATTTTACTGCTGCCTCCGGATTGTCCCTAGTTAATTCCTATGCTACACGTTTTGCTCCCCCCCGTCTCCTTGATGTCATAATGGTTTCAAATCGATCAAATGTTTTACTTCATGATCAGCTCTCTCTTGCGGGTGTATCTGATCATGATTTATTGTTTTGCACAATAAAATAAAATAATTCCTCTTACATAAATTATGGTTAAGAGTATTATATATTGATCGATGAGTAGATGATGTAGCCATATTAATAGAATCTTTTCTGTACTGTTCATTAACTTTTGTAATAAGTCGATAGAGAAAATCTTTTATTGGTCTTCCATGTTCTCCAATACCATTGAAGTCAATTCCACAATAGACTGCTAGTTCCTCAAGTTTATTGTACCACAAAATTCTTTTTTCCATTGTTCTAACAGCAACGATTTTAGGAAGTCTTTCATCCAACATCTCTAGAACTTTCAGAACATAGTCAACGTGGAGTTTTAAGGTTTTCACGAATAACGGTAACAGTCCTGTCTCGATTGTAATCATGTAATTGGATGTTGAACTTGGTAAATAAAAGCATCTTTTGACATAATATCTTAAAAGTTTCTCTACTGTTTCGTACTGACTATGACCGAGATTCAGCTACACCAATAAATACTTTGTATTTCACGCTGTGTTCAATAAGTTTATTTGAGAAAAATCTTTTCCATGTAGCGCATATTGCACTTTTTGCTTTAACCAGCTTATCTTTTAAGTGAGGTTCCATGTTTAGATTACTGGTGATCATCACTCTAAGATATCTATAACTTTTAACCACTTTAATTGGTTCTCCGTTAAAGTGCCATTTCTCATTTCATAATTATAATTACTTTTGATTTAATGAGGTTTACGGTGAAATTCCATGATTCGCAGTACCGATGCAGACGATTTGTCATGAGTGATGGGAACTTTCCTCTACTTATCAGACTCTCTTCACATATAGAACAAAGTGCATTGCTTGCTGCCTTTAGATCGAACGGAGGTTAAACAGTTGAACAGCTAGAGAACGAATCTCATATTTCAAATCCAAATAGCACCACAACAAGCGCAACTCGCATCTACATAAATGAGAGTTTAACTCAAGAGAACAGCTCTCTATTGCGTAATGCTCTTCAACTACGCAGAAAAGGTCTATTGTTTTCGGCAAGAACTCGTAATGGTCATGTTTTCATTAGAAAGACTAAAGATGACACTGAGGTGAAAATTGAATCAACTACAAAACTCACTTGATTGATCACTTTGATGTCCCTCTCCTTACCTTTCCCACCGTCATCGATGTTAACCGATTTGGAGCATATTCACCATAGCTACGTTTATGTATAAGTATATTATCATTAATTTAAAAAAAAAATATTGTACTCCTTATATTTACATAATATCTCTTTTTTTTAATTTTAATTTTAAATTTAATTTTTTTTCTTTTCTTACTCTCATTTTTCTATAATTTCTTCTATTTCTTTTTTCTCTTTTATACAGCCTTCTATTTTCTTCTTTTTTTTTAACTTAACTTTGGCTATTTTTTCTCTCGTTGTTATTGCTTTTATTTCAATTAATACTTAAATATTGTGCTCCAACTATTTTTTTTCTGTACCTACGCGTTGCCGTTGTGATGGAAAATGTGGGTAGCGAAACTTGTGTTCGGTCAGTTATGAAAATTTTATCGAATGCTCGTGAGGGTTTTTAAATATGTTATCTTAATGCTCGAAGTTTGAATTTACCAAAATTAGACTATTTAAAGTTTATTTTACAAGGGTTAGAAATTGATTTAATTTGCGTTACTGAAACTTGGTGGGGTTCTGGTTCTGAATACAGCAATTCAGCAAGTATAGATATTTTATACAATATCCCTGGATATAAACTCATTCGCAATGATAGAGTTACTGCGACTACTGGGGGTGGAGTTGCGGTGTAGTGTAGGACATCATTAAAGTCAAAAATACTAAGTAAGTCTGATGGTGGTGAAGTAGAATATCTTTTAATTGAAATAAGCGATGGTAACATAAAATGCCTTGTTGGTGTAGCTTATAATCCTAAACGAGTTTACTCTCCAGAACCATTATTTTCAGCTCTCCACGATTTAACCGCTCTAATGAACATATTATTATATGTGGTGACCTTAATGCTGATCTATTAAAATCTGACACTAAGCTCATCAACTTTTAGATTTTACTGCTGCCTCCGGATTGTCCATAGTTAATTCCTATGCTACACGTTTTGCTCCAAATGCTCCCCCCAGTCTTCTTGATGTCATAATGGTTTCAAATCGATCAAATGTTTTACTTCATGATCAGCTCTCTCTTGCGGGTGTATCTGATCATGATTTATTGTTTTGCACCTATAATATTGACTTATCTCGTTCTTTATCGCCATCATTTTTCCAATATAGAGATTTCGAATCTATTGATGACAATGCTTTGCAGTTAGATGCCAGCCTTCCACCATGGCGTGTCTGTTTCTATACATCTGATACTGATTATATACTTTTTGACAGACATGTTCCTATTAAGTCCGTAGCAATTCGCAATATAAAAAGTGTCCTTGGGAGATATTCTGCCATGCTCGGAATCATTCCACCTTTATAACCCGCCGGGCGAAAAAAAAGTTTTTTTTTATCTAAGTTGAGTACTGACCAAAGCTCAAAAAAGCTTTGGAGTAATTTAAGGTACATTGGTATTGGAAAAATCAATGCTGTTGATAATGTTCCTGATGTAAACGTTCTTAATAATGTATTTATTTCCGGTATTATTGATAGTCCGCACTTTGTTCCTGATGATCGCCTTTCTTTCGCTTTTGACTTTGACTTTGATGTTGTATCTGAAATTGATGTTATAAATACCATACGCTCAATTAAATCTAATGCTGTTGGTGAGGATGGTATTCCCATTCGTTTTGTAAAAAAATCTTACTACATTTATTGAGTTGTCTTACACACATTATAAATTTTTGTATTACATCGTCTACTTTTCCTGATACTTGGAAACTAGCAAAAGTAATTCCAGTTCCGAAAAAAAATCAGCCCCTGTCGGTAAATGACTTTCGCCCTATTAGTATTTTACCTTGTCTTTCTAAAGTCTTCGAGAAAATTATTGCCAATCAAATCTCATCGTATCTCAATGAACATTATTTGTTATCTCCGATTCAATCTGGTTTTCGAGAACATCATAGCTGTTCTACAGCTATGGTAAAAATTGTCGATGACATTAGAGTTAAATATGATATGGATTACTTAACGGTACTTTGTTTGCTTGATTTTTCCAAGGCATTCGATCGTGTAGATCATAAGGTTCTCTGTCGAAAGCTGAGATTATATTGTGGATTCAGCGAAAGAGCAGTGTGTTTCATAAATAATTATTTAATTAATCGCCACCAAAGGGTTTTTTATGATGGCAATTCATCTCTCCTCGGAACACTAGTTTCAGGAGTTCCTCAAGGATCGATATTAGGGCCAATTTTATTTTGTATCTTCATCAATGACCTTCCCAAAGTATGCTCCAACGTATCAATTCATCTTTACGCGGATGACGCTCAAATATATCTATCACGGCCAATTGGACTTATTGAAGATCTTATTGCCAGAGTCAACGAAGATTTAAGTAATATTCACAACTGGTCAGTTTGTAGTGGATTAAATCTGAATCCAGCTAAATCACAACTAATTTGTATCTCAAAAAGACCTTACGATACCGCTGAAATACCACCTGTTTTCTTGAACAACATGCAAATCAAATTTGTTGACATTGTATGCAACCTTGGTTTTAAACTTAATCGTTCGTAGTCCGGAACCGACCAAATTAATCTTGTCATAGGGCGGATTTACGCTGGGTTGCGTAAACTCAATGTTTCTTCAAGCTTTACTCCAGTTGCTACAAAGCTTCGACTTATTAAGACTTTATTTTTGCCTATAATTGATTACTCTACGGTTGTATACTGCAAACTCGACTCCCACTCTCAGCATAAGTTACTAGTTGCTTTTAAAGACATGATAAGGTATGTGTACGGGTTGCGTCGGTACGAGCATATATCACATTATCATAAATTGATCCTTGGTTGTACATTTCAGCAATTTCTTGACAAAAGATGCTGTATTTTTATGCATAAAATCATTCAAAGCAAATTTCCAGTATATTTGTATGAAAAACTGATATTCGCTCAGTCTACCAGAACTCTAAATCTTATTAATCCTTACTTTCATATTTAAACACCTCACGTCTTTTCTTTATTCATGTGACTAAACTTTGGAATGCCCTACCCACGGCGATAAGAAAAATAATTGGAGCTAGAAAATTCAAAACCGCTGCATTCTTGCACTTTTCATCTATATTACAATAACAACTCGTTTTTTTAATTTTAATTTTCCTTTTACCCTCCATCTCTATTTTCTATTTACATTCTATTCTTTTTTTTACTATTTTCGCACTTTTCTTTTATTACCTATAGCTGATCTATTTCTTATTTTCACTTATTTTAGATAAGATACAATTTTGAATACATTGTTAATTAAAAGAATTATAATTATTTTTGTATCGATGTACATATGTGTTGGGATATAAGATCTCCCTGCTGGTTGCTCGATGATTCCGTCAAGAAAAATAAAAAGTGTTTTTTTTTTGTCGGTTGGTGTTAACAATTTTTATTTCTATGGTAGGTCTTACCTCGTGGAGGGTTTAATCAAGAAGAAGGATACAGAAACAAAAAAAGTATGGAATTGGTTTCCGATTTTAGAGAAAAGTCAACTGGTATACAATTTAAGAGACATCTAAGTGTCAGAATTAAAATAACTACAATAATTTAGCTAGATCTGTTTAAATTAACATTTAGAACTGAACATTGCCGGCCGCCTTGCAACAACGGCTGTAAGAGACATAGTTATAGCAATTTTCGGAAGAACCTCTTAAATAAAACATAAATATAAATTTATATATACATACCTATATAAAGTTAAATATTACAATATTCATAATAAGATAATTCAAAAATAAAAGATACAATAAGCGAGCATTATCTAAATCAGTGCAAAATAGGCATCTATAAAACAGATGTTAAATAAACTAATAGATATTTGTTTTTTACAATTTGACAAGAAATTCCTGAAGCCTGTTATGATGCAGTTAGAACACAAAGTTTGACAATTGGACGGGTTATGACTCCATTTTGAGTTTTTAAGTCCACGACACGTACTCGACTATCAGCTCCTTGATAGACCTTGATTACTCGACCTAAGCGCCATTCGTTTGGGGGAAGATTTTCATCCTTTATGACAACTAGATCATTTAAAGCTAAGTCTCTCTTGGGAAACTTCCATTTGTATCTTTTGTTCATTTCTATCAAATACTCGTTCTTCCATGTTCTACAAAATTGTTGATGCAAAATTTGTTTCCTTTCCCAACGCTTAATAAAACTCAGGGAACTTTCGTCTGCAACAGGCTCTAGAGGAGCTAGCAGAGGTCCACCTATAAGAAAATGCCCTGGAGTCAACGGAGGAATGTCAGATGGATTTTCTGATATAGAGGAAATAGGTCTGGAGTTAAGACAAGCTTCAATTCTGGTAAGAAGAGTAGAAAACTCTTCGAAAGTAAATTTGTTGGTTCCCGCAACTTTTCTAAAATGAAGTTTGAAGCTCTTTACACCAGCTTCCCATAAACCTCCCATATGGGGAGCACCGGGGGGAATAAATTTCCACTCGAAATTTCTGTCTTTATATTGTCGTGACACTTCCGGAGATAAGGATTGAACGAATTTTTTAAATTCACTAGCCAGAATTTTACTGGCACCTACCAAATTAGTCCCATTGTCTGAGTATATTGTTTTAGGCATACCTCTCCGCGCAATGAATCTTTTTAAGGCTGCTAAGAATGTTTGAGCCGTCAAGTCACTTGTGGCTTCCAAATGGATTGCCTTAGTAGCAAAGCATACAAAGAGACAGACATAACCTTTAGTGATGCGGCAATTTCGTCCTGCAAAACTTTTTATTAGAAATGGACCTGCAAAATCTAAGCCTGTTATATTAAAGGGAGATGAGATTTGAGTTCTCTCACGTGGCAATGCCCCCATAAGCTGTCTTTCCATTTCCCTTTTATTGATAATGCATTTTTTGCAGGCGTTTACATGTTTTTTCACTAAATTTTTTATCTTTGGTATCCAAAACTCACATCTTATCAAACGGACCACCAGTTGATTTCCTCCATGAAGAGATATTTTATGAAGGAATTGCACGAGTTGACTTAATATCTTTGCTTGATATGGCAATAGAATTGGATATTTCTCGTTATAAGAAAGCGTGGATGAAGTTAGTCTGCTATCAGACCGCATAATTTGGTTCGGATCCATTATCGGGTTAAGATTGGCTAATGAGCTTTTTCTTGGTATTAGTTCATTTTTGGAAAGAGCCTGGTATTCGTCGTTAAAATAAAACGACTGAGTCAAACGAATAATGCGATTTTTAGCATTAGTCATTTCGTCTTGACTTATTATCCATGAAGAACGGGAAAAGTTTTGTTTTAAAGGGCGATGGGTTCTTTCAAAAAATCTAAGTATGTAGCACATTACACGTAATGTCTTAGACCATGATGAAAATCTCTCCACAATGGTTTCGATGCTGGGTGTTAGAGATGTTTGATTTGATTTGATTGGCCTAAGTTCAAGGTCTGTTACTTCAATTTGGTTTAAAACAGATTTAGGCCACGTAGATGACGCTTGAGAAAGCCATGATGGACCATGCCACCACAAGCTGCTCAACTTGAGTTCCTTCGGAGATAAGCCTCTTGTTGGTAAGTCAGCTGGATTATCCGCTGACCGAACATGGTTCCATTTGGCGTTGGGTACATTTGTTTGAATTTGGGAAACACGATTGCCAACAAACGTTTTCCAAGTACATGGAGGTTTGCTTAGCCATGACAACACTATGGAGCTATCTGTCCATAAAAATAATTCATGTTGTGAACAGTCAAGTTGAGTTATAATTTTTTTATAAAGATTGGATAATAAAACCGCGCCGCAAAGTTCAAGCCTTGGTAAGGCAAGCTGTTTTACTGGGGCAACCTTACTTTTACAACAAAGAAGATTGCAAGACCAGCTGTCTTCGCTGTGCTGAACGCGGATATAGAATGTTGCTGCATAAGCTTGCTCGGAGGCGTCTGAAAATCCATGAATTTGGATTGAATCTGAAGGACTATAGTTTATCCAGCGAGGTATTTGAAGCTCGCGTATATCACACAGGTTAGCAAAAAAGATTTCCCAGCGGTGACACGTTAGGGGCACAAGATGTGTGTCCCAGGACGTCCCATCACGCCAAATTTGCTGCATTATGATTTTCGCAGTAATTATTATTGGAGCTAACCATCCTGCAGGATCAAATAGCCTAGCAATAACAGAAAGAACTGCTCTTTTTGTTAAAAGATAATCTTCCTTTAAGGCGTTGAAAGAAAAGTGAAAGGAATCTAATTTCGCATTCCACTGAATTCCAAGGGTTTTGGAAATACTTTTATCTTCTAATTGAAGAAAATCTTGATCGTAACGATCCGAAGAAGGAATATCTTCAATTAGATGTATGCAGTTTGATGTCCATTTCCTTAAGCAAAACCCAGCTGATTTTAAAGCTTGAGATAGTTGACGTTGGGCTTCCAAAGCTGTTGTAACGTCATGAGCTCCAGAAAGGACATCGTCGACATAGAATTCATTTTTAAGAATAGCAGAAGCAAGAGGAAAAGTCTGTTGCACATCCTCTGCCAGTTGTAACAAGGTGCGTATCGCTAAGTAAGGTGCGCAATTTACGCCAAATGTTACGGTTTTAAGTTCACAATCTTCAATATTGTTGTCCGCGGATCTGCGAAATAAAATTCGTTGATAAGTGCTGTGTTCAGGATGAACTAATATTTGGCGGTACATCTTTTCGATATCCGCATTAAAAACAAACTTATAGAAACGCCATTTCAAAATAAGAGTCATAAGATCAGTTTGCAAAGATGGGCCTGTATATAACATATCGTTAAGACTAGTTCCATTGCTGAAAGATCTTGAAGCATTAAAAACGACTCTGATCTTTGTAGTGGTACTGTCAGCCTTTATAACAGAATGATGCGGTAGGTAATAAGAACATATTTGATTTTTTTGAATAAGTTCCTCCGATGGAACAACTTTCATATGCCCGAGTGTTATGTATTCTTCCAAAACCTGATTATATTTGACATGAAATTCTGGATGAGCCTTTAACGAATTTTCCATACGAGTAAATTGCCTAAGAGCAATGTTTCTTGAATGTCCAAGAGTTAAGATTGGTGTTTTAAATGGAAGATGAACTATATAACGACCTTCAGCGTTTCTGGTCGTTGTTTCAGAAAACAAACGTTCGCATAATTCATCTTCATGAGACAGAATAGGTTTGTCAGGAATCTCTTCGATCTTCCAAAACTTTGCAATCTGTTGATCGATTGAGCTTTCACAAATATACGATAAAGTAGTTGTGTTGCATTTAAAACTTTCTTGCCAAATATGGTGTTCTGGGCAACCATTGATCTGAAAACATCACGTTTAATACCTTCCTTTATAATTGAAGGATATAAGTCGGAACCAATGACAATATCTATTTTTGATCTCTCATAAAAATATGGATCTGCGAGATCAAAATCGAGAGGTTTTGAGACTTCTTCAGGAAGTATAAAACAGGAAGGTAAATCACCGGTGAGTTATTTTAAGACGATTGCATTAGCACATAAGGTAAATGACGGAACATACTTAGAGCCGATACAGAGTGTACACAGTTTAGAAGAGTGAGCAGTTACTACCGCACTCATACCTGCTATCTGCGCTTGAATTGGTTTAACTGGTAAACTTAATTTTCTTTGAGTATCTTCAGATATCAAAGTTACTTCTGAGCCACTATCTATAAGTGCTCGCAAAGTATATGTATTCCCTAGATGAAAAATATTAATCAAGGCCGTTGCCAAAAGAATTCGTTGGTTATTTTGAGTGAAGCAAGTATTCACTTGATGGGAATTTATAGGTGCAGTGGACTGTATTTGTTGTGGTTTAAATTCAGTAGATTGCAACGTCTGTTCTCTTAAAGTGGATGCAACGGATTGAGATGAATCAGGAGAAGTATGTAAGAGTGAATGATGTCTTTTCTTACACTCTGAGCAATGATAATTGCTTCGACAAGTTTTAACTTCATGGGAAGGAGATAAACAGTTTTGGCAAAATTTCAAAGCGTTTACCTTTGAAATTCTTTCGCCCACATTTAATTCCAAAAACTTACGACACATTCGAAGTGGGTGAGAACCTTGGCACATTTTACAACTGAAATTATAAACTTTGGCATGAAGGGCCTTGTGTTTTTGCTTTTGGTTTGGCTCAGAATTATTTGCTTTAGACTTATGACCTTTAGGATTTGATGAAAACTTGAGATCGGATACGGTTTCGAGTACCCTATACCTATTGGTTAAGAAAAGATCCATCTCGTTCCAGGTGGGAATTTCAAGTGGGCTTTTTATTAACTGCTCCCATAAAGAAAGTGTGCTTTCAGGGAGCCGGTTTGAGCAAAGGTACACAAGAATAGGGTCCCAAGAATCTATCGAAATATTATGGGCCTTTAGGATTGATAAGCAATCGTTAATATTTCTTTGTAAATCCTTTATGTCTTCGCCCGATTCAAATGATATGTTGGGTAGGTTAAAAAGATTCTTTATTTGATTAATTACCAAAATTCTACGATTTTCATATTGATCAGAAAGTGCTTTCCAAGCCAACTCAAAATTATCGATAGTAAGAGGAAATTTTGATACTATATTATAGGCATCGCCTTTTGTCTTTGAACGAAGATGGAATAATTTTTGAACCGCGCACAGCTTCGGGTGGTTTATATAAACCGCGGTGAACATATCTCTAAACGATGGCCAAGTGAGATAGTCACCATAGAAAATCTCCGTGTCACAAGGAGGAACTTTGATACACGGACTGCTGTTCTTGGTAACCGCACTTAAACTCACTTTTTCCTCGTCATCTTTGATGAGTTTCAATTTATTACCTGCATCTATAAGTTCACTTAAAAACCCAATATAGTTGTTCGATGAAGTTCTATATTTAGCCTTAACTGATTCTAAATGTTCCTCGTTATTTTCAATTAAACAGGCACCATAGCACGATTTAATTGTTGCCCAAAGTTTCTTTAACTCCGCTTTGGAAGTTTCTATATAGGTAATGGATTTATCTACAATTGGAGTTTCCGTATAGGAAGATTGAAATTGAACCAGCTGATCGGCAGCAGCAATAAACTCGTCTAGTACAGTCATACTTTTCAGAAATTCTAACCACAAAGTTTTTAGAGACGAAAAAGATTTTAAAGAAACGTAGCTTTCAAACTTTGTGCAAACCAACACTATCAATCCTAGCTTTAAATTAACAAATTAAATCAATTTTTAACTAGATATTGCCCTTAAAGTGCAATATGGCTTAAGAATGTAAATTCTATTTTTAATAAATTTATGTTTTAAAAGTTAAATGCACTGATTTTTAATAAAGCACGCACCTGTTATGAAATTTATGATGACTTTCTCTCTTTACAGATGTTTTTTTTTTTTTTAAGATGTTCTGGTGGCTCCTTATCAATTGAGTGGATTTTTGTTTTATTATCTTCGATAAAAAAAAACACTGATGCTGATGATTGGTTGCGATGTGGAATGGAAGATAATGACTGATGGCTAGCGAACTGAAGTTGCTGCAATGAAGATAGAGATGATGACTAACGGTTGATGAGCTGATTTTGCAAAGCTGAATTCAGAGTGTCAAGAACTTAAGCTCTTTGTATTGCAGAACCAGTTATTGTGATCTTAGTTGATCGGTTGGTGGGGCAAGATGACGGAAACTCTAATGATGGTGAGCTGAATACTTCAGGGCAATTTTTGTGATCTTGGCCGGTCGGTCGGTGGGACAAGATGATGAAGGTTCTGATGATTGTGAGCTGATTACTGCAGGGCAGTTTTGTGATTTTGGTTGATCGGTTGGTGGGGCAAGATGATGGAAACTCTGATGATGGTGAGCTGAATACTTCAGGGCAATTTTTGTGATCTTGGCCGGTCGGTCGGTGGGACAAGATGATGAAGGTTCTGATGATTGTGAGCTGATTACTGCAGGGCAGTTTTGTGATTTTGGTTGATCGGTTGGTGGGGCAAGATGATGGAAACTCTGATGATGGTGAGCTGAATACTTCAGGGCAATTTTTGTGAGCTGATTACTGCAGGGCAGTTTTGTGTATGATGGATTGCGAATCTTGGAGAATCGCTTGCAGATTTCGACGATGATGATGATCTGTAGAGTATTTTGCTGTAGGTAACAAATTTCGGAGATCTTTTCAGATCAATGTTCGGTTTTTTCTTTTAGAAAAGCTGATTTAAGAGCAAGCTGGTTCATTTGCTTGCATTTATTTTCTAGAATCTGCTTGGAATTTGCGACTATTTTCAAACACGTTTCTGGACTTAGTGCTGATTTAGTTTGAGAGATAATTCTCTTGATTTCGACGGATTTGAGCGGTTTTGTAGTTTTATACTGCTTGATGAGCTCGATGATAAATATCGTAAACCAAGAATGTTGATTCCCTCGATGGATGAATATATTTAGGAATATATTATTCGGTTTAGGAATATATTATTCGGTTCGTTGGACCAAATGTTGGGATATAAGATCTCCCTGCTGGTGATGATGATTCCGTCAAGAAAAATAAAAAGTGTTTTTTTTTTGTCGGTTGGTGTTAACAATTTTTATTTCTATGGTAGGTCTTACCTCGTGGAGGGTTTAATCAAGAAGAAGGATAAAGAAACAAAAAAAGTATGGAATTGGTTTCCGATTTTAGAGAAAAGTCAACTGGTATACAATTTAAGAGACATCTAAGTGTCAGAATTAAAATAACTACAATAATTTAGCTAGATCTGTTTAAATTAACATTTAGAACTGAACAATATGTATTATACCTTAATATTATTATTTTATATGTATTTAAATTCATTTATCCTTCATTTTATGTACTGTAAAAGACTATGTCTTATTTGTACAATGGAACTAAATAAAAATTAAATTGAATCGATTCTCCCTACCCTCTTCTTTTGCTATTCTCGCATTGAGATCACCGATTATCATAATATTATCGTAGTTACTGTGCTCGATTAAATTATATAAAATTGTAAAATCTCTTTCCCAATGATTGCAATTAATGTACGTAGGAATTATCAAATAATTAGTTGAGTCTACGACGATTTTCAAAACGTTGTCATCATCTACAGCTTCAAATTTACAGCTAATGTTGATTTTATTTTTTGTATGTCCAAAGAAGCAACCTCCACTTGCTCTTCCTCTCGTACTTTGTTTATATTATATATATAATATAATATATATATATTTAAGATTGATAAATCGACTAATGTATAACTTGTGATCTTCCTCTACTAAAAATTTTTCACAAAGAAAAACAATATCATACGTATTTATAAATTCATAAAATTTCATGTATATATACTTATTGTTAAGACCTGAGATATTAGCTGTGTTTTATTTTCCCCAAGATCCGAACCAGATTGGATTTGCTTACAAAAATACATGTATAACAAAAACAACACAAGATCCAACTTTGTTTTGAATTTGGAATTCAAAATCCATTTTGAACAGACACCCTTAATTTGTAAATGTCGTCAGTAGTATAAAGAAAAAAGACAAAGGGTGTATACGAATAAAAAAAAAGAAAGGAAAAAAAGAGTTGGGTATATAACGTATGACATGGAGATCCTGGGTTGTTTTATTTTCCTGATCTGATCTGGATGGGATCTGGGGGAAAATAAAACGCAGCTATTATAGCTTAATATTTTATATTCCTTACTTAGATCTACTGATTTATTTGAATGGCCTATATGCCCTATATACCCTATGCTAAATTTGATGAATTGAGTATTGTCACTACTAAATTGTTTCTGAAGCGAAATATAGATGTCGCTCCTTGATGGTGTTCACCACTGTCATCTGTCATATTAGCTTCCACATTGAAACGCAGCTGATTGCTCTGATCGGTTTTATAAATTATATTTAACTCTGGAATTGCATTGTTGTTGTTATATAAAAGCCCAAATGATAAACTCCATTGGAAAAGTTTTTCTCCACAAACATTCTGTCATCACGCACTAAAACTTTAATTTGCGGGTTAATTTCAATAAGTCTGCTTCGTATCTTTAGAAGTTGGTTTCGTTTCTGGCGTATTGTCGCGGGAAGATCTTTCGATGTGTTGCGCAGCGATGTTGATGATTTTAGTGCTGGGATCACTTGTTGTTTGGATTCCAGTTTCACTATGAAGTTCTTGAAATTCCTATTGCTCGATCTGATTTCGCGAATCTGCAAGCTAACTATGGTTTTTCATGGAGGCTCAATTATGGCATGGGGAGGTATAACTTCCGAAGGGTGAACGGAGTTGGCCATCGTTGATAATCGATTAACAGCAACGCGATACGTTGAGAAGATCCTTGAGGAACACGTCTTACCCTATATGGGGTTCATAGGGTACGATCAGTTCCTCTTTATGCGGCACAATGCACGACCTCATGCAGCGCGTTACGTATATGAATACCTTTAAGGCACAGGTATTCAATAACTTTTTGCGCGCAGTCCGGATTTAAATCTCATAGAGCATATCTAGGACATCCTAAAAATAAAGATAAAGTGCTCATCCCACTCCCTACAAACAATGGACGAGCTCAAGAATGGTGCACTGGCCGCTTGAGAGAGCTTATCGCGAAGGTATAATAAAAACACTATCAAGAGTATGCCAGATCGAATGCAGGCTGTAGTATGGCCAAGAGGATGGAACACGCGATACTGACACGTCTCAAAACCCCCCAAAAATACGTAATTTTTCATTTTATACTGTTTTTAATTTAAATGTTTTTTTTTTCTGAGAAAATGTGAAATTTTAAATTATCGATATCAAAAGTAAAGTTAACCTTTGAATTATCTTAAAAAGGCTTTAAAACAATCAAAATATGCACATTTAACATAATTACAATCAAATCATTAACAAACAAATATTTGAGGGCGAGTTACAACAAAAATCAAGTGTGGCCAAGATTCCGTGCCGCTGAGTGTATATTGATGGTATACCATTCACATTTCGTATTTTATGGAGCAAAATTAAAAATGTCTAATCCTTCGTTTACTTTGAATTAAATTCTTTTCGGATGGCTGCAGCTACGACTGTGCCTGTGGTGAGGATGTAAACAAAGTATTTTGCTACCCATGCTTTTTGTTCAGCCGCGATTCGCCATTTGCCATTCGCCAAATGAGTAACTGTCTACCCACTTTGCAATAGTACGGGATGTCCCTGTTTAGGTACAGACTTTTCTTTCTGTTAATAGAAAATTTCGTTAGAAAATTAAATTATTTGTCAGCCCACACAAATGAGTTACGGAGGTGAAAGGCGGTGACCCCTCTGGTTGGAAGGTCAGCAGGATTTTCTTTTTTTTGGCAATGTCTCCAGTCTGCTACTGACGTCAAATGGCGAATTCGGTTACTCGGCTCTGCACGTAGGGCTTCCAACACTGAGCATCATCTTGGATCCATCCGTGAGCAATCCTTGAATCTGTTCAGAGGAAAAATTTATGGACACAAACCTTTAGTGTGCCAATAAACTCTGGCGTAAGTACCTGCAATCCCGCACAGAGTCAAGTGCAATCCAACATAATGTCTGACCCAAAAAGCTTTTTCAATTTCATCAATGCAAAAAGAAAGTCTGATAGCTACCCTTCATATCTTTCGTATTTGAATACTAGTTCTGAAGATCTCATAATAATTAATAACTTATTTGCCCAATTCTTTAGCTAATTCTTTTTTACTAACACTACACAACCTGACTCAGATTATTTTTCTTATTTAGAGACCTGCCCTCAAACGTCACTTTCTTCAATCGTCATTCCCTCTTCTATCGTTGAATAACATACTTAAGGTAAAGTGTACTAGTGGTCCTGATGGCATACCCTTAATAATATTAAAATACTGCTTGACTTATTAAAGCCTTTGACCGCTCTCTTTCAATTTCACAAGGGATATTCCCATCCCGTTGGAAATACTCTTAAGTTATCCGGATCCATAAGGCCTTAAAAAAAGAAATATCTAATTACCGCCCCATCGCCAAACTGTCGTGTATTCCTAAACTAAAAAAAATGTAATATCCTTTAATTACAGCATAAAGCAATCGGTACTTAATAGAGTAAGGGCAACTAGGTGTACACTTTGCACAGAATCTTGATTTTTCATTCCATATTCTGAAAATTGCTAATAAGGCCAATGCAATGCTTGGTTTTATTAAACGTTGGAGCAAAGAATTTTCGAGTAGCTTCGTTACATCTTCCCTATAGGTACAATACAACTCTTTTGTTCGTCCCCACTTGAAATTTGCTAGTGTGGTATGCTCACCTCACTATTCTGCACACATTGATCGCATCGAATCTGTCCAGCGTAAATATGTACGTTTCGCACCAAGTTACTTTTTTTTTTTTACACTATCAGATCTTTGTCGAAGAGAGCTTAAGGCAAGCTACAACTAGCGACCAAAGATTTGCCAACACAAACTTGTGAATACTGGCTCATCACTTGGTGCAGTGTTAGTAGTTAGTAAGCAAATAACTACAACAAACGCACTCTAAATAAATAATTATAATCAAAATATGAAAACAAAAGAATACAAACAAGAATAAATAAACTAATACTAATAAAGTACAAACGTTTAAAATAAAAGCGTGGTATACACTAGTCTTCAATACAGTTTTAAGTTTAATATTTTTGTTTTTTGTGACCTTTATTGTAATTCAATATGTTGTTGTTTTTTGGGCTTTAGGTCAATGAAAAATAGATTTTTTTTATTTAACGCGACGTTTCGTCTATGATTATAGACATCATCAGGCTTTTATTTTTATCTGAAGCATAAGGAAAATATATATGTAATATGGTGTCTGTTAATTGCTTAACATTTGAAAAACTTTTGTGATGATAATACATATAATGATAAACTATGGTGAAAAAATAATAAATAAATGAATAAGTTGCTTACATTTTATGGAATAAACAGGGGCGGACTGGGAGCCAAAGGGCCTCCCGGGATTTTAAGAAAAAGTGCCACAAAATAATAAAATGAGTAGAAGTAAAGAAAAAAGATTATCTACGAAAACGACGATAAAAACTTTGTATCTATACAGAAGTAGTAGTACAAGTACCTAATTATTGACCCGCAAAAAAATTTAAATGATATCAAGATTAAATTTATTTTACCATTATCATAACACGTGCTTTAACAAATGCTTTGGAAATACACTTTATATGAAGATATCAAACCTTTTCTGTAATTTGGCTTCCTTGCAAGCTTAATATTCAGGTGAATCATCAGCTGATATATAAGATTGCATAAGTATGTTTAGGAAGACTGTTAAGATTGCTTTATTATGTTTTTTTATGATTCTATCTACTTCTCACACTCGTTATAAAATTGCTATTGTGTAATTATTTAGAAAAAGATTTTAATAATGAATTTAAATGCTCATCAGCTTTAAGTTTTATAAATAATCCCTAGTTTAAGAAATATCTCAAAATTGTTGATATTTCTAAATTAAAAAATGTAAATATGTATTATTATTTAAAGAATTTGTGCAACTTATTTTTTTTTATAAAAATGAGCCTAGAAATATTAGTAACGAAAAATCTGTCGATATTTGGGTAAAATTTTTTTAAAAGAATTCAGCCCCTAACTTTGAAAAACTATGTGGTTTTGTTTTTTCTTTGCTAATTTCGAATGCCAGCTCTGAAAGAATTTTCAGTTTTATGAAAAACTCATGGCGTGAAGAAAGAAATAAAGTTTCTATGTCGGTATAAGGAGCGAAATTTGTTGATTAAACAAAGTTTTAATATGACTTGTAGAGAATTCAAAGAATTGTGGTAAACTGAAATTGTTTCAAAAATCTCAGCAGACAAATACTTATAAAAAACCTACCTACTATTTACTTTGTAAAAATCTATGAAATTTTACTTTTAAAGACTGAAAATTTTGTTTTTATTATTAATTAACTTTTAATGTTGTTAACTTTTATAGTTTTCAATTTATTTTGTTTTTAGGTAATTCTTTATTTATTTATTTACACCTTAATTCGTTATGTTGTATGTTCACTCATAAATTATGAATGTTAAATAAAATACTGGTTTAAAATTGAAGACTTTTTTTTGAATAACAAATAAATCATAACTTTAAAGTTTTCGGAAAGTTTGTTATGTTCTCAAAATAAATTTGTCCCGCAAAGAAATTTTTCAAATCTGGCATTCCTATCGAGTGTATGTACATTTCTAATATGGTAACGACATTAATGAAATAACATAGAAAATATATGTATGTATGTATAACTAGCAGACCTGTGCTCGCCTTGCTTTCGCCTTTAGTCTAATAATGTGAAAAATAGTTTAATGACTTTTTTTGTTTATTATATTCAATAATATTAATATGTACTTACACTTACTTAAATGCAATCCAATGATAAGAATTTTGGCTTACTATCAAATAAAATTAAATAAAATTATGAATATTTGAAATTAAAAAAAAAATAATTTCGAAAAATGGGTGGGTTTTTTCGACTTTTGAAAATATTGCGTTCGGTGCTCGAGGTTGTAAACTTAGATGAGCATCACAAACCATTTAGTAAAAAATCGGAACTACTGGTTCTGGCCGGTTCTTATTTCTCTCTATTATAGTAAATAAATAAATCAAAAAATATTTGAAATTAAAAAAAAAAATAATTTCGAAAAATGGGTGGGTTTTTTCGACTTTTGAAAATATTGCGTTCGGTGCTCGAGGTTGTAAACTTAGATGAGCATCACAAACCATTTAGTAAAAAATCGGAACTACTGGTTCTGGCCGGTTCTTATTTCTCTCTATTATAATAAATAAATAAATTAAAAAATGGGTGGTGACAGCTCGTGTAGAACCAAGGCCTAGTGACTTACATTACAACACTCAACCATTCATGTGTGCGTGTTATTGCCAGGATTGAAGGGGACCTACAATTTTCTGTCGAATCCGAACGGCTAAAACGAGAATCACTTTTTCATAGACGATCTGTCGATTCTTCGCAAGATGCAGTAGCCCGTGACAAAAAAATTCTGTTTCTTAAAGTGGAATAGGCAAGGAATCGAACCCAAGACCTTCGGCGTAACAGTCCTATACGCACTAACCATTACGCCACGGCCTACTACCTACTAAAAATCATTCTAAATTTGGGTTACATTTTGGAAATTGGACTACAAACTTTGTCAACTTCTGTGTCTGTGTTAGGAAAAAAGGACTTAAACATAAAAAGTTATGTTTAGCTTCGTATGCAGTAAAGAGAAATGTAACTTGATTTTTGAAAACATTGCTGCAATAATGCAAACTTTATAATTAATGTTTCTTTTACAAAAACTCCGAAAATACTCATAACAATCGAAATATCGTTTTGTACTTTTTTATTTTTTTTTTTCTGTGGCACTGAAATATGTATCATCAACTGCCGTTTGAAATTTTTTGTACTTTCGTTGATATTAAACATTTCCCCGAAAGATTTGTAGTTTTTCGCTGCAACATCCACTTCATTTTTATTCTTTACTCGTCTTTTGGAAGCTCTCTTATTCAATTTTGTGAGAAAGTTTTCCTTTAAATTAACTTAAAGTATTTCCAAAACCTATAGAATATAGTTAACTTTATAAAGAGCAATTTGGGGCCTCCTTAGGTTACAAATGGGGCCACAATACCTCAATATTTAGTAGCAACCACCCTAACTAAAGTTTCGTTTGATATGTCTAGGAGTACGGTGGGGCCTCAATATTAATTCCACGGGTCATCAATACAATTGTGAGGAACCAATAGCTTTATAGTAACTGTGGAGGCCCTAAATAGGGCCGTGTGGGCCTCCTGAACTTCCATTGGGGCCACAAAAGCTGTATATTTACTGTAAGGCTCCTATGAAATCCAATTTTATGAACAAAATTTCTTTAAAAAGTACAGAAAGTACTGCAGGAGCTTTTGTGCATATTTTACTCGCCCAGGGGCCCACTGGGCAAAATCCCGGTTGCCCGGTGGCCCAGACCGCCCCTGGGAATAAACACTATTAATATTCGAAAACACAAATAAATAGCATTTATATTGCACTTTCTAACATTAATATTGCACTAATGTAAAATGGAAACTATCTTGCACTCAGGACTTTACTAAACAATGTACATTTTTAACCAATACCAAAAATAAAACAAGGCATGAAATGATTATGATGGGCAGGGTATTACGGGGATCTGGATCGTTTTATCATCTTCTTTTTTGTCTCCAGTAGGTGTTTGTAATGGGGGCTCACACAGTCAAGGTCCGTTTTTCGGTTCATCGTGTTGTCAGTATTTATTATATGCAAAGTTTCTATTGTCATCCTCTTATTCTAGTGTGTTTCTCGCTGGATTATTTTAGTGTCGTCATAATTAGGTTGGTGGTTCTCTATGATGCAGTGGGTTGCCAACGCTGTTTTTTGTGATGCATTTGATTTGAGATCTGATTTGTGTCCGGTTATTCTATTTTTAAGTTTTTGTTTTGTGGTTCCGACACACACTTGTTCACACGTCTTATCTTTTTTCCCGTTGCATGTTTTTTTGTAGATCAAGTTAAA
This sequence comes from Epistrophe grossulariae, assembly GCA_929447395.1. NCBI lineage: Eukaryota > Metazoa > Arthropoda > Insecta > Diptera > Syrphidae > Epistrophe > Epistrophe grossulariae. The sequence continues at coordinate 52,739,444 of OV839569.1, read as the reverse complement.
ATCTTCCATAAGTATAATTTTTGTTTCTAGTTTGCTGAAAATTTGTCCCAAGTTGTTTGTGGAGCACATGGCTATGTCATATTTTTCTTTATTAATGAAAGAAGCTTGCTTAAATCTGTCTGCTATATGCTTTACATAGACAAACGATTTGTATTTAATGGTTGTGGGTTCGTCTTTATTTTCTCTTTGAATGGTTGTTGGTTTTTGTTTACGTATTAGTGTTTTTTTATCAAACTTAGTGGAAAGCTATTATTTAAAAGGATGTTTTTGATTTTATTTTTGTTTCCGGCATGAAATTCGGGATCACTGATATAAAGAACCTTGTTAATCAAACTTTGGGCAGTGTTAATAATGGTTTGTTTCGGGTGCTGTGAGTTGAAGTTTACGATTTTTCCTGATGACGTTGATTTCTGGTACCAATCTAATTTCAACCTTCCTTTTCTTCTAATTACAACCGTATCCGTATGGTAATTTTTGTTCTTCTTTAATTTCGACGGTAAATTGTAATTTTTGGTGGTAACTATTCAGTATTTCTAAGGTTTTACCAATTTCAGAAGCTTTGACTATAGCAAATATGTCGTCGACATACTTTGTTAAAATTCTGGGTTTGGTTTTAAGCTTTCTTAAGGAAACTTCAAGCAGGTATTCCAAAATTATGTCCGCTATGATTGGTGATGCTGGATTTCCCACTGGCATGCCATTACGTTGTTGATAAATTTTGTCTTCATACATTAGGTAATTATTATCAATCACCCAAAAACGTAACAATCCCATAGAAGTTTGTCGTTTTATTTTCGTATGTTCTTTAATACTATCCCATTTTTTATTTATGAGTTCCAGTGCCTTTTTACTGGTATATTTGTAAAGAGCGACACTACGTCAAAAGAACCCAGGGATTCGTTGTCGTTAATATGTATGTTGTCAAGTTTGGTTTTGAAACCGAGTGAATTTTTAACGTCTAAAGTCAAATTTCGTAGAATTCCGATGAGATACCGTAAGAGATTGTAGCATGGTACTTTCGTCGAAGAACATATCGGTCGTAAAGATAGTTCTGGCTTATGAATTTTTGGAAGTCCATAGATTCTCGGTGCAATGGTTCGTCATTCTTTGTTTTTCAAATTTATCAATTATGTTCTTAGCATAGAGATCTTTTATGAAATTGTTATTTTTAGTTTGTAGTGTATTAGTTGGGTCAGTTATTATGGGCCAGTATATGTTTCTATCTCCATCATGATTTTCATTTTGGATTTGTATTCGTCTCTGTACATAACTACCGTAACGTTACCTTTATCAGCAGGGATGACTATTATTTCATTGTTTTTTTGTAGGAATCCCTTCGTTTCTTTTAGAATATAGTTCAAATATCTGTGTAGATCGTTTAACTGATGGGTTTTTAAGCTATTATCACAGATAATAAACTATACAGATGTAGCATCCCCATAGAAAAAAATGTACCAATTTATTTTTACACCACGCAGACCATAGAGTAAATATATTATCTAGAGAACCGACTTCAGGGCTTTTTCTCTTTCTGCCTACAAGCTGCACTGAGAGATTTCCTCCACAAGGGTGAGCATGTGTTGATTGCCCTAATGCATTTTAAATGGACCGCACCAACACAATTACACTACTGTGGATGTTGCTCAGTTTTGAGCAAATAAATTGGATAGGTCGTTAAGATATTCAAAAAAATGAATCCGTTGAATTCAAAAACTGAAAAATAAAAGTAGTTTATTGGTAAATTACCTTTTTGAGTCCTTTTCAATAAAAATATATATTAAATAAAGTTTACTGTTGCTTTAAGCATAAAGCTAGGACCGTACTCGGCGGAACTGCACTTCAGCGGAACTGAACTTCACGACTTATTTGTAGGAAATTGTATGAGCTATATCGCACTAAGCGACAACTGCACTTCACGGCGCGACACTATGCGACAAAGTAAGTAATCTGACCAACTGTGTCGCAACGTGAAGTTTCGTTCAGTTTCGTCGGTGTCGCTGAAGTGCAGTTCTGCCTAGTGCGGTTCTACCTTAAGAATAAAGTCATATTTCTGAATAATTAGACTGAAAACAACACAAAATTGAATCTAATAGTAGAAGCGCACCCTTTGAACCCCCCTTAAAGTGAGCATACACCTTTACATCCACCAAATACCATAGCCCAGTTTTGCCCAAAGTATTCTGACAGATGAAAGAAAACTAAATTGAAACGTCAAATCAAATGGACATACAAAAAACCTCTGAACAAGTATTGAATTTTAATAAATTGATATTTTGAATTTACTTAAAGAAAAAATACCGAACAATTAACATTGCTAAAGGCAGCGAAATTTTTAGCACAATATGTTGATCAGCACGAATTGGGATTTACTGCAGGAAACAAATTATTTTTCGAGAAACGATTATCTGGATGGAACAATGGAGTCTTATCTCAAGTCCGGCATAAGTCCAATGAAGTCAAAGGCACAGTTATTGGTATTGACTTGGGAACAACAAATTGCTGGCATGAAAGTTTTCGAGAACTTGGTAGGAGCCAGAACTACACACAAAATATTGCAATGCAAGGTCTAAAAAAGCAGCTGAAAAAAGCAAAGATCGAGTTATCATCATCCCAACAAACAGGCATCAATTTACCATATCTAACAATAGACTCAGCTGGACCTCAACACATTAACTTAAAAATGAGCCGTTTGAAGTTAGAATCTCTTGTAGGAGATCTCATTAAAATGACCATTCAGCCACGTCAAAAGGCTCTAATCGATGCTGCGAAGTATCGAAATCATAAATTTGTGAAGTCTTGCTTGTAGGTGGCATGACAAGAATGCCAAAACTACAAACAACAGTTCAAGATATATTTGAACGACAGCCTTCACGTGCTATTAATCCCAATGAAGCTGTTGGTGCTGCAGTTCAAGGTGGTGTATTAGCCGGAGATGTTCCAGATGTACTCTTATTGGATTTTACGCCTCTGTCCCTTTGTATTGAGACAATTTGTGCTGTGTTTACAAAGTTGATTACAAGAAACAACTATTTCCAACAAAAAAACATGTTTTTTCAATAGCGGACGATGACAAACTCAAGTCGAAATCAAAGTGCACTAGGGCGAAAAAGAAATGGCATCGGACAACAAATTATTGAAGCTTTCACTTAAGTCGGCATTCCCCCAGCACCACGTAGAGTTCCTCGATTGAAGTGGTGTTTGACATTGATGCAAATGGTATTGTACATGTGTCCGCAAGCGACAAGAGGGAAATAATTAAACTTGTAAACCAAGGAGAAAGTATTATTCGTGATACATAAACCAAAATGGAAGAATGCAAGAGTCAATTGCTTCCTGAAGAGGTAAAATTAAACAGCGTACTAAATTATTTTTATAAACGTACAAATCTTTATTCTAGTGTGAAAAACTGAAAAGGGAACATTATTTTAAAACAAAAATTCAGCGGATCCAGAAGAAGTAAGAAAGGCAACAACTAAGCTCCAGCAAACATCCTTAAAGCTCTTCGAAATGGCATACAATAAGGTAGGTTATTAGTTCATATTTTAACAAAAAATGACTTATTAAATGTATGTAAATAATTATTTAGTTGGCTGCCGAACGAGAAAGAAGTTCATGTAGCAGTAGTGGTGAGGAAAAGCCATCTGAAAAACAAAAGAAGGAAGAAAAGAACTAATTGGAGGAAAGGGGGCTAGTTTTCATTACGTTTGCCCAGAAATTGGTCCTAACATTTGACCACTGTTGTAATTTTGAAAATACTTCGTGTTTGCTTTTATGCAAATTATTAAGTTCTCAGGTCGCATATTAATTTTTTGAGAAGGTTCAATCGAAGTTTTTGTATCTTATTGGAACTTCTTAAAACTCACATTTTCTATTGTAGGCATGTGCTAAAGCCTTCCGTTGAACTTTTGTTTGAAAATTAAAAATTGTGAACTTATCGCAGTTGGAATTTTTAAACTTGTTGCTTCATTATACATCTTTCGACTTTCTTTTGTTACAAAAACATAGAGTAGTATATTTAGTTTAATTAAATAATTTTATCACGTTAATGTTTATTTTTTAAGAGGGATTATTCGTTACATAAAATATGAACTGGTATAGTTATACAGTAAAATAATAAAAAAACTGTTAAAATAAGATTTGTTTTCTATTGCAGTGAAAATGAAGAAAAGTTAAAGCTTTGTTAAAATGAGCCACACGCGTTCCTCGTAGACAATAGATAATCATCATTTCTTTTTGGTGAAGCGCGATAGTAGATGTTTATGAATGATTGTCTGCGATCGAGTAACTCGGGTGACTCATAGCTTTAACTTTTCTTAAGTTCCACCGCAATAGAAACCCAACTTTATTTATTGGATACAGTCGAACATAGGAAGTTCCTAATTTATTTTGATGAGTCCTGTTCACATTCTGGATTGTATCGACTAAACAGATTGTAAACAGTAAAATTTTATATTGAGTTATGTTAATAAAAAAAAGTATTAATTTATATAATATTTAGTTATGAATAAGATAATAGCTAATCTTTTTACAAAATAAACATAATAAAACCTGATCAAAATTTAGTTACTCGTTTTATTTGCTTTTTTATAGTACAATTTTGAAATTTATTAGATAATTGCTTTTAATACACTAGTGGAAATTCTCATAAAAACTATACAATTTTGGATGCAATTTTTATGATTGCGCTAAGTGCAGACGATACTTTTTTTTAAATGTGGGATATTGGCTAGATGTGCTTTTACCAACGGAAACCAATTCAACAACCTTCATTGCTATAGCCTTTTGTATAGGATCGTTGCTTAATTCGTTTTGCATGATTTCATCACGCGCAAGATTATAGTCAATAAGCTGGACGGGTGTTTGTGGGTCGGAGTTGAGATTGGTACTTATGGCACTTTTTGGACATTTCGCGCGAAAAATTGATGATTTCCCCATAAAAAACTATAACCATGCAAAGAGTTTTTATCCGCTGCTGGTGATCCATTAAAAAACATCTTGCACCTTGTTTGGGCTCCATGAATAGGCCACCATCTTCAATTATGATCATACAATGTTCGGGATGAATACCAAGACCAGACAACTGTATATCTGGCTGCTGACCAGAAATTCTACCAACAACTATTGTGCGCTCCTGAAATATTAGTTGAATTATTTAAAATAGGTATAAACAAAATTGTTAATTTACCTTTATGTAATAAACTAATTATTCATTTAGGGACGGATCTGCATTCAAATTGACTTAAGAGTATTTATTCTTTTCCACCTTAATACCACTGGCCTGTACACTAATGCCCATTTTTCCCAAGGGCTTGTTGAAGTTCATTTTGTATTCGGTTTAGTTTTTACTAGCTTTTCTTCCCAAGTCTGAGAAATTTGCTTCATCAAATTTTCACTTTTAGCTAGTTTATCGTAGATATCCACTCGCTGAATATCACCTACAGGATAATCCTGGAGCAGAAAACAGAATCTTTACAGTATTAGAACCATCTAAATCCTTTTGTCTATCAAATAGTCTTGTTGTAATCCCTTGTGACAAAACAGCTGATGAAACAATTACAACTATTTGATGAATTACAATTTAAATTAAATACCGATATTTTCGTTGAAAAGAATTCAACAAATTTATTTCACATGACACAAATCACAACCGAGAACTGTCATTTTGACTTGATAAATAAAAAAAAATAAACGTCAACTTTTTGAGCTACTGACGCCATTTTATATTTGTATCAACAATTCACACGTATTCACGGACAGGGAATTTAAGAGAGTTTTGTCTCATTGAACAAAAAAAAAATTGAGGGTGTTTTAGGCAAGGGGGGTACGAGTCGGTTCTCTAGATAATATAGGTATAGCTTGAACCAAATCAGTTGGCCATTCTACTGCGCAGATCTCTTTAAATTTCTTTGCTCATCTCTTTAATTTTAAAAGATACACACAAATCACTGAAAAAAAGAAAAAAAAGATGTACATTCCAACGTTGTTGTCATAACCGCTGCTGCGATCATACTGAAGCACTAAGAAGGGTGAGTTTTGTTTATAGCTTCGCTCAGAGTAAATTAGAAATGGATTCAGCGTTGTGCTAAAGTGCCCAATTGGGCCATTTGGCCCCAAGTTTTGTATTTTGGCCCCATGCCCCGGGCCAACATGAAATGGCCCCAGTTTCAATAAATTCATAAATTTAAAAACAAACGTTCACAATAATAGAAAAAATACTTGATTTCATAAATTTAAAAAAATATCAAGTTTTCAACAAGCTCGCGTTATTTTCAAATTTTGTCGTATAATATATAAAGGTAATATTATTCTAAGAGAATTTGTAGAAAATGATGATGTATTGTTTTGACAAGCTTTAATAATGTAAGCTTTCATAAATCTGTCAGAAACGCATATATTTTTGAAATTATTACATTGAGCTTATTAATATTATCTATACTCAATTCAAAGGAATTAAGAATGAAGCCGTGCTCTGCTCTCCAATTATTTGATTAAAATTATTTGTGATTTTATAAGAATTCTGAAAATTTATTTGAATTTAATAGAAGAAATAGATTCATTTTTTAATTCTGGACCAACTCTGGAAAAATTAGCGAACAATATTTTAAATGACTATCTGTACAATGCAGTGCATTATGAAGAATGATTTCTTCTACCATAAAATTATTAAAACCGCAACAAACTAAACAAAGGAGTTATTTACTCATTTATGAGCGTTGAATGATTTTTTTTTAAATGAAAACCTGTCAATTTTTATTTAGCCTCTATAGAATTGAATAAAACAAATTAGGAGATATTGTAAATTTTACTTTCGTTTAAATTTAATTTATTCTTTTTTCTTAGAAATAATTCTTTGTTTTCTGAAAAAATAAATAAAATAAAAAAAAATATCAAAGAAATCATTTCGAAATGTGTCATTTTACTCCAATATCCCTAATTGGCCCCAAGAAATTTGAAATGGCCCCAAGAATGGCCCCAGGATTTTTTGTTCCAAGAACAACGCTGAATGGATTTCCAGCGATGGACTTTCCTTCATTGAGAGATGATCATGGAGTAATTTTTTTTCATAGCTTGATGTCTAAAAAAGTATTTTATCTCTGGTGGGATAAAAGAAAGAGATTTTTTAGGTGTAAACTTTACTTCGAAAAGTTAAGATTAAGAATTTTTGATTTTATTATTGGGACAAATTTAAGTGCACCTATAATAAAAAATAAATCTATTGCTTACACATAAAAAACTACCTGTGACATAGGATTAATTGATAAATAGTTAAGGGATTATTGTTTGTTTCTATGTTTTATGGTTTTATGATTTGTGGCTTAGGAACAGAGGATCCGTGGGCGATGTGTTTATATTTGTTTTATGGCGTTAGTGTTTATTTGATATATTTTTTGACCTGTGGGGTTTTGGGGAATCATTAATAGATCAGCGTTTATGAGTTTGAATAATTTTTACCTACTAGTTTTTAAGAATGAAATTTTTCATCAGAGGGAATTTACGTATTTAAAAGATATTTGCTTTGGTTTGGAAATCAGTTTTTAAAAAACAACAACGAGTTAAACAACTAAATTCATTTAAAAGAAATTTTCATGGATCCATTTAGAAAAGGAAAACCTATTGGAAGCCAGGCACGTATTATAGTTGTTAGAGTATATAATGAGAAAATGGAAGAAGCCAAGAATTTGTTTTTGGAAAATTCTGTGAGTTACGCAACCACACATACTGCCGAAATTTCTGGAATTTCTGAACGATCAATCAGAAGGATTATTAAGGAATACGAAGAGACAGGAGTTGCGAAATCACCAAATAAAAAAGTACCACATACGAAGTGGAAAACTGGACTAGACGAATTTGACATCACAACTATTCGGCGTATAATGCATAACTTCCACCAGGAGGAAAAGATGATGATATCTTTGAAAATGTTAAGAGAACGAGTCCAGGAAGACTTGGAGCTTAACTTAAGTATTACGTCTCTCAACAGGATTTTAAGAAGCAACGGGTTTAGCTACAAGAAAACGCAAAACAACCGGAAACTTCTTTGTGAAAGAAATGATATTAAACTCATGCGAGTGAAGTATCTGAGAAAAATCCGGGAATACAGATCAAAAGGATATGACATCATTTATTTGGACGAAAGCTATATTCACAGCTCACATACAAGGCCAAGGGCTTGGACTGATGACAGTAGCAGTGGGTTGAAGACGCCAATTTCAAAGGGACAGAGGTTGATAATGGCGCACGCTGGTGGTGAAAAAGGTTTTGTGAAAAACGCCTTTCTTTTATTCAAATCTGGAACGAAAACGGGAGACTATCACGACGACATGAACTTCGAAAATTTCTGCAAGTGGATGCAAGAACAGGTTTTGAATAACTTGGAGGAACCTTCAGTTATTGTAATGGACAACGCCTCGTATCACAATAAATTAGAAGAAAAACAAATTACTTCTGCTAGCAAGAAATCCGAGATGATACAATGGCTAACCGAAAACAATATTCCGCATACTATACAGATGTTGAAACTTGAACTGTATGAGGTAATAAAATGACACCGAGTTATACACAATCCAAAGCATAAGATTGACGATATTATTCACGATATGGGACATGAGGTTCTACGTTTACCACCCTATCATCCTGATCTCAATCCCATTGAAAATATTTGGGCAACTGTCAAGGCAAGAGTAGGCTCACGAAACACAACATTCAAAATATTAGATGTTCAAAAGTTAGCAGAAGAAGAATTTTCCAAAATAACGGCTGAGGATTGGCGAAAAGTGTGTGAAAAAGCCATAAGAACTGAGGAAGAATACTTTTCTCACGACCTGATGTGGGAGACAATTTCGGATTCAATTATAATTAATCCAGGTGACGACTCTTCAACCGACTATGATAGCGATATTAGTTCTTAAAAATTTGGTATATTTAAATGAATAATTATTATTTAATTTATATTATTGTTATTTATGTTATTTTATTATTTTGTTTTATATTTATTTCTGAAATACAAATGTATAATAATTATTTTAAATTAAAATAAATTAATGTTAATTATTCCTTACTTGCGGGTAAAAGTTATTAAAACCTAAGGAAATTTCATTCTTAAAAACTCGTAGGTAAAAATTATTCAAACTCGTAAACGCTGATCTATTAATGATTCCCCAAAACCCCACAGGTCATAACGCCATAAAACAAATATAAACACATCGCCCACGGATCCTCTGTTCCTAAGCCACAAATCATAAAACCATAAAACATAGAAACAAACAATAATCCCTTAACTATTTATCAATTAATCCTATGTCACAGGTAGTTTTTTATGTTTAACCCAATTGCGTTTTGCAAAATATTTCTTTTTTATAAGTGCGCTGAAATTATGCAAATAAAAAAAATTAAACTCATACATTCAATCTCATTTAAGATAAAAAAAAAACAAAGTTGAGTTAGGCACTGTAGAATTCAAGGAAAAATCTGGACTCATTAAATATCTTGCGTGCCATTTTTGTTCTCTTAAATCCTCTCTCTGCGCAACCGACCGTTGGCCAACTGAATTGGTTCAAGCTATACTCTATGACGCAGACGATCAACAGGCAAGAAAGCTCTTTTCCTGTTCATAGTAAAGCACAGAAAGAAAGCTATTTCTCTTGTGGAAAAAGGTCTCTCTTGCGTGCTCGCTCATATGTTTTCCCTCTTGCACTGTTACTCAGGATATAGGAATGAAATGAATGGGGAAAAATTGAATAAAAACGTGTTTTTTTGTTTCTGCAACACTATGCAGCAACGATCGAGAGGAAGATGAAAAACATTGCGATTATGTTTGTTTTTTTTTACTGTGTTGTATGTACGATTTTTTTAAGGTCGTCTGAGGCTGGCGACAAAAAATAAAAAGTATATGAACTCTTTTTCTTCTTTGCATCCATGGATGTTGGATATTATATTCTTTAATCTTTATGTGGGTAGGTAGAACATTTTTTTTTGGTGGTGGGGCTTATTTTTTTAAAGACGGAAAAATGTCTTCTTTTTTGTGTAGTTTTCGTATTCCTAGATTCGTTAGATCGGAGCATTTTTTGATTAGCTAGGTAAACATTATTTTTAATTTTATTTAGATAATTATTTTCCAGTTTCTTATATTAAGAAATTTATTTCTAAGGATTATTAATACATTTAAACATTCTGAACCTGTTGTTTGTAAAAGGAAACAAAAACAAAATAATTTAAAAATATGTATGTAATTATAATAAAATATTTAAATTTGATCTGATAGGTAGATTAGGTATACGTACCTACAAATCAAAAAAAATTTCTTTACAGTTGGAAATTTTACAAGGACACTTGGTAATATTCAGTACCGAGTAGTGTGGGACTTGTGCTGCACTAAAACCACTGGAAAATCAGGACCAGTTCTTCAATCCAAAATCGCATTCGGAGAAGTTTAAAGTTTTAATACTTTCCCATCGCTGTTAGACCATCAGCTCATGAGGCTTTTTTCTGCTTAATCTTCGAACATCATCTCTTACATTTAATACATTATCCATCTCGGAGTTAAAATGACTATGTAGTCGCTGATTATGTTAAACAGCGTGTTTACTAATCACTTCGGAAACCATTTTTATTTGTAGTTCACGATGTAACTATTTCTTATATACCAAGGGGCATTTATTACTCCACGAAGGACTTTATTTTTGGATGGTTTTAGCATTAATTTTCTTTGTATAACCCCACAATTGAATGCCATAAGTCCAAACTGTGCCTACGTTCTGTAACTCTCGCATCGTTAAAATTGGTCGAGAAACGTTGAAAAATGGAACAAAACTCATACGAATGTTTCAATCTTGATCGTTTCTCGACTGATTTTGTCGATGCGAGAGTTACAGATCGTAGGCACTGGTTTCAGTATTTTTTTGTATAGCATTATTTTGTTCTTGATAGAACGCATTTATCAGGCTTCACAATGCATTTATCAGGCACTTAAATGGCAGTATCATCTGCAAATGTAGCCAAGATATCATAATTGTCCACTGGAATTTCCTTAGTATATAACAAATACATTGTTGGTCCTAGGTCACTTCCTTGTGGTACACCGGCTTCAGTTTTATTAATTTCTGAATACTCTTGCTCGTACCGTACTCTAAAGGAATCGGTGTGTAACATAGGATTTCAGTATTTCGTAGAACTGCCTTGGGGGGTCTCTATGCAGTTTGTACTCAAATCCCAAACCTTGTCAAAGGCTTGAGCAACATCTAGAAATAGAGAGGAACACACTTTTTTTCTTCAATACCTTTTCAACAAAATCCGTAATTCGATGCGCTTGGTCTATCGTCGAACGTTTATTTCTAAATCCAAACTGATGGTTTGGGATTGGTTTTCATTTCTTCTATAACTTTGCTAAGACTTTTCATGAGCAGTTTTTCGAAAACTTTTGCCATAATTGGTATAAGACATATTGGCCTGTAGGAAGTTACTTCTGTTGGTAGCTTTCCTTGCTTAGGAATAACAATGATTTCTACAATTTTCCAATGATGTGGTATATATCGAAGCTTAAGACATGCGTTTATTTCTTTCGAAACCTGAGCAGTAACTAGAATATTCCCCTGTGCTTTTTTATTTGATAGCTTGTGTTGACACATGCTTTTTACTTCTTTGAGCGTAAAGAAGGGAATTTCCAATTCGTCGTTTCTATCAACAAAATGTAAATTATTTGTACCCAACTGCATTTTCTGGAAAGGGCTTAAAAACATTCAAGAGATGTTCCGCGAGGATTTCAGCTTTCTGTTTCGGGTTTGCAATCAACTTTCTGTCTTGTGCTTTGATAGGTGGATTTTGAATTTATGGTCTTTTTAGGCGTTTAGCTGCTTTCCATAATTATAATATTAATAATTAATTAATAAAATCGAAATATTTTGTACAGGTATTTATACGTTAGGTATATATAGTTTTGAGCAAAATTGTCCAGCTTATGCTTCGTCCTAATCTTTGAACCTTCCTTTATAAAATCCCCAAAATTTAAAAATCAACAAAAAATAACTAAAACGATTTTTCAGAAACATACCAATTTACAAATCTACCTCAATCAAACATCACCCCGATATATGACCAATAATGAATTGAATCTAGGCAAAAGCTATTTGATCTTTAATCAAATCTAGATGAAAATAATTGCATATACAAAATCAACAGCTAACCGAAGACGACGCTCTTCCCCGTAACTCATTAAATCTATTAAAAATAATACATAATTCAAAAAAACCTCTTCTCTGTGCAAACTGACATAAAATTTTCCTTGAATGAAACGTTCTTGTTTAAAGTACCTATTTAAATTAATTTTTATTTCAATTATTTTTTTCCAAACATTCTCAAAAAACCAATTTCAATATTTTTCTTCTTAACAAATATGTATATCATGAAGCGCACATGCAAAATACATATGTATATAATGAAACACACATATATATATCAAATTTGTCTCAAATTTCACCTGCGGTAGCACATAGCGACTAAAGATCATGAAAACAAAAACAATAGACACACGATTCCTAAAAAGAGAGAAGCAAACTGGTTTTATCCGTTCGTTTTTTTCTCATATCTCTTGATGGAGTAAAAGAAATAAGAAAACAAAAACAAATTGTGCGTTTTTTTCCGTGTGTAGCTCTCCCATAGGTCATAGGTTAGAGTAGTAGAGAAAATAAATTGAAATGTTGTCCCTTCTCTAAGAATTGCAACTTTTAAGAAAGCTCCTTTTTTTGGACGAATTTCGTTTTCATGGACATTTTTTCCCATATGGATGCTACATCTGTATATTTTATTATCTGTGCTATTATCTAACAAACGTGCAAATTTAGAACGAGCTTTTTCACGTGTATCGGTGTCCGATATCGTTTGAATACACTCTTCACCATCTGCAATTATTTTGAACAAAGTGTTCGCACTAGTATCAATGCCACTGGGAAAGGAAAATTTTGGACCAAGCGATAAAAGTAGTTTAATATTATCAGATATGGCAACCATGGTTCTGTTGACATTACAGTGTTGGGACTTGGCAGAAGCCAAAGAGTGGTAGAAAAGTTATCAAAAAAGTGGTAGAAAAGTGGTAGAAATTAAAAGCCATTTATATGTAACATATCGTTGATATATTCGATAACTTAATTGAAAATAAATCAAATACAAAAATAAAATAAATAAAATTTCAGTTCTTTATGTTTCAAAGATCACTTTATATCTAGAAGCAAGTCATATACATACATACAATTTCATTGTAGACTCGTTTCAAACCAAAAACTTAAATCTATAACAGCCGTTTGAATTAAAAATAAAATTGGTTAAGGCTTCAAAAATTACCATTATTTTTTTTTATATAAACCGTCAGAAAATCTAAATGAAGCATATTTTACTAATCTTCTGGAGGATTCAAATTTTGATCATTGAATAAAATTTCCCTTCCAGCTAAAATGGCAGTTGTTTTTTCCAATTCATTTATTTTTTCATTTTATAAATTTTTTAAATCGAAAAATTTACGTTCCGCAGCAACACGGCTATGCGGTAAGCAACAAAGCTCCAACATACATATATGAAGAAATGTTTTCAAACAATCAAACGCCATTGTGAAACAATGTCATCAGTTTTAAAAATTTGGAGTAAGTGATTTTCGCCAATCAGTTTTCTCTACTCATTATTAATCAATTCTAGGTTCATTATATTTGGTGAAAAATGTCTCGTCAGACCTAAAACTGACGGAATTGTCCATCAATGACGTTTTTTGGATTTAAATATTTTAATAATTTTAATTTATCGTTTGAAAAGTTAAATCTTTCTCCAATTTGAAAACATAATTCCACATAATAGGTGCACATCACTTTTCTTAATTCCATTAGTTTTTGTTCATCAATGTCATTTCCTAATGATTACCGTTCAAAGTTAAGGAAATTTTAGGTGTGGTTGTGATCGTATCTTATATGGCAATGTAAAAAGATAGGTGAAAGGTGAGTTGCAAAAAGTGGTAGAATTAGATTTTTAGGTGGTAGGTTTTCATGAACACCAAAAAGTGGTAGAAATACCACTTAAGTGGTAGAAGTCCCAACAATGGTTGACAAACCATTTGTCCTTGAAAGTTAGATTGTACTTTGCTCTCATCTTTCCTTTTAGAGCTAAGAATTTTTTATGTACTTGCCTGAGTTCTTCCGTCATGTTGGTGCAATATGTGTTCTCGTGTGAGAAGAAGGTTTCGCATTCTGCCTCTGTGAGTCTGGATGTAATGAGTTGTCTGCTTCTTGCAATGTTGTTCTGTATTTTAATAATATTTTTATATTTCATTGATATACAAATATTAAGTATGCGGCAGTGAAAATTGTATTTTGTTTTGTAAAGTGTACTGCTTATTTGGTCAAGTGTGTCAATTTCTTCGTTAAATATTTTATCAATATTTTTTTTGTTGTATTTACAATAAAGTTTGGAATTAATCCAAGCTTTCTGCACCTGAGCAAAAAGTTTTTACTTTATATTGTATTGATGTTGCTTGTGTTAAGTTTTCTATAGTTTTTCATATGTGTGCAAAGTTTCATGCCATATTTTTCTCTAATATGCTGGTACATACAAACACCTATTGGAGAGAAAAAAGAAGATGATAAAACGATCCAGATCCCCGTAATACCCTGCCCATCATAATCATTTCATGCCTTGTTTTAGTTTTGGTATTGGTTAAAAATGTACATTGTTTAGTAAAGTATTGAGTGCAAGATAGTTTCCATTTTACAATTATTATTATTATTATTATTTCAAGCTTTATTCACTCATTAAATTCAATTCTTATTATACAATTAAAGTATTCAGATTTTTTTTTTTTTTTTTTTTTTTTTTTTTTTTTTTGACGTAAATATTTATGTTATTTGAGCATAAGCCTCCCCCAGACTTCGCCACCTTCTTCTGTCACACGCCTCTCGCCAGTATAATGGGCACATTGCTTGGATGTCATCTTTCCATCGTTTAAATTGGCCGCCCACGCTTCTTTTCGTATCTAGTGGTACCCAATCGGTTGTTAATTTTGTCCAGCGGTTATCATTTGTTCGCATAATATGTCCAGCCCAGTCCCATTTAAATTTCCTTAGCCTATGCCGTACATCTTCAAAATTGGTTTGGCTTCTAAGGATGTTGTGGTTTGTTCGTTGAACGATACGAACGTTCAAGATAACTCTTTCCATTGCTCTTTGGCACGATTGAAGTTTGGTCTCAGTACTTTTTGTAACTTGCCAAGTTTGGCACCCATAAGTCAGAACTGGAAGCACTGTTGCGTCGAACACATACTTTCTCGTTTTGTTTGAAATATTTAGGTCGAGTAGATGCTTCACATTCCAAAACTGTTTCCAAGCGTTTGTTATTCGATGCTCTACATCTTTGATTTCTCTGTCTTTGAAGGAAACAATTTGGCCAAGATAAGTATAGTCTTCAACATACTCTAGTATTTGATTGTCAATACTTATTGTATTCACATCGCCATTTGTCATAACCTTGGTTTTCTGTTGATTTGTCGATAGGCCAATATTTGCACATTCGGAGCATAATTCGTTAAGCATTGTTTGGAGTTCTTCACTGCTAGTTGAGACAAGTATTACGTCATCTGCGAATCGAAGGTTTGAAAGATATCTGCCGTTTACTTTTAAGCCTTTACTCTCCCAGTTTAGCTTTCTAAAGACTTCTTCGAGAGCTGTCGAAAAAAGTGCTGGTGAGAGGGGATCTCCTTGCCTTACACCTCGTGAAATTTTAAATTCTGGTCCCATACACTCTGTTTTTATGCGTGCGGTGCTACTTTCGTACATTTTCTTTAGAATTCGGACTATTTTGTCATCTACGCCTTGGTTAAGAAGAGCCTTCCAAATAAAGCTCTGATCGACTGTATCAAAAGCTTTTGAAAAATCAATGAATGCAAAGTAGATGGTTATATTATATTCCTTGCATTTTTCTATTATTTGGCTTATGGCTTGTAAATGATCAATTGTGGAGAATCCTGACCTAAAACCAGCTTGTTCGAATGGTTGATTAAAATCAAGAGTGGCTTTTATTCTCTCAAATACACACTTCGCAAAGACCTTATAGATTGACGATATTATGCTTATAGGCCGATAGTTGTTGATATCGTCTTTATTGCCCTTTTTGTGTATGAGTATTATCTCTGATTTCGTCCATTGGTCTGGGACTACTTCTGTGACCAAAACCTGGTTGAAAATATCTGTCAAACAGTTGGCCAATGAAAATTTTCCGAACTTGAGATATTCTGCTGCTATCCCATCGTTACCTTTGCTTTTATTGTTTTTTAAGCTAAGTATTGCCTTTTCTATTTCGCTGTTAAGAAAAAGTGGGAATTCTTCTTCACGATTTACTTGTTGTAGAATTGATTGATCTTCGGTTGTTGTTATTTGTTTTGAGTATAGTTGAATGTAAAATTTTGTAGCTAATTGGTTGATACTTTGCCTAACGTGATTCTTTTTACCACTTTCGGATATTGCAGTTATCCATTCTTTATGCTCTTTGACTGCGTTCTTAGCTTTTTTAATAGATTTTGTTTCTTCGATGGCTGTCTTTAAAAGGTTCTCATTGAATTTGTTGATATCCTCTTGAGATTTTTTCTTGATGTTTTTCCTTATGTTTCTAAGCTCTTGTTTTTGTTGCTCATCAGGGTTTGGTATCTTTCGTAGGCGTTCTCGAAGCGTTATTAACTTCAGAGTCTCATTCGATAGTTTTTGTGGTTTTTTTGACATAGCTGTAAGGATGTATCTATCAGCCGATTCTTTGATAGTCCTTTCCATTTTATTGTATGTTACTTGAAAAGGTTCATTCATCTGTGATATAATACGATATCGTTGGTGTAGATCTGCATTATAGCTGTTGATTGCTTCTGTATTCACTGATTTCAATATTACTTTTGGTGTGGTCCTATGTAGTTTTCTAGTTCTATGGTTAATTATCAGCTCAGCACGAACTAATCGGTGGTCAGATTCAAAATCGAAATTATTTAGGACGGAGACATCTTTAAGGACTGATCTTTTGTTGATTAGAATATAATCGTATTGATTTTTGTGTTTTTTATCTGGTGTAATCCAAGTCCATTGATTTTTTGGCTTTTTTTTGAATAATGAGTTACCTACAGTTAGTTTTTGTTGCCAAATATATTGAATAAGTCGACTTCCTCTTTCGTAACGACTTCCGTATCCGTATTCCCCCATAATTGTTTCTTCTCCGTCTTTTCTGAATCCTAATTTAGCATTAAAATCTCCGATTGTTAACACTATCTCTGTTTTAAAGTGTATTGTTGCTGACTCCAGTGAATTATAGAAGCGATTTAATTCTTCGTTAGTTGCATTCTTAGTTGGTGCATATACTTGTAGAATGGATATGTTACACTTCCCTAATCTCATTTTCATTCCTATTATACGGTCATTAAATCCTTTAATTTCAAGAATATTTTTCTTAAATTCTTTTTTTATAAGGAAACCGGTGCCGTATAGACCTTTAACCGTTCCATAGTAGGCAAATATATTTCCATTGTTGAGTTCTTGAATACTTTCGCCTTGTCGCCTTACTTCTGCTAAGCCGATTATATCCCAATTTATCTTTTCTAAGGCATTTTCTAATTCTTTAAATTTTGATGTTGATTGAAGTGTTCTCGTATTTAGTGTTGCTACAAATAATTGATTCTTGTTTTCAATGTTTTTGTTTTTGTTTGGGTTTATGTTTTTATTCTTATAATTTCTGTTAGAGATGCATTCCGCAAAATCTTTTAAGGGGGGTTTTTGGCCGAAATCCTCCACGGTGGCCGCCCGGATTGGAGGTTCATCTGACTGTGTTTCTATTTTAAATTTATTTTCGTTGTTAATTGACATGCTGGGGTTGATTTTACGCATTTGTGGTGGTGTACAGTTTGTTAATTGTTATTGCTTGGGTGTTTTTTCGATGTCATTAATATTTGTTATATTACCATTATTAGTATTAGCAACATGATTCTTTGTAACGGTGTTCTTTAGCACATATTTCATTAATGGGGATGTTGATGACGATGTATTAAGTTTAGTTCTTCCTGCTGTCTTATAGCTCTTCTTAATTGTTCCTGTGTGTGAACTCATAGGTTTGTCGGATTCAGAATCTTTATCAGTGTCATCATCAGAGAGTTTTCTTTTATTTTGATAGAGATGTACTTTTATGCTGGTTACCTCCTCTTCCGTTAGCTCTTTTCCATCTACAATCAACTTATTGTTTTTAATCTTAACTACTGAATTGTCATCACTGTTTTTTAAAGCATTCGCCTTTTCTTGCAATATTTTTCTTTTTTCTAGTATATCTTTCGGCAGATCATCGTGAAGGGTTAGTTTTGTGTTGTTTTTTGCATTGTATTCTTTGAGTTTAGTTTTTTCATCTACGATTCGGCATTTTGTTCTGTATGACAAAAATCCAATTTTGATAGGTCGAATCTTATTTGCATTTTTAATTCCGAGACGGTAGATAAAGTCTAAATCTGTTATTAAAATTTCAATTTCGAAGATCTCTTTAAAAATATATAGAACCTTTGACTCGAGTTCACTTGTTGAGTTTTCCGTTTCCTCTAAGTTGAAAAGGATTATATTTTTTCTCCGTAGCTGAACTTCTAAAATACTGATTTTTTCTTCGTGTTTGTTGACTTTTCCCTCAATTTTGTTGACTTTGGTGGTAATTGTATCAATCTTTGAATCAAGTTTTACAACACTATTTCCTACTTCTTGAATTTCAGATTTTATTTCCTTCTTTGATTCCTCAACACTTCTATATATAAGTGCAATCATGTCTTTAAGCTCGGAATTACTAACTTCGTTTCTATCATTGTTTTCGGCGAAAGACATATTTTGTATATCTACTATTATGTTTTCGAAAAAAAGTACGTGAATTATATTGAAGCTGAAATTTATATATGATTTTGTAATTTGTAATGCATAAATGGCTAGGTTTGTGTCTTTGATTGATTGGTTTTTATTTGCTGTAAGTGGATAGATGTCGGTAATAAATTTCGCAGAAGTAGTTAGTGTTGCATACTTTTGTGGCCTATCCTCGATTTATTTTGTTGCAATTAGTGAAAAGCTTTATTTATTCTCTTAAATTTTGTTTTGTTTTGTTTTTTTTTTTTTTTTTTTTCTTTTTGTTTAATCTTTGACGTTTTGTTTTCAGATTTTAATTGAGACTGATTTCTTCACATAAAAACTTAAATTTTTGGGTTAATAAATACCTGAAGTTTAAATGCTTTTATTCTCGTTTTTAGGCAGCGTTCTTATGCTTTAAATAATCTACTTCTCAACTAATTTCACAGTTTCTTTATAGTTAATTTTTTGATTTTTTTCACCACTCACAGATTTTTTCAACCACTACCAAACAGACCAGCGTTGCCATCAACAATAGTGCAATATGAATGTTAGAAAGTGCAATATAAATGTTATTTATTTGTGTTTTCGAATATTAATTAATAGTGTTTAATCCATAAAATGTAAGCAACTTATTCATTTATTTATTATTTTTTCATCATAGTTTATCATTATGTATTATCATCACAAAAGTATTTCAAATGTTAAACAATGTAACAAACACCATATTACATATGTATATATTTTCCTTATGCTTCAGATTAAAATAAAAGCCTGATGATGTCTATAATCATAGACCAAACGTCGCATTAAATAAACAAAATCTATTTTTCATTGACCTAAAGCCCAAAAATCTACAACAAATTGAATTACAATAAAGGTCACAAAAAACAAAAATATTATAATCGGAGGGCACGCCGAATTGTCAGTTCCATCTTTTGACTCAGTAAAATAATAATACCTACTAATAATAAATTTCTGTGAGAAAATGTATTTCTACCAGCACATTAGAGAAAAATATGGCATGAAACTTTGCCCACATATGAAAAACTATACAAAATTTAACACAAGCAACATCAATACAATACAAAGTAAAAACTTTTTGCTCAGGTGCAGAAAGCTTGGATTAATTCCAAACTTTATTGTAAATACAACAAACAACATTGATAAAATATTTAACGAAGAAATTGACACACTTGACCAATAAGTTCCATGCATATTTGTCACACGGTGCTATATTGTTCATAAATAAATGTACCTACTCGCATACTACAACCTTAAACTTAACTACGTTATAAGCAGGTGGTATACAATATAGACTCCCATAACTAATTTATTTCTTTTATAAGATAAAATATAGTTTTTTAATTATTAAAACTTTTAAAACACAGTGTGATCGCACATAAGAGCAAGTTCGTGCGACCCAGTCGTGCACATATTTTATTAGTCAACTCAGGTGCCAATGTGTTTCATATTAACGTATATTATTATATTATACAAGGTTGCTATACAACCTTCTGGTACGCGCTTTGAATTTGAATGTAATAAATCTTATATTAAGGTATAACTAAAAATTCGATGCTTGTTATCACGTGCATTTATGATGGCACACTTGACCGTGAAGAAAGTAAAGAGTATTTTTTAAATACCTTCATTTTCTTATAAGGTTTTAATTATGTATGAGTAGTTACTTACTTGTGTATTTACAATACCTATCTGTATGAAGTTTATGAAGTTTTGATCGTTGTTTTAAGTCAAATTGAAGAGTGTCAATCACATTTTACCAGTCCTACACTAATCTTGAATTTGTCAAAAATAGTAACTATTCCACCCACACAATACGAACTGTCGTTAAGACAGCAATTGTGAATAATTTAAGATTACTTTCAATTAAATATAAATATGTCTAAAAAGTTTATATGAACCTATACCAAAAAAGTGCCGAAAGTAGAAAAAGACTTTGTGAGAGTTTTAATAAAAAATATGTGCACGACTGGGTCGTAAGAACTTGGTCTTATGTGCGATCACACTGCATGTGTTTGTAAAGTTTTAATAATTCAAACACTAATATTTATCTTGTAAAAGAAATAAATTAGGTATGGGAGCCTATATTATATAACATCTGCTTAAAACGTAGTTAAGTTTAAGGTAGTATTATGGGAGTAGGTACGAGGTACATTTATTTATGAACAATATAGCACCGTTTAGACTGAAAAATTGTGAAAAAATATGGAACGTTCAGTTTAAGGTTGTATTATGCGAGTAGGTACATTTAATTATGAAAAATATAGCACCGTGTTGTAAATATTGTAACGATTAAATTACTCAACTGCTTTTGAATTATAATGTAACGTCTTTTATGAAGCGACATCTCTTAGAAATTTATGTAAATCTGTACTGAACGCTAACACTGTTATCTATGAGGTGAGCTTTGGAAGAGCTTTTCGAAATTGGATTCGAAATCGAATACCAAAGCTCAAAACATCGAAAAGCTTCTTCTATGGAATGTTCAAGTAGTTTCGGGAACCTATGTAATAAGTATTAAAGCGCCTGTCTGGCGGACAGAGGGCACAGTCATTGACAACCGGGAATGAACACCCTGAGGACGATTAAGTCAACCGACTTTTAAATTAAATTTTTTTTGACATGTAATTTATATATCTATAATTTGTTAAACTTAAGACATTGTATAACGTTAGGCCCCTTATGTGCCAACAAATGTAAATTTATCATAGTATCATATTAGTTATAAGCCAAATTGTATATATATTATGTTCAATAAAAACTAAACTAAAAAAAAAAAACAGAGGGCACAGTTTATTTTTAATAGTGAAAGAGTAAAGTTGGTTTTGATAAGAGATAAGTAAATTGTTTTCTGAAATTAGTTTCGGTATATTTGAGTGTTGAATAATAAATTGTTTGGTTGTAAGAAAGTGAAGTGTTTTATTTACGAAATAAATAAGTGGAAGTTTTAGAGAAAGTAAATAAGTTTTATCTTTGTATATAAAAACTATAGTACTATCATTGAATAATTACAAACAGAAGGGACACCGGATTAGATCGCCGCTAGATGGCCGGAAATCAAAGTCAACGTTGTCGCTTTTAAAACTGAATAGTGAAAACCACAACCATTGAATATGCTTGAGGAAATTATGAGGGAAATTTTCGTTCGAATGAAAGGGAGGCAACAACAAAAACAACCACTTTGGTTTTGCAGTTGAATTGTTGTCTGCCATGCCAGACAAGGTCAAACCATAAATAATTATATACAGATGTCTCACCTCCATACAAAATTATGGATTTTTTCAGCCGACCGAATGCTTTTTAAGGTGTTTGATAATAGCTGTGTTTTATTCATTGCTACATAGCCAGCGCAGCACAAGTCTGAATAAAACGAAAGCTCACTCTATACGTTCATTTCAATATTGAAAGCTCTATCGCCAGCACAGCCATCTTTATTTTTACTGACTTCTTTTTCGCCAGCAGTCAAATTGTTTTTGTTTGCCAAGGGAAATTTTGCTGCGCTGGCTATGCAGCAATGAATAAAACACAGCTAATATTAACAGAGAAACGGCTCTCTCATTCTCATCAAAATTGTCGCTATTGTTATTTTTATTTTTTGCGTTTCGTGGCCTTCGTTTATTCTATTGATGTTGTTGTTGTATTATTGTGTACGCTGACGTTTGGTCTGGCTTCTTTGTGCGGTTGGTTTTTTTATGTTGTTTTTTTTTATTATTGTGGGTACTGGGTAGGTACAGGTAGTAGTTCGCGGATTTGGAAAGATCTTTTTGTTTTGAAGTTAAATTTTCTTACATTCCGCTCGGTAGAGTAAATTGAACTCAAATTCATTTTCATGTAAGCATTGCTTATAATTTGGATAACTGATTGGATCCTTTGTGTTGAGTTTTTAAAAACGAAGAAAATAACTGGCAACATTTTAAAGGATTTTTAAGGTATTTTTAACAATATGAAGTTGTATAGGGATTGATAAAATCGATTTTTTGACATTCTAAATTTAAAAAAGATTAAAAATTTCAGAAATTTGGATAACAACTAAAAAGTTTTTATCACAATCCCCTTGTAAAAAAATATCAGTAGAAAATATCGACAAATGGAATAGTTCAGGTGCTAAAGCCGCTTTTACTATACAGGGTAATTTGCATAAGGTGTGAAAAAAGATAGAGCGTGTAGGTTGAACTCAGGCAAGAAAAAAATCGTGTAGAAGGGGGGTCTATTTTCCCCCGTTTAGGCGGAAGGGGCAATTTTCTAAAAAAATGACTTAAAACGCAAAAAAAAATATTAAAAAACAAAGGTTAAACTTACAAATACTATACCTTTTTGGAAAGCCAGAAATCTCTTCTTTACTCTTTATTTTAAATTAAGTTGTGTTAGTGAATAGTTTTTGAAGAAATAATTTTCAAACTCGAAATTTAAAAAAAATTTTTTTTTTTTTAATTTCAAACAATTTTTTTTTCAAAATTTTATGTAATTAAGTTTTTGTTTTCAAAATTTAATGCTCTTATTAATTTTCAATAAAAAACAGAAAACCGAATAAACAATTTACAAGTGACGCCACAGATAGTGAGCGCAGAAAAATAAATTGCATAATAAACATATCTAAGAACCTACTACCTACCTAAAATGAGTTTTATTTGAGCTTAAACTCCTTAAGTATTATTAAGTAAATCTCGAATCATATTTTTTTGTTATTTTTTTCAAGATATACCTAAATATGTAGGTACCTTACCTACCTAGTCTTTCGAGATTTCTTCATTCTGGATTAAAAAAAAAAATTTTTTTCGAGATTACGTCATGAACCCTACGTAGGTATAAGTACGTAGGTATTAAAACACTTTTAATCCCAGCACGGAAATTTGTTTATATTATCCAAGAATTGAAGGAAAAGTATCAATAAACCTGTACCTGTGTACACACCAGACACCTACGACATACCTAAATCTAATCAAAAAGAATAAAATTGTAAAAGGTTTGCATTTATTTGACCACTTTATTTTAAATAAATCATCTACGGAATTTAATAAGTTTCCTCGTATCCTATAAGAGGCATTTAATAAATACAAATTTCAAGCGCACTTATGAATAACAATAGTAGACACCTGTAACAGTCACAAAAATCTTAAAATTAAAAACTCATCATAATCACTGATTTCTTTATTCCTTGACTTCGCCTTCATGCAACGCGACGTCAAGAAAATCTTCATGGGACACAATTGCAAAAATATTCCTTCATAGATACACAACACACATGACTTTTTTTCTTGCCCATTATAAGGAATCTATCTCCATTCTCCATAACAAATTTACTTTAAAATTGTGGTGGGACGTTGGATTGAAATAAAGTTTACCGAAAAAAAAACAGACAGAAGCATGAGAACAAGAAAAAAAATGTTTTTTGGTTGAGTTGAGATCATACAGATCTTAAAATAATTCCTTGAAAAGAGCTTTGTTAAAAGCTTCTTGAAATGTGGATTTTCAGTTTCATATGACACTTTTTTCTATGGGCTCGAGACATCTGTATCAGGGATGGAAAATGACATTGAAAACTTCTTTAAAATTGTACTGACATGAAGTCAATTGTACTGAAATTTTTTTTTTGTTGAATGAAAAAATATTTTATATGTAACGAAAATATTTTATTCTTTAAAACATAAACAAAAACAATTCTTAAATATACATATGTACAATGTACATACATAAATAAACACAAAATATCAAATATAAAGAAATCACTGCTTTATAAAAAAAAAAGTTTAAAAACGTACAAAATGCAAGCACTTTTACAGAAGTGAAAATTATTCATACATATAATTATTTTTCAGTCTAAATGTTCTTCTGTCAAAATTCTTGCATTTTGCACGTAATTTTTTAAAATATTTCCATTTACATATATTATATTAGGCGCCAGTTATAGCTTTCATTGAAACTCATCATTTCATTAATTTTCATTTTTGAAGCCCTAAAAAAGCAATATCAGTGATTATTTTGATGCCAATAAAAAGCTGATGACTCGATTATTATTTCTAGTAAAAAAAAATATTTCATTTTGGCCCTACCTTTCACATAAAACGATTTCTAAGATTTCAATGATCAATGATAAGGTTCAATCATTGAAAAAAAGAAATCCATTTCCTACGATAGGCTGGGCCAAAATGAATTGTTTTTTTGACTAGAAATAATAATTAAGTTATCAGCTGTTTATTTGCATTAAAATAATCACTGGTTTCACTTTTTAAGTGCCTCAAAATTAACAATTAAAATTTTCAGTGATGAGTTTCAATGAAAGCTAAAACTGGCCCCTTAAAATCATAGCACGATGAATTCTTTAACAAATTTTTCGTTACTATCAAGGCAGAACACGTTTGAATTTGCATTTAGTTTCGACATTTCGACTTTATAATATTTTGGTATGAAAAAATCCGTTCGACATTTGCGGACGAATGGGGAACGGGAAGAACGGCTTGTACAAGGAATGAATTTTATATTAAAAATTTGTGCGTTATTTTTCAATTAATAATAACAAATAAATCACAGACAATAATAAGTTTAGTTTCATTTAACAAATAAGTTAAATAATTAATTTCTTCTTAAGCCCTTCTCGGTGAAGTGAAATTCAAAAATGCAAGAAAAGACAGTGGAAATAATTTTCTCGAAATTCAATCAACGTGAGTGATTCTTCTGTTTATGGGCAAAGAATATTGTTTTGGAAGATAACTCCATTTTATAGGAAGTCTCGCAAATAGGCCAACCGATTTTGTAAAAAATATTAAAATGTTAATATTTCCATTTGTCCTTCACAAATTCTTGAAATTCATCGTCTATTGCGGGAAATTCTCGTCGCAAAATACCTACCAGTCAGAGCACTCACCTTTATATTTTGTCAATGGAATTATTAAGTTCCATTTTGTTGCTCTTAGTTATTTTGATTTATTAAGTGATTAGTGAAATTTCAGCACTGGTAAGTTGATTTGTAAACTTCCTTATAATTTCCAAATTGAATTTGAATAAATTTTGACGTTTTACTTCAAAATTACTGCTGTTAAGTGTCACATACACAAACACATTCCTTTCAACGACAGAATAAATTCGATTCTTTTTAGAAAAAATTCTATTCTTTTGTTGAAAGGAATTCGACATAACAATTTGTAAAATTTAAAGAAAACTGTGCCTAAGTTCTTTAACTCTCACATCGTTAAATTTGGTCGAGAAACGTTGATAAATGGAACAAAACTTATACGATTTGTCTCAATTTTCATCGTTTCTCGACTGATTTTTTCGATGCGAGAATTACAGAACGTAGGCACAGGTTTCATAAAATTGTACTGAAATAAGGCAAATTGTACTTCTTTACTTGACCAAACTCAATTGTATCGAATTCGATACAATTGTACCGAATTTTCCATCCCTGATCTGTATATAATTATTTGTGGTCAAACTACGCTTGTAATTTCAAGGGTTGTTTTTTTTACTTTGCGTTCATTCAAAGATGTTGTTGTTGCTTTCATGCAATTTGGGGTGATGACGATTATGTTTTAATTTGTTGCGTTTTTTGGTCTTTATGAGTTTGGTATGAACTTTTCTTAATCCTAATTTTAAAGTTTTGTACCTACCTACCTATCTATGAGATTTTAAAGATTCAAAATGTGTAATTCTAATTGTGTAGATAGGTAGGTACCTATATGCAGATAGGTATACATATGTTGGTTGGTATAGGTACCTTACATACCCATTGAAAAATAAGTTTAATAAATATTTGTTGTAAGCTCATCATTTTTGGAAGATCAAAGAAGAGAAACTTTTATACCTAATTTGTTTCTAAGGAAACACAATTTAGTTTTTAAAAACCGATAGGTAGATACCTCCCTATATTTTTTATTTTATTGTTTTTTCTACAATTTTGTTTCTATATTGACACTGATTTTATGTAGGTATACAATACATGTCACCTAAGGTGTGACAAAAAGCTATAAGAGCGTGTAGGTTGAGTTGAGACAAGAAAAATATCGTATGGGTGGCGGGGGTCTATTACCCCCGTTTAGGTGGGAGGGGCAATTTTCTAAAAAATCAAATTAAAATAGAACAAAATCATTAAAAAACAACGGTAACAACTACAGTATGTGTGTTTTATTCATTGCTGCATAGCCAGCGCAGCAAACAAAAACAATCTGATTGCTGGCGAAAAAAAAGTCAGTAAAAAAGAAGATGGCTGTGCTGACGATAGAGCTTTCAATTATTCAAATGAACGTATAGAGTGAGTGATCTTTTTATTCAGACTTGTGCTGCGCTGGCTATCCAGCAATGAAAAAAATACACCTAATGCCATGCTATACACTTTTATAAAGCCAAAGATTTCGTCTTTCATTTTCTTTTTAAATTAAGTTGTTTGAGTGCACAGTTTTTTAAAAATTAATTTTTAAACTTAAATTTTTGAAAAAAGAAATTACAAAATTGTGTTCAATGTCATTTTGCTTTTTAAGTAGTAGTTTTCTTAAATTCGACATCCATCCGTTATTTTGTTGCTTCAAGAATCCTATTATTTTCTACTAATTAAGAAGTATAGTAGATTTCGTTATTTTCAATTTTCTTAAAAATTAAAAGACATTAAGGGTCTGATTAAAGTGCCAATTAAGCTACATGGAACTTATACGACAGTTAACAACCTCATTTACGTTTCACAATGTCTGAATACGTCTAATTGGCAATTAAAGTTCTAAGTATTTTACTTGCAAGATGAAGTGCCAATTAGAAAATTAAACTAACAATTAAAAATTCAAAATTTTCTTCACTAAGGGTTTGTTTCATAAAGCCCGCATCACACGACGCTTGTTTTCCTGCTAGAAATGCTTGCTGGCTTTCGTGCTGGCTATTGAGCTGGAAAATGGCATCACTGCAATTGAAATTGTTCGTGCATCTCTAATTGAAGAAGTGCATGCAAACCTCCAGAAGAAAATGGGAAGAAAAAAGAAGACCTCAGAACAATTTGACGGTTTACTGCATAAAGTTGCCCCGCTTATTCAAAAACAAGACACAAATATGCGTGAAGCCCTTTCGGCCAAAATAAAATTACAAATATGTCTTAAGTTTTTGGCTACTGGCGATAATTATTCAAGTTTATCCGAATCATTCAGAGTTCCAGAATGTACAATTTCCCTTTTTCTAAAGGATGTCTTGGATGCTATCTATATTGTTTAAGAAGAATATATTAAAGTTAGTAAAATTCATATCTAGATATATTTGTGTGCATTTTTCGTTATATTTATGTTTCGTTTAATAAATCAAAAAATTCACTGTCGTTCAAGTATGATTTCATGTCTTGCGTTCCTACGTTCTCCTTATCGTTTTCAAAGTCCTCCTCTATTATAATTTCTTCAAAACTTGATTGTGTAGGGGTTGGTGTTGATGGTGTGCAAGAGTGTTTTGACTGAGAGAGTATGGCTTCAAGTCTTTCATCAGACAAATACACGGTTAAAAATTCTGGCATTAATTTTAATATTTTCAGGGTTGTATATATGACAACACCAAAAATGTATTAAAGTTTAATACATCGCAAATATTACATTTTTACTTTTAATACAAAAATTATTACATTTTTTAATAGAACTTTATTAGAAAAAGAGAGGAAATAAATTGAGGAAATTTCTCACAAAGAAATTTCTCACAAGAAAATTTTTTTTCAAAAGGATATTTCTTTTGAGAATTAATGCAACACAGAAAATATTATGAATACATACTCGTAATTCGTAATAGCTGTAGTAATGAATGTGTATTTTTGCAAGAGTACCTATTTATCTTTGTATGTCAATTTATTTCCATTTGGGAATAATTATTCTTATTATTTTTATTAGAAAAATAACATTCTTTTCTCCATCGTTTTTCAGAAATGAGAATAGAAATCTTATTGCGATTGAAATTTTGTCTACTAATTAACATATTGTGCCTCGAAAAACTGCAAAGCGCCTTCAAAATAATGCATATTTAAATTTTTTTATTTTTATTATTCTTGCTTTTTAATACAATATTAATAAATTTTAATCTTGGGTGTATTAAAAAGTGACGCAGTCTGTTCAAAATGTTCATATTCAATATGGCTGACAAAAAAGAGCATCGAAGCAAAAAAAGGGCGAGGAGGTATTAGAATGTAATCAAAAATTATTAGAAAAATTCTCATATTTGAAATGGCAACTGAGAGAGAAATTTTCCCTCTCTACAAGGGATATGTTTTATTCTTTTGGGTTAAAATCGACTCCTTTTTGTATTACAAATGATATTTTAATACAAAAATATTAGAATGTAATAAGAATTGATTAGAATTTTTTTTTAATATTTCCCTAGTATTAAAATGTAATATTTGCCGTATTGCATACGGCTGTAATACAAGAGCTGTATTAAAAAATACCCCAGAATTTTTAACCGTGTAGTTACTTATGAATCTCTGACTTAAAATAGCATTTTGCAAAGGAAGTCTACGAAGCTGATTAGCTACATGTTGTCCAAAAGTATCAAATTCATCCTGGCGAATATCACCTGACATAGACTCTAGTTTCTTGACCGCTTCTAAAATAGGTGGAAGTGCTTTTGGTGCACGCTTTTTCGGTGATGTGAATTTTTGTTTCTTTCTCACAGGTTCAACACCGCTTTCCTCTCCTCCTTGATCATCAAAATATGATGATTAGTAGTGTCCGACCGAAGGTCGATTTTCAGCCGAAGCCGAAGCCGAAGCCGAATTATTAGGCTGAAAGAAAATCTTCGGCCGAAGCCGAAGCCGAAGCCTAAGGTTGAAAAAAGTCAAGGATTCTCCTTTCCAATTGGATAAAAATATTATTTTTATTAAAATTTATTGCTTAAATAACATAAGACAAATAAAATAAAAATAACTTATAACTAATTAGTAATTGTAAACAAAAAAGAAATAAATAATTTATTTTTAGTAATAATTTTTAGTAATATTAATTCAATACATTATTAATTAAAATCAAAGAGTCTAATGTTGTATGCTAAGAACAAAAGTTTGTTTGCTCGATATAATAAACAGATTCTTCGGCTTCGGCCAAAACTTCGGCCTTAAATGGCCGAAGCCGAAGGTTTGGCCGAATGTTGTTTTTTTGGCCGAATTCGACCGAAGCCGAAGGCCGAAGCCGAAGCTTCGGTCGGACACTAATGATTAGTAGTTCTCTGTTGGTGTTTCTTCGTTAAAATTTGTCTGAAAAAAAAGTTCCTTTGTTTTATTTTGTAGGTACCAAACACAAGAACAGAATGGTTAAAAATACAAAAGGATTTTTTAGACCACTGGCAATTTCCATTTTGCTGTGGAGCTCTTGACGGAAAACACGTCTTAATACAAAATCCGCCACATGGAGCTTCCGACTACTTTAATTACAAAGGAAGTTATAGCGTGGTGTTGTTTGCAGTCGTTGATGCACACTACCGTTTTATATTTATAGACGTTGGAACTAATGGACGAATGAACGACTCGCATATTTTAAAAAACTCGTCGTTTTACAAATGCATTCAAGATAATACTTTGGGTTTGCCTAATAAAGCTGTATTCGTTGGCGATGATGCTTTTCCGTTAACGACATATATTATGAAACCTTTTTCACGACATGAAGGGTTATCGTACAAAGAAAAAATTTTCAATTATAGATTGTCAAGGGCTCGCCGTATCGTTGAAAATGCTTTTGGTATAATGGCATCCCGATTCAGAGTATTTAGAAAGCCGATATCTGTATCCTTAAATAAAACCGATTCCATAATAAAAACGGCATGTGCACTGCATAACTGGCTTCGAACCAGTAATTCAAATATTAACAGCCCAGGTATGGTTGATGATGAAGACTTTGAAACAGGAACGATTACGGAAGGAAATTGGAGAAGCATTCCTACAGAAGGAGTAGCGGAAATAACAACATCAATGTCTTCCAATAATTATTCACGTGATGCAAAACAACTTCGCGATAAGTACGCCGAATATTTTGTGGGACTTGGGAAAGTTCCATGGCAAGATAAAATGATTGCTTAATTTGGAAGCCCTTTAAATAAATTTTAAATAAAAACGTTATAAGAACTTACCATATTGTCTTTGCTTTTCTTCCCTTCAATCACAGGCTTAAGAAAATTATGTGCAATAAAAAACCAGGTGAGTTGAGGTTTGTAAACATCATCTGTTCCTGCTCCACTCTTTTTAGACTCCGACATCTTCCTCACTTCTCTGTTGTAGGTCGTTCTAATATTTTTTATTTTGGTTTTTAGTTCTTCGACCGTCATATTGACGTTCATTTCTGAAATTATATTCTTCAGAGCCGCTAACCGGACATTATTGTTTTTGTAATGTGGGTTCCACAAGCAAGAATGCTTTTCATAGCATTCTAAAAATTTCACAATATTATTTTTGTTCATTATTGCTTGACAGATTTGAACAGTAAATAAACAACACATCGTCGCACGGCAAAAGTCGTCTAGGGGCCTACTTTGGGTTTTGCGATTTTAGTCACCTGCGGCTTGTCGAATTTACATTTTCATGAGTCGATTTACGCCGCAAGGCCTTGCCGCTCGGCAAAAATCGACTCGTGAAAAGCCGGCATAAGTCGAACTCTCTTTAACTCGAACACATTTTCTCGATAATTGGCATCTTTTTTCACCCCTTAAGTCGAATTTTGTTTAGAACAAAACAAAATAAAAAACCATTACCCATTCGGAATTCGTATTTGGGTATAGTTTAACTACGAACCATCAAAACCTTAATAGGTACATATGTATATATGTGTAGTATCGCGTGTACCATCATCGTCAGCTCTTTGCGTCCACACAATTCTGGGGCATAATACCAGGAGCAAAAAAATGTAATCTGATCTTACGCAAACGAATACATATGTATGTAGGTACTGCCGTTTGCATTTGAACCTCAAAACGTGTTTAAATAATGCCAAAATAACATCTATAACAACTGTGGATTGAAATTTTGCAAGTTATTTGTGATTTCTTTTAAACACACTCACTTTTATTTTGATTGTATGGGAACGGACAAGCCTCTCTATTTGTGCATGCTTAAATTTTTTTTGTCAAAATGATCCGCACATATATAAATTTTTTCGTCGCAACTAAGTTTTTCTGAGAAACTCTTCCCAGAATTTAGTAACCATATTTCACGACGATAATCGTTAGGTAAAACAAATCTGGGAACGCCAGAGTTTTTTTATTGATGTGTAAACATCTATGCTCTCGGTATGGGGAA
Source organism: Epistrophe grossulariae (assembly GCA_929447395.1). NCBI lineage: Eukaryota > Metazoa > Arthropoda > Insecta > Diptera > Syrphidae > Epistrophe > Epistrophe grossulariae. The sequence goes on along the minus strand of OV839569.1, from coordinate 52,707,329 downwards.
AAATTGCAAAAATAAGGTTTAACAAAATATGGGTAAGAATAGTGGTAAGAATATGGGGAAGATGGTTGTTGTCTCTGAAAAACTGGGTTAACGAATGGACGAACCGGAACCGAACAGAGTTAGTAAAATTGTTGCTGTATTTTAAAAAACCGTGTTATCGAATGCAACAACCAAATAGCTGCTGTTTATCATTCGCAGAGAAATATTTTAAAATATTGGAGTTGAAAATTTTAATTTAATTTTGTTTGTGCGTTTTTGATGTGAAGGATCTTATCATTGAGATTATACATAAACTCTTTATAACTTTATATATAAACTCAATTATCTTATTGAACCAACAGCACTTCCTAGTGATGTAAGAAAAAAATCTCGTAGGGTGTCTACTTCTATTTATAAAACATCTAGATATCCTCTCGGTATGGGGAAAATAAAATATAGGTAAATGTAGCATGAAGTGGTCGTAAATATGGGTAAGAATACTGGAATATCGAAAATAAAACTCGACGAATGCAATGGTTCGTGCATTAAATATATTCGTTTGGATGGTTAGTGAATTCGGATGTGGTATTTTTTAGGGAACATTTTTTTTCGCAGTAATTTTTTCTGTTGTGTTGGATTTTCAGCCATTGGTCGATTTTAAATTAAATGCGAGGAAGCATGAACTAGGTATAATTGTAGATATATTCGTTTTGCATGGAAATCTTCTGCAATCTATTGTGTCTCTCGCTCATTGGGTGTTGGTTTTTTTCAAATGAAATGTGAGCATAAAAAGAAAAAATGCTCCCTTTTTTATTCGTGAATGTTGTTTTTTTCATAAGCCGAGGTGCGTTAAAGTTAAATTAAACGCTATAATAATAAATCTTGATTGGTTGTATGTGTGGTAAGTGTAGTAAGTAGTAACGATTGTTTTAGATCGAATGCATACATTTAAAAAATGTTTTATGGTTGGGTGTGCGAGGTGGGTGGTCACTGGTCATCGACGAAGGTCAAAGTCGGTGCCGCCATAGTTTTTGCTCCTGAGTTGAATTTGGTACGACATTATACAGGCCAACAAAACATCTAAGACAGGACACGTAATGGGACGACAAACAAAATCCGATAAAACACCGTATTAATACCGGAAAAGATGGAATTTTACAATCCAGATTTTTACCCATTATCTGAAACAAAAGCGGATGTTTACACATCTTCACCGCGAGTCCCGGTGCTCACACATTCTTTTTTACATTGTTATAGTCATTTTTATAATTTTAATAATACTCGTAAGTTTAATTAATAAGTAAGTAGAATTTTTTACAAATTATCGAAATTATCACTGATGCAACGAAAGCAAAGACACATTTCAGAATGGTTTTTACTTAGGTATTTTGTTCCTAAAACAAGCATTTTTTTTAGTCAGACAGACTCAATTTATTGGCGACAAGATTTTCGTTTCTTTCTAAAACGTTTGCATCTATTGCCACTTACATAATGTATGTTCATTGTTCTCAGTACCCTATTTGGATCTACGGTTCAACACCAACGGTTTTGCTCAATAATATTGCCTTCTTCCACATTTTCATGATCAATATACGTAATATACTCGTACCTATTCGTTAAAAATATTATTCATGATCATTAATAATAAAATATGTATGTTAACCATTTTTAAGAAGAACCGCAATTAAAAGTGGACATGAATTAACACGATTCGTGCGCGACTTCAATCTCTGGGTGCCCAAAGTTTGCCCACCGGCAGCGAGGGGCAATGGCCTGGCGGCGCTGGGTTGTAAAAAACAGTATCTATTTATCTTTATATTAACACAATTTTTAAAAATTTGATTTTTTTAGTCAATTTCTTTTGAGACTATACACCTAAGTCATACAAGCCCATACAATTTTTGTCTTGCCTTGATCCAACCTGCTTACTAGCCCTAGCCTTTTGTCGTATCTTAGGCAAAACAACCTGATTAAATTTCCGTTCAAGCAAAATATTTTACCCTTCAACATTAACACATGATTCAATAATATTTAACACTTAAAACTAAGAAATTAGCTATTCTGACGATAATTAAAAACTTAAAATTTTAACAATCATTTAATAAACCTTTGAGCAACCGTGAAAGAAACGTTTAAATAGGTAACCTTAGATAGGTATGTACCTGTGCCTACCTATATGGGATTTAGATCTACAAATCTGAAAGCAAAATAGAAAATATCAAACTGAAGATAATCGAAGAAGATCGTCACACGTCACCTTCCTTAATTGAGAGAAACCACAAAAAATGCAAAAAGTAATTATTCAATGGTACTATCATTGAATAATTACAAATAGAAGTGGACACTGAGAAACTAGAAACGCCATCGTTGTTTTCGTGGTCATTATCGGCAACATAATAAAATATTAAATTGTTGTTTGGTTGCGAAATGCGCTAAGCAGATTCAAATAGGGATATTTTTAGGGAGATTCGTTCACAATATACCTATGTACATACATACGGTGGAAGTGTTTTTTATTTGTCATGAACAACAAACAACAACAAGATTGCCATTGAAGGTCAACTGAAAGCATTCGGTAGTATAGGTAGATACTTCAGGGGTTGCTTTTGCATTTTTTGTGGTTTCTCTCAATTAAGGAAGGTGACGTGTGACGATAAATGATGTTTGTGTGTTTTTATTTTTGTAATTATTATCTTCAGTTTGATATTTTCTATTTTGCTTTCAGTTTTGTAGATCTAAATCCCATATAGGTAGGCACAGGTACATACCTATCTAAGGTTACCTATTTAAACGTTTCTTTCACGGTTGCTCAAAGGTTTATTAAATGATTGTTAAAATTTTAAGTTTTTAATTATCGTCAGAATAGCTAATTTCTTAGTTTTAAGTGTTAAATATTATTGAATCATGTGTTAATGTTGAAGGGTAAAATATTTTGCTTGAACGGAAATTTAAACAGGTTGTTTTGCCTAAGATACGACAAAAGGCTAGGGCTAGTAAGCAGGTTCGATCAAGGAAAGACAAAAATTGTATGGGCGGAGAGGTCTAATTCAACCTGCTAAGGTTTTTTCCAAAAAAATCCACTTGAAATTTAAAAAAAATCATGACACAGTGTCATGCTATACTATTGTGAAAAGCCCTAAATACACTTAGGTATATAGTTTCAAAAGAAACTGAAACTGAAAGAGGTTGAAATTTGGTTGGCTGCTTAGAGGATATATTAAGCCCCTATTACACGATGATTCTTTGCGTCTGACTCTATTCGAACATAATGAGTGCGAAAGAGAAAAAAGATAAGATGGAAGACCAGTTGCCCTGTGAGTCGTGGGCCAAGTTTTACGAGACTCTTTTTAACGCTTCTTTAGCATTAGGCTACGCGGAAACCAACGCGATGGCGGTGGCGATAACGATAAAAATGTGGATGCCTCATATAAAAATCAAAGCACACTTCAATCGTGTAGATGCGTGCCATTCCTTTGATTTATGTGTATGGCATCCACAATTTTATCGTGATCGCCACCGCTATCGTGTTTGTTTGCAGCTACCTTTATCCGTATTTTGTATTCTTTGCATTACTTTTTTTCAATTGACTGCTTTGAGACCAGGGGCCTATTTAACGGAACATACATCACATACATTGTATGAATGTATGTACCTTAAAGTAGACGCCAAAGATGGCTCAGTGTAAATTTTGAATTTTTTTAAAAACTTTGCGTCAACTTAGAAAACGCATAATTTAAAAAAAAATTAAAATTTACGCCCACTCATCTCGTAGTCGTGATTCTTATCTTGTAGCCGTAGTCCTAATTTTGATTCTGAGCCAGATATTAGTCTGCTATTACACGATGCATCTAGACGCATGAGACTTTTCGAACTACGTAAGTGCAACAGAGAAAAAAAATCGAAAAGATGAGACGGAAAAAAAGTGACCGCGTGAGTAAAATTTTCGATGCAACTATTTGACGTTTCTCTTGTCCGTTTTTTACTATTCTGCTTCATATGGTTTTGTTGTTCAAAGAGTAAATTTCGATGCAACGCACTGTTATTGATAGCCTTATAGGCTTTCCAGAAATGAGAAATTCATCTTTAAAAACAACATAAATAAAATAAATTATTGCTTTTCTTGACTGATATTCATTTAAAGGGACACAAACCTTTCTTTCTTCACTAAATCTAATAACGAAAGCAAAAATAAAAACAGAAAAAGTTTTTTTATTGCTTGAGCACAGCCCAACACGAAAATGAAAAATAAAGAGAACTGTCAAATTAGATTCAAGACTTTAGTTTCAATGTGTAATAGCGCTTGAAACAGCGGACGATATAACAAAGAAGAATTCGAAGAAGGTGCATGCAACTAGATTCATCGTGTAATAGCAGACTTATGAATTATCCATAATCTCTGTTCTGAGCTTCACGAAAATTGAGTGCGTTCAACTCTATGTACGCTCAGCACTGATCTCTATAATACACTGGATAGTGAATAGCCAGGGTACCGGCCACGACCTCATATCTCGCTCCATACGAACGAAAAAAAAGAGATTGAAGATATTTGCCGTAATTGAGCATTTATTTGATGTCAGTTGATGCCGACAAGCATTGCGGCTGTAAATATTGAAAAAAATAAAAGAAAATCCAGGTCCAGTAGCGTCCATACCGCTGGCGCCGCTGTTATACTGTTATATGAAGGTACCGGCCACGACTATATTTTTGCCTCAAAAATTTTGTATTAATACACTATCCAGTGTATATAGAGATCAGTGACGCTCAGTAACTAAACACTGACAGCCCTATTAATAATCACCAAATAGACATGAAACAACACTAACACATGTTTTAACTTATAATTCTTAATAATAAACGTGTATTAGCCTTAAAGCCTTAAATGACATTTTACAATGAGCGGATAACTTATCTCACCAATTTTGGTGTTCAACGAGCGGATAACTTTACCGTTCACAATTCAATTCAAAGCTGACTGATATGACAGTTAGCTTTCAAAAATGATAAAACTACTTGAATATGTAGTACAATTGAGGGAAGTGCTGCCTACTTTTCGGTGTTATTCAGTGAACCGATAAAATGAAGACAGAATACGTTTATTAATATTTTATTTTATCAAACGGATAAGTCCACTATCCATGTGTTAGGTAAAACGTGTATTTACGAGCGGATGGTGTATTTTTATTAATAGGGCTGTGAGTGTTTATATACGAAATCAAAAGTCGAGTTCAGTTTGGGTTGAAATGTGGTTGGTTGCTTAGACCATATAGTACATGGACTGCGCTTTCATCATGGCTGCAGGGTTTTAACATAGAAGGCCGCCGTTTTTGGCAAATTAGACGAAATAAGGTCACTGACATGGAAAATATTTTTAAATATAATTTTAATGATTGGCTAAGAGCCCACTGCTGTTTGTGGGTGTGAGTGATCACAAATATACACTGGTGTGTTTAGATAGAATATCTTAACTTTTTATAAGCGTGGTTGGGGCCTTTGTCGGTAAACTTAAAAACGCATTTTCCGTGCATCATTACCGATTTTCAAATTTGCTTATGAAAAGTTAAGATCTATATAAAAATACCAGTAAAGTTTTGCTATCATCCACACCCCAAATTTGATGTAGGCTCTCGGTCTATGAGGCATTCGGACGAATGTTGATGTTTACACAGTCCCGGCACTCACACTTTTTTACAACCCAGCACCGCCAGCCATTGCCCCTCGCTGCCGGTGGGCAAACTTTGGTCACCCAGAGATTGAAGTCGCGCACGAATCGTGTTAATTCATGCCCACTTTTAATTGCGGTTCTTCTTAAAAATTGTTAACATACATATTTTGTTATTAATGATCATGAATAATATTTTTAACGAATAGGTACGAGTATATTACGTATATTGATCATGAAAATGTGGAAACGAAGGCAATATTATTGAGCAAAACCGTTGGTGTTGAACCGTAGATCCAAATAGGATACTGAGAACAATGAACATACATTATGTAAGTGGCAATAGATGCAAACGTTTTAGAAAGAAACGAAAATCTTGTCGCCAATAAATTCAGTCTGTCTGGCTAAAAAAAATGCTTTTTTATGGTTTTAGGAACAAAATACCTAAGTAAAAACCATTCTGAAATGTGTCTTTGCTTTCGTTGCATCAGTGATAATTTCGATAATTTGTAAAAAATTCTACTTACTTATTAATTAAACTTACGAGTATTATTAAAATTATAAAAATGACTATAGCAATGTAAAAATAAAAAAACTCTGGCGTTCACAGATTTGTTTTACCTAACGATTATCGTCGTGAAATATGGTTACCAAATTCTGGGAAGAGTTTCTCAGAAAAACTTATTTGCGACGAAAAAAATTATGTATGTGCGGATCATTTTGACAAAAAAAAATTTAAGCCTGGGAGCTTTCCGTGCATGCACAAATAGAGAGGCTTGTCCGTTCCCATACAATCAAAATAAAAGTGAGTGTGTTTTAAAAAAAATCACAAATAACTTGCAAAATTTCAATCCACAGTTGTTATAGATGTTATTTTGGCATTATTTAAACACGTTTGGTGGTTCAAATGCAAATGGCAGTACCTACATATGTATTCGTTTGCGTAAGATCAGATTACATTTTTTTGCTCCTGGTATTATGCCCCAGAATTGTGTGGAGGCCCTCAATCCACTCTCAAAATTTGCTATTTGCTCTTCGAAAAACTCTTGACAGTATCTTTTAGAAAATTCATTCAAGTGAAACCCCAATTTTTTCTCCTGAACAAATTTGATTTTTTTTGCGAAAAAATATATGTACAGTCGACTCTCCCTAAGTCGAATTTTCACGGGATACCAAGATTTGTTCGAGTTAGAGAGAGTTTTGGAAAAATTCGAGTTATAGAGAAAAAAAACATTTTTTTATTTTAAAAGGTTTATTTAATAAATAAAGGTTAATATACATATCGTCGGCTAAGGGTGCAAACCTCGCAAATCCATTTTTTTGCAAAAATTAGATTTTGATGCAGAAATCAAGTTGGCATTGAAATGTACATCTGTATTTAAAAAAAAGTAGAAAAAAGTCATTTTAAATGCCTAAAAACCTTGAAAAAGAAAACAAATTAAATCCAAGTAGCTAATTTGTAAACGTGAAAACCTCGTAAATCCGCATTGTTGAAAAGAATAGGTCTGCGAATTGTTAGTTGTTGTAAGTTTTTGTTAAAAAAATATATAATTGTGACAAACTTCTTTTAACACTGTGAAAACTTGAAAAGGTAAGTCTTTAAGTTATAAATTATCTCAAAACAATCTATGTTTAGTCGTATTATTTAAGTAAAACAAGTATTTTTCTGGTCCCAATGGATATACAAGGTTTTCTTTCTATATTTTTTTTACAATCCAAATGTATTTAGGAGTATTTCCTGTTTAAATCTAAGACTGTTTTCTGCTTTTTGTATGTTCTTGGGAAATGAAATGGTGCCTTAATTTTTGTTTTGAAACCAGTTTTCAGAAAACGTCTTCCTTAATGACTTTCCTAAAAAAGGCCCACATACGCCGTGGTGTACCTTCAACCCCATTTTATTTTTGGTTTCTCAAATATTTTTGAAAAACGTTGGAATCGTTTAACTTAACTCACTTTTTTAAGATTTTACTTCAATTTAGTCATTTCAGAAAAATGAACTAAGAAAATATTGAAAGATAGATTTATATCTAATACCATTTTAAATCTTCTTATTTGATTAGTTTATTTTTTCTGGGTTAATTTAAAAATTCTTGTAGTAGCCGTGGCGTGATGGTTAGTGCGATGGACTGTCATGCCAGAGGTCTAAGGTTCGATCTCCAGCCTCGCCACCTATTTATTTAAAAGAAAAAGCGGCTACTGCCTCTTGCGAGGAATTGACAAATCCTCCAAGAGTATCTCCTGTCACAGAAAAGTGCCGCTCGTTAGCCGTTCGGATTCAGCAATAAACTGTAGGTCCCCTCCATTCCTACAGACACGCACACAGGAATGGTTGAGAGTTGTATTGTAAATCACTAGGCCCTAGTTCTTCATGAGCTGTTGTGCCATCAAATTTATTTTTTATTTTTTTAATTTATTTAATTTAAAAATTCTACTGTTTTTTTCCTAACATTAAAGTTCAATCATGTCAAGAGGTTTGAAAATGCTTAGACTAGCTTTAAAGCAACCTATTTTATTGGTGGAAGAAGTTCCTAACTTTATCGTCGAAGAGGAGAATAAAATGTTTGAAATGGAATGTAATGCCATTGAGATCCCTACATTTTCGGACGAAATTGTTTGCAGAGATTCTGAAGAAAACTTTGAAGCTTTGATTTCAAATTCGATAAACATCGATTACTCAAGTTTTAATGTTGCAAATGATGAATATATGTCCGTTTTTGAGAGCTTGGAACAGATTGAAGATGAAATAATTGTTTCCCCTGAAGTAGAGAAAATTGAAACTGGAAACATTCAAAACTCTGGTGTGGTAGTTCCAAAAATTAGGGCAAAAAAACATCAAGTTGAACCAAAAAAATGGTTTGCCAACAAACAAATTTCCGCAAGGGAAAGAGGGGGTTCTTACTTTGGGAAGAAGAAAGTAGAAAGGGCATGGGAATATAAAGTTCCGAAAGAGCCCAAATTTCTTAAAACTCGTTGTAATTGCAAAACAAGAGAAAAAACAGTACTGAAATGCCAAGATATTTCTGAAGAAGATCGAAAAAATATATTTAAGGAATTCTGGAGCAAGTCTTGGGAAGAAAAGAAAGTGTATGTTGAATGTACTACGAAAATGGAGGAAGTAAAACGAAGGAGATCGGACCAACAGACGACAAAGAGGAATCATTCCTTTTATTATTTTTTACACTACAAAAACGAAACCAAACGCGTTTGTAAAAAAATGTATTTAAATACATTAAGCATTGGTGAATGGTCTGTGAACAGTTGGAAGAAGAAAAGCTTAATTTTCCAACCTTCAACACCAAATAATTCTCCAGCCCCCGAGGTTAACAGAGGTACCCGTACTCGTAACACCAATAATACGGAAAATCGTCGACAGGTTAAAGTTAAACAACAAAGAGACAGCTTGAAAGAGTTTTTATCGGCCTTGCCAAATATGGAGTCCCATTACTGTCGATCTACCTCTTCGAAATTATATTTTGAATCCGTATGGCAGTCAAAAAATCAGCTGTACGCAGAATATGCAAAGGTTTGGTGCACTATTAACGAAAAACAGCCACTCTCTCTCACCATTTTCAACGAAGTTTTTAATGATATGAATTTGGCTCTATTCCGACCAAAAAAAGATCAGTGCGAAGTTTGTGTTGGCTATGAAACTGGCAATGTAAGTGAATCACTTTATCATGAGCACATAAGGCTCAAAAACGAAGCTCGGTACGAAAAAAATAAGGATAAAAATGACCCGTCGAAAAAAGTTTTTACCGTAGATTTGCAATCGGTACTTTTGTCTCCAAAATCAAACGTTTCTTCGTTGTACTATCGCCAAAAACTTATAGTACACAATTTCACAGTTTATGACCTTATGACTCACGAAGGTTTTTGTTTCATTTGGAACGAGGCAGAAGGTGGAGTAAGTGCAGATGAATTCTCAACAATTTTGTGCAACTTCATTGTTGAAATAGTTCTGCCAAATAATGAAGAAAAACAGATAATTTTTTACAGCGACGGATGCACAGCTCAAAATAGAAACAGCATTTTGGCAAACACATTGCTTAACCTAACAGTTTTGCATAATATTGAGTTAGTTCAGAAAATTCTTGTGAAAGGCCATACCCAAATGGAAGTAGACTCTATGCATTCAAACATCGAAAGAAAACTTCGAAACAAAATAATAAACGTTCCAGCTGATTACGTTGAAGTATGTGAAAGAGCTCGATCGAATCCTTTTCCCTACAAAGTGAAATACCTTAACTTCGATTATTTTAAAAAATATTCTTCTCTAAAACTCTTGAATTCTATACGACCGGGAAAAAAAAGTGGTGATCCTACAGTAAATCAAATTCATGCGTTAAAGTACAAGAAAAAAGGTTCGATTGAATATAAAATAAATTTCTCAGATGATTGGACCATTTTACCTCAACGAATTAAAGCTTTTGAGCCACTTTGTCTTGAAGAAATTCCCAGGTTATTTGAAACACCCCCAAAAATATCAGAAGATAAATTCAAGCACCTTCAAGAGCTAAAAAAAATCCCTTCCGCAAGATTACCATTCATTTTACGATGCTCTGCCACATTAAAGGTTATTTAAGATTATAGTTTTTTTTATAACAATTTTCATAATCATTTTCTTTTAGTTTTCTCAAGACATCTCAAGTTTCTTCAAGATTTTTGAACTATGTTTTATTTTTCTTAGAACAAGCTATCACACTTTGTATTCTAATCCTTGTTTAACGAAATCTATTGGAACTTAAAATGCCTTTCATAAAAATTCTTAAATAATAATCTTTTGGTTATTTTCTGATTTATGTTTGTAATTAAAAATAATTAATTGAATTTCGATAGTGCATCATTTATTGATTTATTGTTTTTCTTAATAAACCTTTGTTTTAAAAAATATATTCTTAAAACTAGTTTTTCTATAAATATTTATTAAAAACTATTAAAAATTTATTTCATTTCTAACGACCTTTTCACTATTTAAATAAATTAACGCATTACATAGAAAACCTCATAAATCCTTTCACTTCCTTTTGATTTTTGAAGAAGAAAAACTCGTAAGTCACAAAAGTATGGTAAGTTGGTTATTTTTATAAGTTTTTTTTCTTTTTTTACTTAAATAACATAGCCTTAAATAATTTGTAGTACTTGTTTTTTTGATAATATTTAATCCTTATAAGTAATACAAAATTGAAAGTTATAAATCACTATCCTGCACAATTTCTGAAAATGGAGTTGCGAGGTTTGCACCCTTAGCCGACGATATGTATTAAAGCAACCAACAACACAAAGAAAAGGATAATAATCCCTTTTTGTTTTTGCGTTGTAACTTTTTAAAAACTGTATCTTTTTATAGAGGTACCAGGGTTATGAATAGGAAGAAACGCAAAGAGCTGACGATGATGGTACACGCGATGCTACACATATATACATATGTATACCTATTAAGGTTTTGATGGTTCGTAGTTAAACTATACCCAAATACGAATTCCGAAGGGGTAATGTTTTTTTTTTGTTTTGTTCTAAACAAAATTCGACTTAAGGGGTGAAAAAAGATGCCAATGATCGAGAGAATGTGTTCGAGTTAAAGAAAGTTCGACTAAGAGAATGGTTTTTGTATGGAAAATTGAAGGGAATGATAAAATACGGCGAAAAGGTTCGAATTAGAGAGAAATTCGACTTAGAGAGAGTACGACTTAGGGCGAGTCGACAGTATATTTATAATTATTTATTAACAAAATAATATTTTTTTTCAACACTTTACGTTATTAAGTAATATTTTTACGTTATTAAGTAATATTTTTGTTTGTAATATTCGAATCTCCTATTAATTTCTAGCCAAATACTAAAAACCGGATGCCTAAGGGTCTGTTTCACAATGTCTGATTAAAGTGCCAATTAAGCTACATGGAACTTATTCGACAGTTAACAACCTCACTTACGTTTCAAAATGTCTGAATACGTCTAATTGGCAATTAAAGTTCTAAGTATTTTACTGGCAAGATGAAGTGCCGATTAGAAAATTAAACTAACAATTAAAAATTCAAAGTTTTCTTCACTAACACTCACACTTCAATTCAACACACAATTACCTCTTATTGTTCACATCTCTTTGAATTTCGAAACAATCCTCTCGACACTTTTAACATATACAATAAGATGACCCACCATGAAAAACTAACTATTTGATGATTATAAATATTTTTTCTTCAATGTTTGACATGAGTCAAATTCTATTTGTCTAGAAAACTGGAATAACGAGCAAATAGCTAATTGATCATTGTGAAACGCAAAGTTTTTTAATGGGAGGATTTAATTTTAGGATCAATTAAATGTCAGATAACTAAATGTCATTTAATTTTTAAGAAAATTGAAATTAACGAAATCTACTATACTTCTTAATTAGTAGAAAATAATAGGATTCTTGAAGCAACAAAATAACGGATGGATGTCGAATTTAAGAAAACTTACTTTTGTTATTTTCAATTTTCTCAAAAACTAGAAAACATTTTGACATATTGTTTTTAATGTTTGACTAAAAACTGATTGGAGCATTGAATATAAAATACAAAACTACTACTTAATAACATAAAATTTTGAGCAAAATGACATACACAATTTTTTAATTTTTTTTTTCAAAAATTTAAGTTTAAAAATTAATTTTAAAAAAACCGTTCACTCAAACAACTTAATTTAAAAAGAAAATGAAAGAAGAAATCTTTGGCTTTATAAAAGTGTATAGCATGGCATTAGGTGTATTTTATTCATTGCTGGATAGCTAGCGCAGCACAAGTCTGAATAAAAAGATTACTCTAGGTGTGTTTTATTAATTGCTGCATAGCCAGCGCAGTATACAAGTCTGAATAAAAAGATCACTCACTCTATACGCGTTCATTTAAATAATTGAAAGCTCTATCGTCAGCACAACCATCTTCTTTTTTACTGACTTTTTTTTCGCCAGCAATCAGATTGTTTTTGTTTGCCAAGCGAAATTTTGCTGGGCTAGCTATGCAGCAATGAATAAAACACACATACTGTAGTTGTTACCGTTGTTTTTTAATGATTTTGTTCTATTTTAATTTGATTTTTTAGAAAATTGCCCCCCCACCTAAACGGGGGGTAATAGACCCCCGCCACCCATACGATATTTTTCTTGTCTCAACTCAACCTACACGCTCTTATAGCTTTTTGTCACACCTTAGGTGAATCACCCTATATGTATTGTATACCTACATAAAATCAATGTCAATATAGAAACAAAATTGTAGAAAAAACAGTAAAATAAAAAATATAGGGAGGTATCTACCTATCGGCTTTTAAAAACTAAATTGTGTTTCCTTAGAAAAAAATTAGGTATAAAAGTTTCTCTTCTTTGATCTTCCAAAAATGTTGAGCTTACAAAAAATATTTATTAACAGCCCTATTCTGGCAAACCTCACTGATACCTCACAAGTCACAACAACCTCACAAGGAAAGGTAAAATCGATTTTGTGAGGTTTTCGTACCCTCACAACTGTGAGCCTCACAAAAACTATCGAAATTGTGATCTCCTTTTGAGAACCTCACAACAACCTCACAAGAAATCAACTTCACAAAGGCTTGTGACTACACAATTAGAATTACACATTTTGAATCTTTAAAATCTCATAGGGCCTTACTAATAACCAAATTTAGTAAATACTTAAACGAAAATCTCCAGATTACAGAACATTCGCATACTAATAACGAATTTAGTCTCCAGGTTATTCACTAGCAAGACGTTAAAATTTAATACATGGAAATCCATCTTTAAGCTGTACACTAAACTCATGAATTCAAAGAATTCCTAAATGCATCCCGTAGATCGGATACGCGTGTTGTGAAAAGAAGAACCAAGTTCAAGATTCTTTGTTTTTAATTTTTTGTTTTTTTTTTCTTACTTTTTTTTTGGAAGTTATAACTTTAAAATGAAATGTCTGATTATTTTAAGTAGAGTTTTTTTTAGCATATTTTCCTTTGTTGTAACTTAATACATATTTATGACATACAAATAAATGAAAAATATATAATTTATGAGAAGTGCTTTCCTATAAATTGCGTTCTATATACCCAGTCCAACGTGCATTTGTTGATGGAATCGCTTCTAAATTTTGCGAGTTTCCTTGAATAAATTTATATCTTTCGTTACTTGAACTCATTTTTGTAAATATTTGTTTTTGTTGACGCGAAATTAATGAAATTGAAAATCCAAGAAAGTTTGACATTTATTTGACAACATCTTGATGGAAATTGTAGTCGATTCAAGGAAAGTGTGAGGATTTGTTAACGAGAAGGTTAAATATGTTATTAGTAGGATTCCGTTTAAGCTCCGCACTTTATTTTAACCTTGCACTTTACTAATAGTCGACATTAGTGTTTGGTTATTAGTAAGGCCCATAGATAGGTAGGTAGGTACAAAACTTTAAAATTAGGATTAAGAAAAGTTCATACCAAACTTATAAAGACCAAAAAACGCAACAAATTAAAACATAATCGTCATCACCCCAAATTGCATGAAAGCAACAACAACATCTTTGAATGAACGCAAAGTAAAAAAAAACAACCCTTGAAATTACATTTCGTTCAACAAACGTAGTTTGACCTTGTCTGGTATGGCAGACAACAATTCAACTGCAAAACCAAAGTGGTTGTTTTTGTTGTTGCCTCCCTTTCATTCGAACGAAAATTTCCCTCATAATTTCCTCAAGCATATTCAATGGTTGTGGTTTTCACTATTCAGTTTTTAAAAGCGACAACGTTGACTTTGATTTCCGGCCATCTAGCGGCGATCTAATCCGGTGCCCCTTCTATTTGTAATTATTCAATGATAGTTATCATGGAGCATAATTTTTAGGGTTGCGTGGACCTATACGGTGGCGCTAGTGTCGATTGAATTTTTTTTTGCAGACTTTGAAATATGGCAGAATAAGAAATGAAGAGCAAGTATTAAGAGCGAGAGAAAATAGCATTATTTCAATTCTGTTCTGATGACTGTAAGGAGAGTAGAGATAACTCTGCAGCTGTTTGCGTCAATGGGAAAGAGCAAAAGATGGCAGAGAAAACGAAAAAAACATTTGTATAGCTTGAACCAATTCAGTTGGCCAACGGTCGGTTGCGCAGAGAGAGGATTTAAGAGAACAAAAATGGCACGCAAGATATTTAATGAGTCCAGATTTTTCCTTGAATTCTACAGTGCCTAACTCAACTTTGTTTTTTTTTTATCTTAAATGAGATTGAATGTATGAGTTTAATTTTTTTTATTTGCATAATTTCAGCGCACTTATAAAAAAGAAATATTTTGCAAAACGCAATTGGGTTAAACATAAAAAACTACCTGTGACATAGGATTAATTGATAAATAGTTAAGGGATTATTGTTTGTTTCTATGTTTTATGGTTTTATGATTTGTGGCTTAGGAACAGAGGATCCGTGGGCGATGTGTTTATATTTGTTTTATGGCGTTATGACCTGTGGGGTTTTGGGGAATCATTAATAGATCAGCGTTTACGAGTTTGAATAAATTTTACCTACGAGTTTTTAAGAATGAAATTTCCTTAGGTTTTAATAACTTTTAATCGCAAGTAAGGAATAATTAACATTAATTTATTTTAATTTAAAATAATTATTATACATTTGTATTTCAGAAATAAATATAAAACAAAATAATAAAATAACATAAATAACAATAATATAAATTAAATAATAATTATTCATTTAAATATACCAAATTTTTAAGAACTAATATCGCTATCATAGTCGGTTGAAGAGTCGTCACCTGGATTAATTATAATTGAATCCGAAATTGTGTCCCACATCAGGTCGTGAGAAAAGTATTCTTCCTCAGTTCTTATGGCTTTTTCACACACTTTTCGCCAATCCTCAGCCGTTATTTTGGAAAATTCTTCTTCTGCTAACTTTTGAACATCTAATATTTTGAATGTTGTGTTTCGTGAGCCTACTCTTGCCTTGACAGTTGCCCAAATATTTTCAATGGGATTGAGATCAGGATGATAGGGTGGTAAACGTAGAACCTCATGTCCCATATCGTGAATAATATCGTCAATCTTATGCTTTGGATTGTGTATAACTCGGTGTCGTTTTATTACCTCATACAGTTCAAGTTTCAACATCTGTATAGTATGCGGAATATTGTTTTCGGTTAGCCATTGTATCATCTCGGATTTCTTGCTAGCAGAAGTAATTTGTTTTTCTTCTAATTTATTGTGATACGAGGCGTTGTCCATTACAATAACTGAAGGTTCCTCCAAGTTATTCAAAACCTGTTCTTGCATCCACTTGCAGAAATTTTCGAAGTTCATGTCGTCGTGATAGTCTCCCGTTTTCGTTCCAGATTTGAATAAAAGTAAGGCGTTTTTCACAAAACCTTTTTCACCACCAGCGTGCGCCATTATCAACCTCTGTCCCTTTGAAATTGGCGTCTTCAACCCACTGCTACTGTCATCAGTCCAAGCCCTTGGCCTTGTATGTGAGCTGTGAATATAGCTTTCGTCCAAATAAATGATGTCATATCCTTTTGATCTGTATTCCCGGATTTTTCTCAGATACTTCACTCGCATGAGTTTAATATCATTTCTTTCACAAAGAAGTTTCCGGTTGTTTTGCGTTTTCTTGTAGCTAAACCCGTTGCTTCTTAAAATCCTGTTGAGAGACGTAATACTTAAGTTAAGCTCCAAGTCTTCCTGGACTCGTTCTCTTAACATTTTCAAAGATATCATCATCTTTTCCTCCTGGTGGAAGTTATGCATTATACGCCGAATAGTTGTGATGTCAAATTCGTCTAGTCCAGTTTTCCACTTCGTATGTGGTACTTTTTTATTTGGTGATTTCGCAACTCCTGTCTCTTCGTATTCCTTAATAATCCTTCTGATTGATCGTTCAGAAATTCCAGAAATTTCGGCAGTATGTGTGGTTGCGTAACTCACAGAATTTTCCAAAAACAAATTCTTGGCTTCTTCCATTTTCTCATTATATACTCTAACAACTATAATACGTGCCTGGCTTCCAATAGGTTTTCCTTTTCTAAATGGATCCATGAAAATTTCTTTTAAATGAATTTAGTTGTTTAACTCGTTGTTGTTTTTTAAAAACTGATTTCCAAACCAAAGCAAATATCTTTTAAATACGTAAATTCCCTCTGATGAAAAATTTCATTCTTAAAAACTAGTAGGTAAAAATTATTATAACTCATAAACGCTGATCTATTAATGATTCCCCAAAACCCCACAGGTCAAAAAATATATCAAATAAACACTAACGCCATAAAACAAATATAAACACATCGCCCACGGATTCTCTGTTCCTAAGCCACAAATCATAAAACCATAAAGCATAGAAACAAACAATAATCCCTTAACTATTTATCAATTAATCCTATGTCACAGGTAGTTTTTTATGTGTAAGCAATAGATTTATTTTTTATTATAGGTGCACTTATATTTGTCCCAATAATAAAATCAAAAATTCTTAATCTTAACTTTTCGAAGTAAAGTTTACACCTAAAAAATCTCTTTCTTTTATCCCACCAGAGATGAAATACTTTTTTAGACATCAAGCTATGAAAAAAAATTACTCCATGATCATCTCTCAATGAAGGAAAGTCCATCGCTGGAAATCCATTTCTAATTTACTCTGAGCGAAGCTATAAACAAAACTCACCCTCCTTAGTGCTTCAGTATGATCGCAGCAGCGGTTATGACAACAACGTTGGAATGTACATCTTTTTTTTCTTTTTTTCAGTGATTTGTGTGT
Source organism: Epistrophe grossulariae (assembly GCA_929447395.1). NCBI lineage: Eukaryota > Metazoa > Arthropoda > Insecta > Diptera > Syrphidae > Epistrophe > Epistrophe grossulariae. The sequence continues at coordinate 52,689,913 of OV839569.1, read as the reverse complement.
ATCTTTTAAAATTAAAGAGATGAGCAAAGAAATTTAAAGAGATCTGCGCAGTAGAATGGCCAACTGATTTGGTTCAAGCTATATCTTCTATGTGTATGTAGCATTGTAAATTTGCTTTGGTTAATGAAAAAAAAAGAAAAAACTTAATGTGGGGGTAGTTTTTGGCTTTTTAGCAAAAACTTTGTATGTAAAAGGCAAACAGAAATGTGCATATAAAAAAATGTTTCTGAGTATGGTTTTTTTCACGGTGAGTTTTTGTATATTTCTTCCTACCCACAGCACCTGAAATCTTCGCGCCAAAATATAGGCCAAGTAAGAAATCACATAACAACAAAAAAAGGTCAATTCGTGAAGATGGCTTTAAGAGTATTTTTTTATCTTAAAGATTTTTCTGTTGGTAGGTACCTCCTACCTCCTACCTATAGCCTATTTTGATTTGTTAATTTCGTAGGTAGGTATAAAAAAAAACAATATTGGAGTTGTTTTTTTTTTAAATAGGTAGGTAGGTACATACTTATGGTTACTTGTGTAAACTAAAAAATTTTATAAAATTTGCCAAGCGAGACCTACCTAGCTAGGTATATCTACCTAAATTTTTTAAAATTCAAAAATTAGAAAATTCCTATAAATCAGGGCGAAGTCCGATCAAAATAAATTTTATACCATTGGAAAGGTATTTGAAAAAAAAGTTATTCATGTTTTTGGAAATTTTTTAATTATTTTTTTTTACACCATTTTTGATGTTTCAAAATTTTTTTACGTCAATTAAATTATTTATAATACCTACTAGGTAGGTACCTATCTTTTCAAGGGGTGCTTTAAAAAAATCTCAAAATTATGTACCTACATACATATGTAGGTGAACAGACAATTAATTTGATATTTGTACATCCTTGAGAACTAATTTTATTTAGGCAAATGCAACGAGGAAGAAGAAGGAAAAGCAAAAAAAATCCATATTTGTCGAGAATTATAGAATTATAAAGATAATGAAGAATAAAGTTGAGGAAAATAATAAAGAAAGAAAGAATTTTGTGTTTTTTTTTTGCATTCTGTAGTGTAAAGAATATATGGGATATATGATTTTTCGCTTTTTTATTTTGTTTGTTAAAAATGAAGGGGTAATACGGCTTTTTCAGTTGGTAATGGCTTTGTATATAGAAAGTTTTATATACAAAGGTATTGGTAAAAGGGGAAAATAAGTTCGTTAGTCATATATTCGGGTGTTTGTCTGGCAATACAATATTACTGCAAACTTTTCGTGCCTTTTTTTTTTTCAAAAAGCCGACATTTTCAGTGCATTTGGTCAGTACTTTGCTATTAGCCGTTCTTGATTGTTGTTCAGAGTGGAAAATTCAGAGTGCTTAATACCTACCTACCTACCTAGTGATTGCTTGCTACCTAAATTAGTTTTTTTCAAAACTAAATCCTAAAACTCTTTTAAACTTAAAACAATTTGTGCGTTGTGCTTAAAGATTATTATTTGTGTTTGTGAAATTAGTTTTTTGTTTTCCATTTTAATTTGTTTTCCATTTTAATCTGTTTTTGTTTTCCATTTTAATTTGTTTTTTTTTAATACCCACCTTTTCACATATTTTACAACGACATTCTGTAAGTTTTTGATTTCAGGATTGAACAAGTGATTTTTAAATCCATAGGGTGTCTGTTTGTTTTTATTTATTAAAACATTAATTTCTGAATTAAATTTTTTTATTTATTCTCATTTACTTACTAGTAACATTTTTGTGAATTATCCTAAGCGTTTATTTATTACTTCATTATTATAGGTATATTATATTTATTATTAATTTTATTTATTACTTGATTATTATTGATATACCTATTACATTTATTATTAATTTTTTGTAGGTATATAAACATATTTATTCTTCATTTCTATAACCCTTTAATATAATAATAAATAATTGATAATTTTTAGATTTTCAGATTTTTTTAATTACAGTAATAAATAATTAATTATTTTCAGATTTTCTGATTTTTTTAAATATAATAGGCAATAAATAATTAATACTGTAAATTTATTTTCAGATTTTTTAAATATATATAATAATAAATAAATCAAAATGGTGAAGTGTTACTATGCTAAGTGCAGTCAGGTCCAAACGCGACCATGTTCAATTTATTTTTTTAAATTACCCACGGACCAGAGAAGGGCAATTTGGATGAAACATGGAAGGGTTACACACAATGAGGATAAATCACTCCTATTCTTTATGTGTGAAAACCATTTTTGTGAAAAAGACATCGTGCTGAGGTGTGGTCAGAAACGTCTTGTCCAAAGTGCTCTTCCTCTGTGTTTCGAGTCAATTTGCAGTTGCTCTGATGATGTTATTGATTCTTCATGTCTTCGTGTTATGGAGGCATGGAGATCAAAATAGCAGTCGACTTCTACGGTCACGTCTGCAAACGTACCTTCCTTTTTACCTCCACCTCCACGTCCACCTCCAGTTCAAACTCTTCGTTTACGTCCACAACCTTCCCCCACCCCTTGCAGTTCAGCTTTATCTTTGATAAATTTGGCTGCAAACTGTGATAACACATATGCCAGAGATTTATCTCTGCCATATGTGGATCCTTCATCACACATTTCACCCTCTCAATTCCCTTCTCCAAGGTACTAATCGTACAAAATGGTGCGGAAAATAAATCGGAGGCAGTGCGTTACGCGCCGACGTATTTTCCTGACACCAAAAAAAGAGAAAAATAACCCCAAATATAGGTTTAGGGAAAATTTGGAGCAACATATGGTAGGTTTTTCTGAAGAGTTGTGCATATTTATTCGGGCACAACTTTTCCATAAGGCGAACGTACCCTGGGGACCCAAGGAAAAAGGTTTTTGCTTAAAACTTTTCTTCAAGTCCCCAGCGTGTTATTCTTTTTTAATAGATGTAGGTTTTAAACTGCCATCGGTAAGTACCATTTACCGATGGCATTCAGAGATATTACTGCCAGCGGGACTGAGCAAACAGATGACAGATATGCTGACGGAAAAGGCGAAAAGTATGACGGCGATGGACAAGAAGAGCGTTCTTATATTTGACGAGATGTCCATCCAACGAGAACTTGAATATAATATCATGGATGATATTATATATGGATATACGGATTTTGGAGAATTCGGAAGGAAGAATACAATAGCATCCAAGGTAATGGTATTTACACTTAGAGGTCTCAACACCAACTGAAAGCAGTCCATCGCTTACTACGTGGGAACTCCGACAGGGAGAATTTTATCTGATATGATAACCACAATAATTACAGGAGTAATTAAATGTGGAATAACCGTAGTCGCAACAAGCTGTGACCAAGGATCCAATAACGTGTTAGCGTATAAATACCTTGCTCCAAATGTAGTGGAAAAACCCTATCTGGAGATAGAAAACCAGAGAATTTTTTAAATGCACGATTATCCACATCTTTTTAAGAGTGTAAGGAATATACTTCTTAAACATAAAATATATGTAGGGGATGAAATTGTCGATTGGTGGATTCTGGAGAAGATTTTTGAGAAAGACTCAAAAGGAAAGACCTTTAGAGTATTCTACAAACTAAGAAAGGCACACATCAAGCCAAATGGATTCGAGAAGCTGTCGGTTAAGTTGGCTACTCAAGTATTCAGCGATACGGTTTACAGCGGAATAATGTATGCCTTGAATACAAATTGCTTCACAACTGATGAAGAAAAAAAAATCCGCAGAAGGAACAGCGAGATTCATAAAGAAAATGAATGACTTATTCGAAAATTTGAATACAGGCCAACGATATTCCAGGAATCCACACAATCAAGTTCTATCGGATACAACGGACACTTAAGACGCTTTGGTACAAGCAAGAAAGTGGATATCAACGTGGGAATCCAGCAATTCAAGATCACCTTGCTTTGATGGATTAAAGCAAACGCTAAAGGCAATTGTGATGATGTGGGAATATCTCAAAAGCGAAAAGCAGAGGTATTTCCTTCTCTCACATTTAAATACTGACGTGGTTGAGAATTTGTTTTCAATCGTGCGTAACAACAGAGGATCATACGAGAGAAATCCATCGGCTTGGAGGTTCATCCGAAATCTCAAGCAAATCATCTTCCACCACTTCACTGCGGCTGAGTTTTCTGGGTACGAAGATTCTGGGGCAGAATCACTACTACAGGTAGCTGACTACGAAGACGGAAAGGAAAAGACAACAGACTTCGAATTTGAAATGCCGATTGAAAACAACATCTTGGAGATACAGTTCGCCACTATTATAGAAGAAGACCTAGATGCCGACGAAGAAATGGATGTCTATGTTCTAGAAGAAGACCTGGATGACGAGAAACAATTGGATGTCTATGTTTTAGAAGAAGACCCAGATGAAGATGAACAAATGGAGGTTTATGTTTTAGAAGAAGACATGGATGAAAGTGAACAGAAAGACTACAAAACTAAAAACAAAGAAATTTTTTTCAGAAAAACTGCAGAAAGCAGCTGCTGCATATTACGCCGGGTTTGCAGCAGGTAAACTTAAAAAGAAGCTGAATTGCGAATCATGCTCTAGGTTTATGATCGACGAGGATACCAATGGCAAAAAAAGGCAACAAACTTTGTTGATTAAACTTAGAGCATACGATTCAATCGGCACAACTTCGGAGTTTGGCAAACTAACAGTTCCTTCACACACAATGAGGATAAATCACTCCTATTCTTTATGTGTGAAAACCATTTTTGTGAAAAAGACATCGTGCTGAGGTGTGGTCAGAAACGTCTTGTCCAAAGTGCTCTTCCTCTGTGTTTCGAGTCAATTTGCAGTTGCTCTGATGATGTTATTGATTCTTCATGTCTTCGTGTTATGGAGGCATGGAGATCAAAATAGCAGTCGACTTCTACGGTCACGTCTGCAAACGTACCTTCCTTTTTACCTCCACCTCCACGTCCACCTCCAGTTCAAACTCTTCGTTTACGTCCACAACCTTCCCCCACCCCTTGCAGTTCAGCTTTATCTTTGATAAATTTGGCTGCAAACTGTGATAACACATATGCCAGAGATTTATCTCTGCCATATGTGGATCCTTCATCACACATTTCACCCTCTCAATTCCCTTCTCCAAGGTACTAATCGTACAAAATGGTGCGGAAAATAAATCGGAGGCAGTGCGTTACGCGCCGACGTATTTTCCTGACACCAAAAAAAGAGAAAAATAACCCCAAATATGGTAGGTTTTTCTGAAGAGTTGTGCATATTTATTCGGGCACAACTTTTCCATAAGGCGAACGCACCCTGGGGACCCAAGGAAAAAGATTTTTGCTTAAAACTTTTCTTCAAGTCCCCAGCGTGTTATTCTTTTTTAATAGATGTAGGTTTTAAACTGCCATCGGTAAGTACCATTTACCGATGGCATTCAGAGATATTACTGCCGGCGGGACTGAGCAAACAGATGACAGATATGCTGACGGAAAAGGCGAAAAGTATGACGGCGATGGACAAGAAGAGCGTTCTTATATTTGACGAGATGTCCATCCAACGAGAACTTGAATATAATATCATGGATGATATTATATATGGATATACGGATTTTGGAGAATTCGGAAGGAAGAATACAATAGCATCCAAGGTAATGGTATTTACACTTAGAGGTCTCAACACCAACTGAAAGCAGTCCATCGCTTACTACGTGGGAACTCCGAAAGGGGGAATTTTATCTGATATGATAACCACAATAATTACAGGAGTAATTAAATGTGGAATAACCGTAGTCGCAACAAGCTGTGACCAAGGATCCAATAACGTGTTAGCGTATAAATACCTTGCTCCAAATGTAGTGGAAAAACCCTATCTGGAGATAGAAAACCAGAGAATTTTTTAAATGCACGATTATCCACATCTTTTTAAGAGTGTAAGGAATATACTTCTTAAACATAAAATATATGTAGGGGATGAAATTGTCGATTGGCGGATTCTGGAGAAGATTTTTGAGAAAGACTCAAAAGGAAAGACCTTTAGAGTATTCTACAAACTAAGAAAGGCACACATCAAGCCAAATGGATTCGAGAAGCTGTCGGTTAAGTTGGCTACTCAAGTATTCAGCGATACGGTTTACAGCGGAATAATGTATGCCTTGAATACAAATTGCTTCACAACTGATGAAGAAAAAAAATCCGCAGAAGGAACAGCGAGATTCATAAAGAAAATGAATGACTTATTCGAAAATTTGAATACAGGCCAACGATATTCCAGGAATCCACACAATCAAGTTCTATCGGATACAACGGACACTTAAGACGCTTTGGTACAAGCAAGAAAGTGGATATCAACGTGGGAATCCAGCAATTCAAGATCAATACCACCTTGCTTTGATGGATTAAAGCAAACGCTAAAGGCAACTGTGATGATGTGGGAATATCTCAAAAGCGAAGAGCAGAGGTATTTCCTTCTCTCACATTTAAATACTGACGTGGTTGAGAATTTGTTTTCAATCGTGCGTAACAACAGAGGATCATACGAGAGAAATCCATCGGCTTGGAGGTTCATCCGAAATCTCAAGCAAATCATCTTCCACCACTTCACTGCGGCTGAGTTTTCTGGGTACGAAGATTCTGGGGCAGAATCACTACTACAGGTAGCTGACTACGAAGACGGAAAGGAAAAGACAACAGACTTCGAATTTGAAATGCCGATTGAAAACAACATCTTGGAGATACAGTTCGCCACTATTATAGAAGAAGACCTAGATGCCGACGAAGAAATGGATGTCTATGTTCTAGAAGAAGACCTGGATGACGAGAAACAATTGGATGTCTATGTTTTAGAAGAAGACCCAGATGAAGATGAACAAATGGAGGTTTATGTTTTAGAAGAAGACATGGATGAAAGTGAACAGAAAGACTACAAAACTAAAAACAAAGAAATTTTTTTCAGAAAAACTGCAGAAAGCAGCTGCTGCATATTACGCCGGGTTTGCAGCAGGTAAACTTAAAAAGAAGCTGAATTGCGAATCATGCTCTAGGTTTATGATCGACGAGGATACCAATGGCAAAAAAAGGCAACAAACTTTGTTGATTAAACTTAGAGCATACGATTCAATCGGCACAACTTCGGAGTTTGGCAAACTAACAGTTCCTTCAATTCCTTTCGAAAGAATTGTTAGGATGCTCCAAACTATTTTCGAAGCTGAATTCACAGAGAGACAACACAGAGAGAAACTAGTAAATACATGGTGTTCTGATATAGTGAACGACAATATTTCTACCATAGACTGCACAACGGAACGTAAGGACATCATCAAAAAAATTTTACTCAGAGGACTCATAATCTTAACAATCAAGAAGAGCAACAAGGAAATGAAGTGAGGCAAGTAAGTTAGTTTAATCTTTATTTATAAAATATATTTAACTGTATTAATGAAATGTTAGTTATTAAAAGTTGGTAAATAAAATATGATATCTTCAAACAGAAATATATAATAATTTTTATTATATTATTAAATATGTATATTAAATTTTTATTATATTATATTATATTATGTAAATATATTTTATATTATAATACTTATAGATATTAATAAAAAAACAAAAAAAAACAAAAAAAAATTAAAAAAAACCAAAAACAAATTATATGTATATTTTTATAGTTCATGTTTATTAATTATAGTGCATGTTTAATAATTATAGTACATATTTAATAATTATAGTGCATGTTTAATAATTATAGTGCATGTTTAATAATTGAGTAGTTTGAATTATCAATAGAAAGAGGACTAGGCTTACAGGGGAACCTCAAAAAAAAAAACGCATCTAGTATTCTACCCCACTGGGTGATGTGGAAAAGAAAAAATATATTATGAATGTACTTACGCATTAATATCTTATTTTTACGAAATTAACTAGCCGATTTTGTTTTGGTATTAGTCTCAAGGATTTTTAACGCAAATATATTTTTGTAATTTTTGCTGACCTTATGGCAAGTATGTTATTACATTCAAATCATTCCTATTCCAAGTAGGGTAAAATTGGTCAAAGGTTCAAAAACTAACTTCTAAATGGAGAGTCCTACATTTATTTTTTTAAAAATAGATTAACGGTCTTAACGGTTACTAATATCAGGATGATTTAAATGTAATTACATACATACTTATATTATTTATCATTATTTAAAAAAAATGCAGCAAAATAGAATCGATTCTAACGGCTGTAGGTAAACCAATTTTGTTGACGATGCCAACAAAGACAACTTTTGATCATAATTTTTCATAATGACAAACAACAAAGTACCTAGGTAGGTAAATCACTTTTTCACATACATTTTCTTGTGATCTTTATTATTTTTTAACTCAATAAGTTAGCCTTGCATATCACTTTTATTTTAAGACTTTAATCTTTCAGATAGGTACGCTTAATAGAAAAGAAGTTAGGTAGGTATAAGTCAACCAAATCGATTCTTTTCTACTACATACCTAGGTACCTATTTTATTAAACAAAATTTACTACAAAGTGTACTATACTTACACATACATACCTACACAATAAGCCTCCTTAGAAGTAACTGTTCATGAAAATGTACTCTTACCTCCCTTAGAGGGGGTATACAAATATTTTTTTTAATTAAATTTTGCTTCCATTAAATTTAAAATTAATAACGTGTTTCATTTAAAAGTTTTATGTGTCTCCCTAATGGATTTGTAAAAAAAAAATAAGCCTCACATTCTACCTAAATTTAAAGACCTCAAACTTATCTATCAGAATCATCCAACCAAACCAACCAACAGTGGCCTTCACAGTTCTTAGGTGAGAAAAATACCTACTACATTTCTGCATACCTATCGTATAGCAAATTTTTTCCCGATGCGAATCCAATTTGCCAAGGTTACGGTTTTTTATTGCACACACTCTACCGTCTGTAGAAAAGCTAACTCCCTCCCACCAATTAGTTCTTAGTAGCAAACTTTTTTTTATTTTTTTGGTGTATTCCTCTTTCTCGTTACGGTTGCCTCGATGAAATTTTTTCTCGAAAACCTTCTTTAACGTTTTAAGTATGAAATTTTGAACGGTTTTGAAATTGGATCTAAAGATATAAGCATTTGACTGAGCGAAAATCGGGTGTTTTTCAATTTTAACAAAAATTGGACAATTCTCTACTGAACCACGTCGGTTGGCAGTGAACAACCCCAATTTTTTCAATTTTCCGATATTTTATTAACTTCCTTATTAAACTGTTGTGAAAGTCGTGTGGGGTGTACAGTTATGTATGATATTTATATAAAATTAATTGTTTATATTCCTAGATGCGAATGAAAGAAAAACGAATCCTATACCTAAGTGAAATAACTAGGTACAGAGTTACGAGGTGATAAATAAAACAACAGAAATATGTCAATATCTTGGTCGAAAAAAATTTTAAAAATCTATAAATTTTACAACATATGTATAGCAATAATATCTATCACCTAGATTTTTTAAAGCACCCATTAAAAAGATAAAAATCAAAAAGTGGTAAAAATTCAATCCGTGTTTGAAATATAAAATATGGTTTCAAAAAAAATTTAAATCAAAATTTCCTGAAACACGGATAATTTTTTTTTCAAATACCTTTCTAATGGTGAAAAGTTTATTCCATTCGGACCTAACCCTGATTTATTGGAATTTTCTAATTAATTCAGTTATGAACTTTCAAAAGCTTATACCTATCTCGCTTCGTAGATTTTATAGATTTTTTATCACTTTAGCGATATTCTGGAATTTTAAATTCTAGTTTGATCAATTTTACCTCATTTTGTCCTAGGTACCTACCTACTTTAAATTGGAATTTCAAAAAATCCTGTCATTTTTTAATGCATACAAAAGTGAGCGATTCGATATAACTACACCTCAATATACATTTTACATTCATTTTCTTCACCATGCAAGAATGAAAAAAAATGTAAACAAAACAAAGTTGTGTGAGTTAGCGATTCACTTATACCTACTTGCTAAATATCGATATAACTATACCTATATATACATTTTACATTCATTTTCTTCACCATGCCAGAATGAAAAAAAATGTAAGCAAAACAAAATTGTTTGAGTGAGCGGTTCACTTATTATTGCTAAATATCTATATAACTATACCTATATATACATTTTACATTTAATTCTTCCCGAACCATAAACCATGATGCCCAAATGAAAAAAAATGTAAACAAAACAAAATTGTGTTTTTTCTTCATTTTATCTTTGTATAGGTATATAAGATTTTCTACCCAGCAAACATTTATCTACATTTATACAGATATTTTATTCCTTGCCTTTATTCGCACTGCACTCTCTTTAATTTAATATACAGCGTTGACATTCTTCTCTTATTACGTTCCTCATTTTACGAATATCTGCAAGCTGCAAAGCTGCAAGTCACCAAACTTGATGAGAAGCCGTTGCGTGGATAATATAGGTGTCGCTACTGTCGCACCTAACCATGATAGTACTATAGTTTTTATATACAAAGCTGGTATGTATCGAAAATAAAACTCGTCGAATGCATTGGTTCGTGGATTTAATATATTCGTTTAGATGTTTGGTGAATTCGAATGTGGTACTTTTGTGGGAACAATCTTTTTTCGCAGGATTTTTTTCAGTTGTGTTGGATTTTTGGCCATTGGTCGATTTTAGATTTATTGCGAGGAAGCATAAATTATGTATTAGGGATGGGAAAAACCGCCCGGTTAAACCCGAAACCGGTTTTTTCGTTTCGGTTAACCGTTTTTTTTCGGTGATTTTTTTATCTCGGTTAAAACCGGTGTTTTTTCTAAAACCCAATAACCGGGTGAAAAATAACCGGTTATTTATGTACTTTAAAATTTAGCATTCATTGGAAAGAAGTACTCAGCAGTATTTGGAAGTTCTGTGGGTTCGGAAAGATTAGTTTCGTCTTTGAATGCTGTCGTGTCCGATAAGAGGAGCCGCCTTACAGACCAACATATCTACGAAAGAGTTTTTTTTTAAACCGATTAGACGAAAATTACTGGCCAAAATAAATTTTTAACAAAGGTTCAGAACTCAATATATTATATAATATGAAGTAAAATTTTTAAGATTGTTTTTTTTTTTTCAAATATAAAAATTTTTAAAGTATTTTTAGAAAAAAAAAACTTTTATTTTTAAACGAATAACATTTGCTACCAAATATGCAACATAGTTTAAAACCAATTCAATTTTATATCGTTAGTTTTAAAAAAATTTGTTTTTAAAAGACCAGGTCTTATGGGCAAAATACTTGTTAATGTTTAGTTTTTAAGAAATGTATTTTCTAAGTAAATAACTGCCAATTTTGTTTTCTAAAAAAACCGAAAACCGGTTACATAAAAAACCGGTGTTTTTGTCCGGTTAAAACCGACAGTTTAAACCGAAGGGAAAAAAACCGGAGGAACCGAAAACCGGTTATTCTGTAATAACCGCCATCCCTATTATGTATAGTAATTGTAGGTATATTCGTTTAGCATAGAAATCTTCTGCAATCTATTGTGTAGCTCACCGTGTTGTTTTTTTTTTAATTTAAATGAAATGTGAGCACAAAAAGGAAAAATAATACCTTTTTTATCTGTGCAATTATTGTTTTTGATGTGTTAACATCTATACTGGCGATAAAGTGAACCTAACGTATATTGTGATTGTGTTTGACCCTCACGTTACGTAAAATAAATAGTCAAATATTGATTTTTAGACATCTTAACAGTTAGTCCCGACACTCAAACATTATTTTTTAATTCAATAGTGTTTTTCCACTGTAATTTTGTACAGCTACTCTATTCCTTACTACAGATACCCTTAGCTACATGTAGAAGAAAATCTAAATTAAAGGCGTTCTACATTAAAAAAGAGAGACCCTTAGCTCTATGTAGAAAAAAATTCTTTATTTTTTAGACGTTCTATCTTAGAAAATCACCCCATATGACTTTTTGTAAGTAAAAGGTTAATTTAAGTAAAGTCAGACAATCGAATATCTGATTTACTTTACGATATTTATTTAAAAAAGTTAAAATCTATTTAAACTTACCAATTCAATTTTTGTTTATCAATATTTTCTCAACAAAATTTGTTGTGCACCTGCCTGCGACTGAAAATCCCGAAAGTGGGACCTCAGAGTGACGGTAGCAAGTAAAGAGAATCCAAAACGGAAGTTACAAATCCTTGGCAGCCACGAACCAAACCAAGGAAACGACTTTGTATATTAACTTTGAGGAATAAAAACATATTATTTAAAAAAATGCGACAAAATAGTGTACAATTTTTTTTTTTTTTTTTTTTTTAATTCAATAGTGTTTCCTCACTGTAATATTTTATAGCTATTTCTATTCCTTACTATAGAACTAACAATGAGCTAACTACTGTAGAAAAAAATTTAAACTTTGTGTTCTACCTTAGAAAATCACCCCCTATAAATTTTTGTAAGTCAAAAGTTAATTTAAGTAAAGTCAGACAATCCAATATCTGATTTACTTTACGATATCCACAACGAAAGTTACAAATCCTTGGCAGCCACGAACCAAACCAAGGAAATGAATTTGTATGTTAACCTTGAGGAATAAAAACATATTATTTAAAAAAATGCAACAAAAAAGGATAGACTTTTTTTTTAAATTCAATAGTGTTTCCCAGCTGTTATATTTTATAGCTATTTTATTCCTTACTATAGAGACCCTTAGCTCCATGTAGAAAAAAATTCTTTATTTTTTAGACGTTCTACCTTAGAAAATCACCCCATATGACTTTTTGTAAGTCAAAAGTTAATTTAAGTAAAATCAGACAATCCAATTTTACGATATTTTTTGTTCATAAAAAAAGTTAAAATCAATATTTTCTCAACAAAATTTGTTATTCACCTGTCTGGCACCTGAAAATCCCGTAAGCGGGACGACAGAGTGATGGTAGCAAGTATAGAAGATCCAAAACTTGTAGAAAAAATAATCTAAATTTTAGGCGTTCTATCTTAGAAAGTTAACCCATTCAAATTTGTTCAAGTCAAAAGTTAATTTAAGTAAAATCAAATAATCTAATAGATACCCGATATACTTTACGTTATTCATTAAAAAAAACTTAAAACTAAAAGCAAAATTGCAACTTCAATTTTGTTTTTTTTTTTGTAAATTTTGTTGTAGGTAGCTCCTCTTTTTTTAAAGTATTCAAGACCATAACTTTAACATGAGGAAAGTTTTAGTTAAATTTTCATTAAAATAATTTTATAAAACATTCTTTTTTATACACAATGTATACTTTTTCAAGAAAGTTCTCGATGCAGCCAGACAGACTAAGCATACCGTAAGCGAAGTGACGTAGCCACGTGAGCAGTACAAAAACTCCAAAAGGAAGTTCAAAATCCTCAAAATTATAATTTTTTTTTTTTGACTGTCGACTTTCAGTGATGACCGTGAGCTTCGCAATTTACATACTTTTTATACTTTTTATATGAAAGTATGATTATAATAAAAAAGAATATATGACTGTACGACTGTACTGCTCACGTGGCTCACCACATCGTTTCCAGACAGTCGCAACAATTAAAAAAAAAATTCTTCACATTAAACTTATGATATAGTATATGTACATATAATAGTACAGATTAAACCTTAACTACATTGGCCATTGGTCGGAAATATACAAATTGTTTTTTAAACCAACATTTAAGCTTTCTGAATCATTTTTTTTAGTTTTCTAGTTGGAAAAACTATAACAAAATCAATTTGAGAATTTTCACTATTTTGGCTTATGTAATTATTTTATTAAAAAATACAAACTTACCACTTGAATTTTTGATGTAGGTATGTAGTATGTAGCTCCTCTTTTTAGTTTTTTTCGCAATTTTAATTTTTTTCAAAATTTATTTTTTTTCACAATTTTCTTTTTACTACTTCTTTAATTCTTTAATTCTTTATTTCTTTATTTCTTTATTTCTTTATTTCTTTATTACTTTATCACTTTGGATTACTTTGGATTTCTGTGATTTCTTATTCTTTTCATTTCATAGAATGAAATCACAGAAATCCAAAGTAATAGAAACCGACATACACGACACTTAAATGAACACTGAAATTTACACAAATTAAAACGACACAATAGACGTGACGAAATGAAATGGAACACAAAAATCACAAATAACTGTTGTTTTAAGGCACGCCACTTCTCCTACTTAGAAACAACCATACACAGGGGATAGATCTTTTCTTTCACCATGTACGCGAAATGTGTTTAGATGGACGCATTCAGAAATGAATAAATAACAATTCTGCCGGTCGCGTTCACTGTCTTTTAGGTAGGTAGGACAAACAGAACGCGGCCAAGATCAGCGGTTAAAAATGGATAGTTTTGTTTAAATTTTGCAAAGTATTTGTTCTTTTTGTTTCACTAATCAAATAAACTTTCCAAATTATATTAAGAATTTTGAAAAGTTTTTTCAGTATAATGCAGAGAAATTTTCATTTGCAAATAAATTTTTCTTTGAAAAAGTTGTCTTAAAATAATTAAAAAAATTAAGCGTTTTGAAGAATATTTTGAAAAAGAAGTAAATAATAGTGACCAAAATACAATACCTCACTGTTTATAAAAATCGATGGGACTTATTTCATAATGAAGTAAGTCCCAAATGAACTAACTCCCAAATTTATGAACTAAGTCCCGAAGAAATTTTAGTGGGAGTTAGTCTAGTCACTTCTTAGATTACGAATAGGCATTTGTTGAATTTATTTTTTGAAAGTTTTGGAAAAAAACTTTTTTACCAACTTTTTTTTTTTTGATTTTTTAGAATTAGCACTTCCTGGATCACGAATATGCATTTTTGAAGTCGCTAGGTCGCTTAGTTTAGCCGCAATTCGAGTTTAAAGAGCGTCAACTTTGATGCCTCTAACACGTCTAGTTTAGCCGCAAATCGCGTTTAAAGATAAAGGTCGATTTTTAATATAATGCGATGCATCAATTGAAAGGTGGCACTTCCTAGATTACGAATATACATTTTTTGAGTCGCTAGGACGCTTAGTTTAACCGCAAATCTAAAAATGTTATTTTGAAAGTTTTGGAAAAAAAAACTAATAAATAAAAGATATTATTTTAAATAACTTAAAAACACTTATTTTATTTATTTATTTACTTAAATGCATTTCGGAAGCTATGCTTCCATCGTCAGTAAGTTTTATATAAATAATAATAAAAAAAATTTTTTTGATATATTAAATACAAATAACTCATTACAAACAAAAACAAACTACACAAACAAATTTATAGTGAATTTAAGATCTATTATAAAAGTTTTTGAAAATTGGATCTTTTATTGGTCCATCGTCACTATTCATTAAATTATTTCTATTTTTGAAAATGTAAAGAGATTCAAAAGCATCTAATTCATAATGATTATTTACATTGCGAATTAATTTCAAATTTTGTAAGCTAAAATTATGGTTATTCTCCAGCATGTGTTGTGCTACACTCGACTTTTCAGGTTCATTGTATTTTACATGTGCAAAATGTTCTTTGAACCTTTTCATGATTGGTGTTCTTGTCTGTCCTAGATATTCCTTCCTACAATCGCTGCATCCAATAATATAAATTCCTGATTGTTGATTTTTCTCAATTTTATCTTTTGAGCCAATAATCACATAAAAGAAAACAAAACTTAAGAAATGAACAAAAGAAATGGTCAAAATTCAATTTTTATCCAGAAATTACATCAAAATTAAGACCAATTTTTAGTAGGCAAAACATCAAAATGAGTCAGTGTAGTGAGATAAAACTCAAAAATGTGATTAGTGGCTCAAAAGATAAAATTGAGAAAAATCAACAATCAGGAATTTATACTATATATACGCACTCATTATATTTTTCTAAACGCACCCTTTAGCTTAAGTACATTAAATTTTTCTGAACGCAATCAAAACTTCCCCTATACAACACAAAACAGAAAGGGAAAATCGTTTGCCACCATTGCAAATATTTGCGCATGTGTTAGTAGCTACATCTGCCCGAATTCAAACATATACATGCTGATTGCTGAACTGAAATGGAACAACAATTTTGTTGAAACGTTTCAAACCTGAAATGAAATGAAAGAACGTTTCACTTTCCTGTTTTGTTTCACAAAATTTAAGGAGGTGATTACACGACTCATTTTTTGCGTCCATATGGTGTTTCAAGTATCGAACATCGATTTTGCGAAATTTTGATGCACAAAAAGTCGTGTTTAATGTGCCTTTTCAATATTGGGCAAATTTGACCGCAGAAAATTGTGCATAAAAACTTGCATATGTGAATGCTGCCTTTTTGAGCATCGATGATTTTATTACTTGAATATGAATGTTAAAACATAATTTCTACAAAAATTAACATCAAACAAAATAGACGAAAGCAATATTGCAAGGCATTTCACGTGTAAATTAAAATCCGCACGTTTCTTGAACGAAATTTTTATGCACACAAAGTCGTGTGGAATGTGTTGACAGAAAATGGGAAATTTTGACCGCAGAAAATTGTGCGCTTAAACTTGCATATTATGTAATTGCTGTCTTTTTGAGCATCGATGATATTGGGCGTGTTTTTTTGCAAGCCGGGGGGAAATTGATTGAAAAAAAACGACAGCGGGGATTAGCGACGCCATGACAGTAAAAAACATTCACCCCGATTACAGTATCCGATGAATGGACTGCGGATGGCGTCCGACAGAATTTTGCAGTTTTTACTATTAGAGAATCCGCTGTTAAAAAACTGCAGAAATGTCGATAACATAGTTTGAAACTTGTAGATTACCGAAAACGAAACGCATCCGCACTCCATATAACTTTTGACGTTTCAAATCCGAATCAAAAGTGTCGCGGAAAGAACTTAAAAGAAGTTTTTGTGAGAAACCAAAAACATGGCGAGCAATAAGACGTACGTATACAAAATAAGTTTAAGTTCACAATTAACATTTTTCTTTGTAGAAAAAGAACAACAAATCGTCGGCAGTTTCAGGATATTGCCAAAAACTTCACCAAAAAATCTCCAGAGATAGCACAAGAGTTTTGGGGAAATTTTACTGAAGCCTTAAATACGCTTGGCCCTCCTGTAAAGGAAGTTTTGGAGTGGAAAAAGGTAAATAATGAAAACAATTGAATAAAGAAAAAATACTGTACGGTTCTTTAATTTTATATACATGTATAGGTTTGGTCAGACTTGACGTCCGCCATAAAAAAAAAATTGTCTCAAAACAAGCGTTCATTAAATGCGACGGGTGGTGGAGCTTATGAGGAGCAACTCTTCACACCACTCGAAGAAGATGTGATCCAGCTGGTATGTCTGAGGGTGCCGTGTCATAAGGCCATGTGTCATAAGGCCATATCTAAATATGGCCTCATAATACTTGCGTTAAGTGAAAAAATATGATTTGTTTTTTAATCCAGAATCTTTAAATGCAAAAGAAACTGCATACACCCAACCTCGCACCTACCCCAAATCCTATAGTGTGCCCAAGCAGGGGGGTTGCAGGGGGGCAGCATGCCCCCCCATACATACCTCACTGTTTATACGCCGTAACTGAATTACAATTAAAGTGTTGGACAAAAATATTTGGCCAGGTTTATTTATCAAACAAGGAAAGACGGTTGAAAGTGACATAAGGCCATATGGCCCTATGTCTTTTTATTAATGAGGAATATGGCCTTATGTCACTTTGTAAAAGCGTCATAAGGCCATATTTCTTAATATTTCTTAATATGGCCTTATGACGCATGGCCTTATGACACGGCACCATATCTGAGGGACTGTATTGAGAGTGTTCCGCAGACAGAAGCCTTCGGCGTTCCGAAAAAAAGAATACTTGGAACAAAGTTCACTGCCGACTCTCTACCACCTGTCTGCAAGAGAATGCTATGTCCCCCGGAGAATTTGTATTGGAAGCTTTGGAGGAGTACGTTGATTTAATCGACAAAGAAGACGAAAATAATAAAAACTTGCCCAACGTCTCAAACCCGAAACCAAAGACCACTAACAAACAACATACCCATCTATTGGAAGAGCAAATAAGTGTCCAAAAACAGCTGTATGAAAAAATGACAAACGGTTTGGCCGAAAACGTAGAATCTAACCGGGAACTGAATTTAAAAAAGGTTCAAATTTGCATCTCTTTGGAGCAGTCAGCGAAACACGAGGAGACTAAAAACAACATTCTCCAATCGTTACTAAAAGAGACTGTTCGGCACAATCTAGCAATGGAAAGCCGAAAAGAGGAAAATAGCATTTCAGACATGTCTGAATGATTTGGAATATCCACTTAATGTGATTTTTTTTGTATATGTATATAATTTTAGTTTTTTCTTACGTACCTACATAAATATTTGAAGTCTGAATGTAAAATAAGTTTTTCCTATTTTCTAACT
Source organism: Epistrophe grossulariae (assembly GCA_929447395.1). Taxonomy (NCBI): domain Eukaryota; kingdom Metazoa; phylum Arthropoda; class Insecta; order Diptera; family Syrphidae; genus Epistrophe; species Epistrophe grossulariae. Next base: position 52,671,552 of record OV839569.1, on the reverse strand, counting down.
TACGTCAGTATATGAAGTCTGACTATAATTTAAGTTTTTCAGTTTTCTTTTATTTAGCTTTTTAAGTTTCAATATACGTACATATAATGCAATATAGTTTAACTTTTATCCTGTTCGTTTAATAAATACAGAAACATTGAAAAATTAATTCCTGTTTTTTTAACATTTTAAAAACTAGACAAAAATTGGTTTCGTAAAACGGTAGCCTCTTGGAGATATATATTACCCAAAACGTTCTCTTCAGGAAGATCTTCCATTTCTTCTTCCTCTTCTTCTTGAGAGTCTTCAGGAACATATTCCTCATTCACTTTAAAATATATTCTAATATTATGCAGAGCTGCGGCAACGTTAATTATTTGCACCGCTTTTTTTGGTGAATAGTGCAGCTGGCGAGCACCGAGGCAGCATCGGCACCAATTTTTCCAAACTCCAAAAGTCTTTTCAATAATATTACGGGCACTGCTGTGGCTTGTGTTAAATCTGCTTTTAGAAGTTCCAACACCAGCGTTTCTGAATGGAGTTATCAGCCAAGGAGGTAATGGATACCCCGCATCACCTAATGGATTGAAAATAAAAACTAATTAATTCAATGCAATCGTTTTTACTAAAAGACCAATTAAGAAAAGATTCAAAGTACATTTTGCACATGTAAAATACAATGGACCTGAAAAGTCGAGTGTAGTGTATTTCATAAAAACACGTTGAAAATCTCAAATATCAAATCAATTTAAAAAAAAATATTATTATTTCATACCAAGTAATCTTATGCTTCTATCCCCATTGTCGTACAAAGACTTGAAATGTTGATATGCATCACTGTTTCCCCATATAAGACTATCGTGACTCGAACCTGGATATTTGGCATCTACGTATCTTATCTTCTGCTTATGATCACAAATCTAAAATTTATAAAATTTCAAAAAAAATGTGAACATTTAAAATGTCTTTCAATGATGTTTTACAATCATCGTATTTAAGCTGTAAAATCCTTTTCTATTTAAAAATAGATGTGCGTTTTCTCCAGTTGGCTTAGATATTTTTATATGGGTTCCATCGATGCACATGATCACTCCAGGTATTTTACACTTTCTATAAAAATATAAACGGGCTTCGCTCTTTTCTTCTTCCGTCATTGCAAGGCTTATCCATTTGGGACATAGTTGTTGACTGTTGTTCCAAAACTGTTAGCACTTCGGCAAGCACAACAGCTGTTGAATGTAAAACTGAGAAAAAAGTCAAAAAGGGTTTGGCGTGTTTCTGTCGAACGGTACGTGCTACAAAGTGGGTTTGTATCTTTTTGGAATCTGCTACTGGTCCTTTAAAAAGAAGCACTAAAATTTTTGAAATCGCCGCGGTATTAAAGAAAGTCGCTCGTAAAGTACATCTTTGTATGCTGTTAAATGAAAAACTGAGAAAAAAGTCAAAAAGGGTTTGGCGTGTCACTGTCGAACGGTACGTGCTAAAAAGCTGGTTTGTACCTTTTTGGAATCTAAGATATTGATCTTTTTAAAAGATGCATTCAACTTTTTTGCATTGTAACTAATTTAAAACGTTTGATTAGATACAGGTAAAATTTAACTTACAAAGCATCGGGCAGGTCGAAAATTCTTGACGCTTTGAATCTGTTTTCGCTGTAAAGCTTTAATTTTATTTAATGTTCAAATGTTTTAAAAACTCCGAAAAAAAGGGCAACGAATAAAAGAAAACACAACACAACTTTTTAGTTTTAAGAAAAGATGAGATTTATTGCAGCGAGGTTGACGTTTAACAAAGTAAGTAAGTTGACGTTTCGCAGGCACAGGGATGATTGTTTGAAGCTGAATTTGTTTGGGGCAAGTGCGGAATTGCGAAATTGTGTAACGCAACTGCTACATGAGCCTAATGTGTAGTTTCGGTCGAGTTCAACCTATGGTGACCATCGAACATTCTCCCCGGGCGGAAGGTGAGTTTTCTTTAATTTAAGGTGCGAAAATAATTTCTTATACTGCAATTAATCTCGAATTGACATGAAAAGAAACAAAATTTGTTAAAGCTTGAGAAATAAACAAGTTTTATGTAAATAAATTTTCAACATAAAAAAACAACATTTTCAACTACGGTTTGGATCCCATCAGAAGCTGCACATATAGAGTCTCGGTTGTAATTCGTTCTTTTCATTGATAATAGTAATGATGAGGATGGAGGCAAACAACAACAACTCCATACTCTACTTGTTTGTCAATGGAAAATTCCATGAATTACTGCGTTGTTTGTGCTTCGGTTGTGCTTTTTTTTCGTGTTATAAATTAAAGTGTAGGATTTTATGTGTTTTAGTATTAAATTCCGAAGAAAAGGTAAGTTGAAATTATTTGATTTATTGAATTTATATTATGTATTATTGCTTTAAATTTGTATTAAATTATATTGGTGTTTTATTAAGTTTTCATGGCCAGTGGAGGCCGAGTAGGGTTCGGACGGTTTTAGCTTTCTTTGCGAATAGTATTAATTTTGTGTGATTAATTTTGAAAGTGTATTAAATTCAAGCGAAAATTATTTTTTGATGATTTTTAATGATTTCAAACGTGAATTAATTTCGGAAAAATTATAAATTAAATTAAAAAATGTTTTAATTAGTTTTTCTTTGCGTTTTTTCGTATGAAATGAGCAATTATTGATATTCTTTCATGTCGGATTATGCCGTGAAAAATTAAATTATTCATTTTAATTGCGTTTTTCGGTTGAAATGACCAAAATAAATTTGGTTTCGAATATTTTTTTTTTGCATTGTCGAGTTTTAGTAGACAATATGCTCATGTGAATAATGATGAATTGCGAGAGGAAAATTATTTTAATGGCTTCGCATAATTATGGCAACATGATGCATATGTGATGTGATGATGTGTGTGTGTGTATGTGTGTGTGTGTGTGTGTGTGTGTGTGTGTATGTGTGTGTGTGTGTGGGGGCTTTTTTAGGCTTGATTTGAATGTTGATTGCTGTTAATTGGTAGAGGACATAATTTTGTTACAGGCCGTTTAAATTCACCTTGCTCTGTTCTCAGCTTCGCTACTCTGGTGATGTCATCTTTTCCGGGGAAAGTTTCTAGAATTCGTCCTAGATTCCATTTTGTCGGGGGAAGTCTCTCATCTTTGATCAAAACCAAGTCTCCGATTTGAAGTTGAGGTTGAGATTTTAGCCATTTCGGTCGTTGTTGCAGTCGGGGCAAATAGTCAGATTGCCAGTGATGCCAAAAAGTTTGCAAACTGAATTGGATTGCTTTCCACCGATCGCCGAGCTCATTTGGCGAAATCGGTCCAAATTTCCAGTTGGGTATGTATTTTTTCGAATTATTGGTAAAACGCAAAATCATAGCAACAATACGTATTAATTTGTTTATTTCAGACGATCCATATATAAGTTCATTAATTGGAGGTAAAACCTTTCCGATGTGATGCACTTGAATTATTGGCTGCGTTTGATACTGAAAATCCCATGCATCGTGCAAAAATTCAGGTCCGTTCCACCATAACGGATTATCAAGCAAAGCTGATGGAAGAACACCTCTGGAAACCAAATCTGCTGGATTGTGCTGAGTTGGAATATGATTCCATATTTTGACGGGAGTCAATCGCTGTATTTCACCCACCCTGTTTCGCACAAATGTTTCCCATTTGTTTGGTGATGCTCGAATCCAAGATAGCGTGATGGTTGAATCAGTCCATGCAAACCGCTTGATGTTTTTGTTCCCAAATACTTGTGTGGCATGGTCCAGAAGCTTGGCCAACATAACAGCACCGCAAAGTTCTAAACGAGGAAGGCTTACTGGCTGTACAGGAGTGGGGTTACCAGCTCTAAAATCAGCAAAGCCTGACAGTAAAGTAAGAAAAGCCTGATTTTAGAGAAAAAAGCCTGACAAATAAAAAAATATTTTTTTTTCTTTTTGAAACTTCATTTTTATAAAAAAAAAAAAAATTATAAAAAATATTCATAGATAACTTACTTTGATTTGGATGCACAAAAACGACAAGACGATAAATAGATTGCAACTGCAATCTGCAACAGACACAAAAAACAAGTACACACAAAAATACGTCATAAAATGGAAGTGTCATATCTTGCACAATAGGGTGATTCTAAATAACACCTTTCTCTAAAACCAACCGGGACCGGGCGAAATTATGAAGCTTAGATTGAAAACAAAACATTAAGACCATAAAATTCAAAATCGAACAGCATTTATCGGTCGCTACCAGCGCTTTTTCAATAATTTAACTTGAAATAGGAATTTTTCTCAAATGTTAAAAGCTGCATAACTATTCGAGTTTTGGTGCTAAAAGCATGAAATTGTCAGCGATTTCATAATTTCGCGCGGTCCCGATTGAATTTCGGAGAAAGGTGTTTTTTGAATCACCCTATGGCACAACTCTTTGTCTCTTTCTAAAAATTGACAACTAAATGAAAAAAATGAATGTGTTGGGTGTTTACTGCGATTTGAAAGCATTCAGTAAACGTTTTTCTTCTAACGATTATATTTTGTGCGATAATTATAAAAAAGCCTGACAAATGACGAAACATGGCCAACGCCTGATTGGACATTAAAAGCCTGACGCGTCAGGCGAAATCCTGACGGATGGTAAGCCTAAGGAGCAACTTTAGATTTAGCGATGAGAAGATACATATTCGCATGGCCTATATCATCTTCGACTCGCAAATACACTGCTGCTCCGTAGGCCTTTTCCGATGCGTCACTGAAACCATGAAGCTCAACTCGAGTGAAATCGCCGATGGTTTGAACCCACCTTGGAAATTGGTATTGGTTGGTATTTGGTATTTTGTTGATGGCTTGCAGATCTTCGTAGAAGACATTCCATTGATCCAAAAGTGTGGATTCAATTGGTTCATCCCATGATATCTTCTTCACCCACAATTGCTGCATGAACATCTTTGCCTTCACAATACACGGAGCAATCCAACCCATCGGATCAAAAAGACGTGCTATCGTAGATAAAATAAATCGTTTTGTCGGCTGTGGATCGGGAAGTGCATTGTTTCAGAAAGAGAATTTATCAACAGAAGGAAGCCAGTGGATACCGAGCGTCTTAACTCGTTCCGAATCTTCTGACGGCATTGAGAATGATGATTTCCGTTCTCCTGTTGGAATGCCTGAAAGTAATCCCTCAAAATTGGAAGTCCATTTCCGTAAGTTGAATCCAGCTGTCTCTAATATTGTTTTAATTTGTTTTATTTTCTCTTTAGCCTCTGCAACGGTATTTCCTCCAGATATCAAATCGTCTACATACATCTCTTCACGGATCATGGTTGAAGCAAGTTGATTTTTCGAATTGTCTTCTGCCAACTTCAGTAACGTTCGGATTGCAAGATATGGAGCGGCTGCTGTTCCAAAGGTAACCGTATTAGGTCTGTAAACTTTAAGAGGCTCTTCAGAATTTTTTCTCCACAGAATCAGCTGATAATTTTTGTCTTGCTCCGTTATCAAGATCTATCGATACATTCTTTCGATGTCAGCAGTGAAGGTGTATTTATACAACCTCCAACGAAGAATAATGTCGCAGATATTTCGTTGAAGTGCTGGACCTACCAACATAGCATCGTTCAAAGAAACGCCACTTGATGTTTTGAAGGATGCGTCAAACACCACCCTCAATTTTGTGGTTGAACTGCTTTCTTTGAGAACAGCATGATGTGGCAGGAAGTAATGCAGATTTTCTGGCAACTTATCCTTCTCGACTTCAGTCATATGACCCAGTTGGATATATTCTTCGATGCAGGCCGAATACTGGTTTCGAAGTTGTTGGTTTGCATCAAGACGTCGCTCTAAACCATGGAATCGCCGTAAAGCACCTTGATAAGAATCGCCAAAAACCGGAGGAACGTTTGCTTTGAACGGCAATGCTACTTGATAGCGTCCATCAATCATTCGTTCAGTGTTGGCGATGAAATGATTTTCGCATTCAATATCTTCAGCCTTTTGGAATGGCTTGAAAGGCGTCTCTTCCAGTTCCCAAAATTTTCGAAGTTGGGCCTCGACATCTACTGTTTGCATGAAACTTCTGACTTGATGATTGGATTCGGATACAATTGGAGCCTTTCCGAATAAGATCCATCCCAATGTTGTCTTCTGCATGACTGGCATCAGTTTATCTGCTGGCGGAATCAGCTCTGGCAACAAAAGTTCGGGAAGGACATCACTGCCAAGCAAAATATCAATTTTGGACGATTTGAAGAAATCTGGATCGGCAAGCACATAATCGTTGAGATGAGTCCAATTCTCAACGTGAAGGGTCCGGGCCGGCAGATGCCCAGACAGTGACTTTAAGATGTAGGCTTGCGCTGTTGTTGCAAACGCTGAATGCTGCGAAGCAAAAGTGATATCTACTTCTCTCAAACATGTGCCACTGCTGACCAAACCCAACCCGGACACCCCCGTATGAGTTGTTCGAGATTTAAGTTGGAGTAATTGGGCAGCATACTCTGTAATGAATGACGCTTCGGAACCAGTATCCAACAATGCTCGCAACGTCAACCACTCTCCCAATGAAGACCAGGGCTGTTGCCAGTAAAACTTGAGAGTTTTTATTTGGACTGCTGTGATGAGAATGGTGAGAAGTTAAATTGTTAGAACCCGATGGTTTATTGGCACTTTGGAATGAAGGTGCCTGTGCATTCAAAGAGGTACTTTGAGAATTTTGGCTGCTATTCTGTTGCTGCACTTGGTTGTTTGGCTGACTACTATTTGTTGGTTGCTCTACGCGTGAAGGTTGTTGGCTTGGCTGTAAAGAATAAACATGTAATAAGGTATGATGTGGTTGTTGACAATGATAGCATCTACGACTAGTTGGACAACTATCAGTAACATGATTATACCCTAAACAGTTTCGACGCAAACCCAACTTATTTATAACCTGACTACGCTCGCTAACACTCATTTTCAAAAATTTACTGCATCTTTTAACCGCATGTTTATTTTTCTGACATATTTTACAGGAAAGCTTCGATTTATCAGATTGCGCATGTGCGATGAACGAATTTTTGTGTGATGAGTCCCGTGATGGTTTGGATGTACCCTGACTGTGCTGCTGGTCGACTGCTTCAAGTGTCCGGAACCTTGTCTCCAGAAAAGAAGTAAATTCCTTGAAAGTCGGCAACTTTTTTGGATCCTCTCTATCGTTCAGCTTCTCCTCCCATATTTGCTGCGTTCTACTGGGTAACTTTCGCACTAGAAGATAAATTAGCACTGGATCTAAATGTTCTACTTCTATTTTCAGATTTGCAAGGCTGTGAATCACTTGAGTCGAAGTATATAAAAGATCTTTAATCGACTCCGCACGCTCCTGGGTCAACGACGGTAGATTGAACAGTGTATTCAACTGCATGTTGACAAGAACGCGAGGGTGATCATAACGATCCTTTAGAATCGACCATGCTTTGACATAATTATGGCCTTGAATCTTCATAGTCAGAAGTAGCTTCTCAGCGTCACCTGCTAAACTGGTCTTCAGATAATGCATCTTCTGAATATCTGATAAAGATGATTTTGTGCCTACCAGGGTCACAAAAAGGTCATGGAAATTTTGCCAATTTTCATAACTGCCGTCGAAGGTTGGTATTTTTATTGCCGGCAAATGAAGTTCTTCCTTTAACATTGTGGTTTCCTTTTCAGCGACTACATTGGATTGTTGACTGCTACTCTCACGGAAACTTTCTACCGAATCTAGAAGAATAGCCTGAAACACACAAAACTCTTCTCTGATTTCATCGTACAACGACTCTACATCAGGTTGACCCTTAGTCACCTCATCATCTTCCTCTAAAAAGGCGTCATAAATTTTTGACACAGAACACCATAAATCTTTCAAAAGATTCAGCCTGGTCTGCACATAAGTAAAGGTTATGGCTTTGCCCTTTTTGCCAAAATTCTCCACATCTTTCTTCAATTGTTTGGCTTTGGCATTTAATTGCTTTGCAGACATTTTTATTTATTTAATTTGCAATATAGTATTAAGCAACAGAGACTCCTCACTTTGAAATGGAAATGGCGTCAAATTTCCTCGTTCTGGTTATAGGTTAACTCCCACGTTGCACACACTTTTTGATCCACACGTAATCTATTAATCTTTTATTATTTTACGGAAATTTACTAAATGCTCGAAGGACCAATGTTTTCGCTGTAAAGCTTTGATTTTATTTAATGTTCAAATGTTTTAAAAACTCCGAAAAAGGGCAACGAATAAAAGAAAACACAACACAACTTTTTAGTTTTAAGAAAAGATGAGATTTATTGCAGCGAGGTTGACGTTTGACAAAGTAAGTAAGTTGACGTTTCGCAGGCACAGGGATGATTTTTTTAAGCTGAATTTGTTTGGGGCAAGTGCGGAATTGCGGAATTGTGTAACGCAACTGCTACATGAGCCTAATGTGTAGTTTCGGTCGAGTTCAACCTTTGGTGACCATCGAACAGAATCTCAATTCCATTCTTTGTTGTCTAACACTAGATGATTCATTGCTATTAATGTAGAATCCGATAGAATCCATTATTTTTCTATAAAATTATTGAATGTCACTTTAATTTTGTTTACTTAGAAAAATATAACATAAACTAAACCTTTCACTTTTAATTGTTTATTTTTTTATGACATTTGAATCGATATGTCAACACATGACATCAGACGGAAGGCAGTTTTGGAAATGGCAAGGTAGTTTTGCGGATCGATATTACAGTTCATACGGGGGATTTCCTAATCGAATAAGTTGCGGATGCGGATTCCTTGCGGATCGAGTAGACTCCCCGGGAATAAAATATTGCGGTTTCCATAATCGGCATGATTGAGTTTTCATACAAACTATCGATAACATGTATGCAATTCATGCCGGTAACACAGTTTTTCAGTGCGCTTAAGTTAAACCCCGAGAATTCTCCGGGATTAGTTGTTGTTGCGTTTAACATGTTAATTGTTTAGTACCGCAACTTTTTTTTCATCCAATTCCCCCGGGCTTGCAAAAAAACACGGCTTTTATCACTTGAATATGAATGCTAAAACATAATTTCTGCAAAAATTAACATCAAACAAAATTGACGGAAGGCATATTGCAAGGCTTTTCACGTGTAAACTAATCCGCAAGTTTTTTGAGCGAAATTTTTATGCACACAAAGTCGTGTGGAATGTGTTGACAGAAATCCGTGACCTTATCGAACATCGATATTGCGAAATTTCGATGCACAAAAAGTAAATGTGTAAACTAAAATCCATGCATTTTCGATATTGTGCGCAAAAACTTGCATATGTAAACGCTGTCTTTTTGAGCATCGATGATTTTATCACTTGAATATGAAAGTTAAAACATAATTTCTGCAAAAATTAACACCAAACAACATTGACGAAAGGAATATTGCAATGCATTTCACGTGTAAATTAAAATCCGCACGTTTTTTGAAAGAATTTTTTATGTACACAAAGTCGTGTGGAATGTGTTAACAGAAATCCGTGACTTTAGGCGTGTTTTTTTGCAAGCCCGGGGGGAATTGGTTGAAAAAAACGACAGCGGGGATTAGCGACGCCATGACAGTAAAAAACATGGAGTTTTCATACAAACTATCGATAACATGTATGCAATTCATGCCGGTAACACAGTTTTTCGGTGCGCTTAAGTTAAACCCCGAGAATTCTCCGGGATTAGTTGTTGTTGCATTTAACATGTTAATTGTTTAGCACCGACGTCGTTTTTTTCATCCAATTCCCCCCGGGCTTGCAAAAAAACACGGCTTTTATCGAACATCGATATTGCGAATTTTTGATGCATAGAGAGTTTAAACTGCAATCCGTGTCTTTTTTAAATATCGATACTAAAAAATTTATATGCACGAAAAAATCGTGGCCGTGTAAACAGCTTCTTACTCGAACAGCCGAAGTAGGTGTTCAGCCTTAAAATACATAGAGGAATGAAATGAAATAAAATGGAATAGTGAAACAGTTGTCAATCGGCTGTCAACTTTTCAAAATATTTTGTTTTGAAACGTCAAACTTTCTGGAGGTAAGTAAAAAGAATTTATGTTTTAAGATATTATTTAAATAGTTTTTTATTTTCAGATGCGCCTATTTGAAGGAGGATATACAAAGGTAAGTAAAAAAAGTGTTTATAAAGTAAGACTTTTGTTTGTTTGTCCGCTATAAAGGCCCAATCTAACAAACGGATAAACAAACAAAAGTCTTACTTTATATAATATATGATTAATATAAGGAATCATAAGGATGTCTGAGTAAGTTAAGTGTTGTGGGGTTGAGAGAAGTTGGATACAAATATTTAAGGGAAGTTTAGTTGTAAACTTCTCTTTTACAATAAGGGGGTTTTCTTTCAAAATTCATAGGTCCATTGAAAACCATACAGGAAAACAATGAGTTTAAGCTTTTGTTTAATAGGGTTGGGTGAAGATGACCAAGAGAGCGCATTAATAGCTGTGTCTCTCGAATACGGGGTTACTGAATTTAAGAACCGAATGGAAACCATAGGGAAGGTTAAGTAAAGGTTCAAGGGACATGAACATCATGTCCGCGCAAGTTCCTATTCTACTACTAAAAGAAAATTATGGACGATCGGTATAATCATCCAACAGTTTAATAATAATTACAATCGTTTCGGGCCTAGCAAACTAAACATTTTTTTTTCTGGTCCATATCATCAGGACAATCGGGTCTGTAAACAATGTAACACCGTCCACATTCCGGCTGCAAGATCCTCCCCTCATCCTGCGAGCTAAGCAATCGTGCATCCAGCAGGCCCAGTGTGGCTGTCGAGTGTAGACAACCCTACCCGAACGCTGCTTGGACTTTCTATTCATAGTTTTGGAATAGTGATAAGAGTAGTAATTAGAGTAGTGATAGATTCCTCAAGGGAAACAAGGAATGAAGAGATGGAAGATAGTTTATTTTCTGAAATTAGAGTTGTTTAACATCAACTCGAATATATTGATAATAACTTTCTCTAAATAATCTCGTTCTCTCTTTTGGTTATGATCGATGTTTCAGTTCAATTCAATTCAATTTAAGTTTATTGGAACAATACTCTAAGACATAGTCTTTTATAGCATTATATGTACAATGTACATATTGGTTTATATAAGAAATTAGATAATTTAAAATTTGTGAAGAAACTTGAGTTAATTCTAAAATAAATACAAAATAAAGTTCTACATGTTGAATTTTTTTTATAACTGATATTAAGATACTACTTTTCTAATAGGTATTTCTGTTTTTTCTCCTTTTTCTGCTAATAAAAGTTTACAAATGACTGCTAAAGTGATTAAATGCTGCACACTTAAAACTTTTCGTCTCTCTAATTTGTTTGATACTGAGTGGCAAAGATTTCCAAAGGCGAATGCTATTTTCAAAGAATAGTCGTGATGAATTAAGATACTTAAAAGAAGGTACAACTATGTTTTCTGTTCTGGAAGAGAAACAAAACCGAATTTTTTCATAAAGGTAGTTGGGTGTTTTAGTTTGGATTATTTTATGTAAAAAGATACAGTTACGGAAATTTGTATATTCAAGGAGACTACAATTTAGAATGGTTAAGTTATAAGGAGTTTCATGGTCATATCTTCGAAGGCCGTAAACATATCTTTTCATATCATTAAATGCCACACGAAGTTTATGTTCAGACAAAGAATCAAGCTTCGGATATACAACATCAGAGAAAGATAAAGATATAATTGGTACTAAAAAAGTTCTCATCAGACGAAGTCGCGTTTCTTTGGGAGTAAAATTACTAGCTATCCAGAGTTTTCTAAGCGTTCCATAAATTCGACCAACGACAAAATTTATGTGTTCCCTGCAGGTCAAGTCGTTAATTATTTTGTAACCAAGACTTGTCACAGACTTCACATAAGAAATTGTTGTATTATTTAATGTAATCAAAGGAACGTCTAAATGAGAAAGCCCCTTTTTAGAAATCATTAATGCTTGTGTTTTGCCAGGATTAAGAGTAAGCCCATTTATGTCAGCCCATTTACAAATATTAGAAAGATCCTCATTAATGCGAAAAATAAGATCCTCTACGAGACCAGACCTCCTGGACAAATAAATTTGGATATCGTCCGCATACAAATGAAAACAACCATTTTTACAAACTGAAGGCAAATCATTTATGAAGATGCAGAAAAGGATGGGGCCCAAAATAGAACCTTGTGGCACACCCATCTTCAGAAGTTTAGATTGTGATAAACTATTTTGTACAACAACACGTTGTGTTCTGTTCGTAAGATAACTCTTAACGAGTTGAACAGCCAAATTTGAGAAACCAAAGTAATGTTTAAGTTTTTCATAGAGAACAGTATGATCGACCTTGTCAAAAACCTTGGAAAAATCTAATAAGCAGAGAGCTGTGAGATTATCTTGATCATACTGCAGTCTTATATCATCCAAAACTTTTACGATTGCAGTGGAACAAGAATGGTTAGCCCTAAAACCTGATTGATAAGGAGACAGAAGACTTTTAGAAGTAAGATGTTCAATTATTTGCCTTGTAAGTATTTGTTCCAATACCTTAGACAAACAAGGTAAAATTCTAATCCGCCGATAGTCTGCAGGCTCCTTAGGCAAGATTTTTTTAGGAACAGGGGTTATTTTGGCTGCTTTCCACGCATTAGGAAAAGTAGAAGACACAATACAGTGGTTGTATATACAGGGTGTCCCGTAACTCAAAGTCAAGCGGGTAACGGGTGATAGGGTAGGTTGTACCTGTTCTGGAAAAAATAAGAAAAAAAATCTATCTCGCTTGCTTAAGTAATAATAGCAGTATTTAGAAAAATAGTGAAAATCGATACCCTAGACCACATTTTTAGGTACTGTGGTCACAAATTTCCGAATTTTGACGTGTTTATTTTTTTTACGTAATTCTAAATAACCATGCTATTGATTTCAATCACAAATTTAAAAATAAATATTGTAAGTTTCGAAAGAAAAATAAAGTTTGACTGAGTCATGTTTCAAAAAAAAATTTTAAGCTAACTTTGACACTTCATAATTAAAAAAAAATGTACTACACTACCTTGGCAAGTTTTTTAAAAAATTGGCGCGATTCATCAGGATTTCAAAATGGTACAACACTTGCTACTTATTAATTCGTAAAAAATATTTTTCATTTTTTATTTGCAAAAAGGACCTCAGTTCACTTCAATCACTTTTACGAGAATAATGCTTTAATGTACTTAAAAATCAATTTTACCAAGGTGTACGTAACATAAACAGAGGCACTAGAATCAGACACTGTTTGCCATAAGTAAGAGTAAGACAGATCTACATTACGTAATATGGTACGCTACGATCTACGTTCGGTACGCTACGTTTATGGTTTTACTCGCAACATCTCACAATCGTGCGCTTTTGTTACCCTGGACTCGAAAAGTGTTGTGGAAATTATGTTAGTTATTATCTATTAATAGGTACTAAAAACTTCACAAATTTTTACCAACATATCAACTCTGAGAGCGTATAGTTACGAGGGAGCAAACTTTGTATACACGTTGCATATGGTATACGGGTCACGGGTGGTAGTTGTTTTGATTTAAAATTCGATGAGCAATGCTTTTCGGTATTCCAGTGGATCTTTCAATCGCACTGATCAAGAGCTGGGATCACATTCAATTCAATTTAATTTTAAACTCCTTCGTCGTTATGTCGTTGGGGTCTCCCATCTGCAGCGCCGCCATACGAGTACTAAAGGCAATCGTCCTTGCGAGTATGATAGGTGTCCATAGATGAACACCCGGTGGTCATGAGTGACGCCCCACAATTGAGTACCTTTCGATCCACTGGAATACCGAAAAGCATTGCTCATCGAATTTTAAAACAAAACTACTTCCACCCGTACCATCTGCAACGTGTACAAAGTTTGCTACCTCGTGACTAAACGCTCCCAGAGTCGATATTTGCAGAACAATGTTGGGGAAAATATGGAAGTTTTTAGTTCCTATTACTAGATAATAACTGACACAGTTTTTACAACAATAATCGAGTCCAGGGTATCACAAAAGCGCACGATTGTAAGATGTTGCGAGTAAAACCAGAAACGTAGCGTACCGAACGTAGATCGTAGCGTACCATATTACGTAATGTAGATCTGTCTTACTCTTACTTATGGCAAACAGTGTCTGATTCTAGTGCCTCTGTTTATGTTACGTACACCTTGGTAAAATTGATTTTTAAGTACATTAAAGCATTATTCTCGTAAAAGTGATTGAAGTGAACTGAGGTCCTTTTTGCAAATAAAAAATGAAAAATATTTTTTACGAATTAATAAGTAGCAAGTGTTGTACCATTTTGAAATCCTGATGAATCGCGCCAATTTTTTAAAAAACTTGCCAAGGTAGTGTAGTACATTTTTTTTTAATTATGAAGTGTCAAAGTTAGCTTAAAATTTTTTTTTGAAACATGACTCAGTCAAACTTTATTTTTCTTTCGAAACTTACAATATTTATTTTTAAATTTGTGATTGAAATCAATAGCATGGTTATTTAGAATTACGTAAAAAAAATAAACACGTCAAAATTCGGAAATTTGTGACCACAGTACCTAAAAATGTGGTCTAGGGTATCGATTTTCACTATTTTTCTAAATACTGCTATTATTACTTAAGCAAGCGAGATAGATTTTTTTTCTTATTTTTTCCAGAACAGGTACAACCTACCCTATCACCCGTTACCCGCTTGACTTTGAGTTACGGGACACCCTGTATGAGTAAGAGGGCTAATAACGTATGGCAGAATAAGTTTTATGAACCGAAGGGGTATTCCGTCTTCACCAATTGCATCAGACCTTAGAGTTTTAAAAGTGCTTACTACTTCTTCTTCAGAAACAACTTCAAAGCTAAACCAATAATCATTGTTGTAAACTAAGTTAAAATCGGGTTCAGAACTAGTAGGTAATTGAGTGGTGGAAGTAAAATGGGTGTTAAGTACATCCGGGTCGTGTAAACATTTGGATATTTATCGTTTTCCAACACCAATTTCACGAAGGTTTGACCATAGTTGCTTAGGCGGTAAGTCAGTATTAAACTTTGAAGCAAAAAAGTTCCTTTTAGATAATCTGGTTATTAAAGTTGCTTGGTTTCGAAAAAAAACAGTATTGTTGCCAGGTTTCAGGTTGTGGTGATTTTCTCCATTTATGGCAACATTTTCTTCGACTTTTGATTGCATTCGAAACCTCAGTATTATACCAAGGACACTTTTGATTTTGAACTCTTACTGTTTTTAAGGGAACATGATTAACAAACAAGCTATTAATGAGAGTTTGTGTGTAATTAAGTTTGTCATCAACATTTGCAATGTTAAAGCAATCATACCAAGCTTAACTACCAGCGTCAGAACATCAAGTTTCAATATTAATTGACTTGAAATCTCTGAACGTAAACGTTAAAGGAATTTGGGAAAGAGAGAAATCAATATCATATGTACAAAAAATTAGATCATGATCTGAAATACCATCCAGAAACAATTGGTCATTCATAAGAATATTACTTGGATCAGACACAATAATCAAATCAAGTAAACTAGGGGAACAGTTCGGCGCGTATCTAATAGGAAAAGTATTTACAACTTTAAGGCCAGAAGTAGCAACTGAGTCAAGCAGTTGAGAAGAGCGTGAATCAACTTTAAGAAGGTCAGCATTAAAATCCCCACAAACAATAATGTGTTCATATAAAACTAAAAACGGTTCTAAAGCGGTAAAAAATACATCAGCAGGTGAAATACATCTATTGGGATTATAAACGCACGCTACTAAGCACTTCACACTCCTTACAGAAATTTCCAAAACTATAAATTCGATACCAGTACTATCTGATTTGCTTAAAATCCTACAATTAAGTGAAGATCTACAGTAAATAGCAACCCCACAACCTGTTGTAGTAGTGCACCTATCATTTCTTATATAAGAGTATAATTAGTAAGCTTACGGATATTATCAGGGACATCAGGATGAAACCATGTTTCACTCACACAGATAACATCAACGTCCACTCCACTGAAAATCTCCTTAATATTATCAAATTTATTATCATTCAAACTTCTAGCATTAAAGTGACACACTTTGAAACCACGGCGTGCTTTAGTAAGATAATTCATCACAAAATGTGCAGACTTGCAACTAGCATTGCCAGAATTAGCATCATAAAACAAAGACATCCAATTTTAAATTAGTATCAGCTACAAAAAGAGAAATAACATTACAAAATGATGCAGAAAACCACTTCAGGTTTCCTTCATAAAAAGGAAATAATGATAGGTACAAAGAAAAAAAAACCGAAGAAAAAGAGAAAAATTGAAAAAAGGAAAATAATATTATTACATATGAAAAATAATTTTTTTTATAAAATACTTAAAGGAATTGGTGAATAAATTTCTTTCTTTAAGAAAAAATACTAAAAAAAATAATAAATTATAAGATAAAATTATGTACAAAAAAAAATAAAAAGTGGGAGCATTGATATTCCATCATAATTCGTTTACTTTTATGTATTATCAGTAGTTTCATCTTGATTAATAATTAATAAGCTGCAGCGATTGACGATCGGAGTGGTTATTTGAATGTGTTAATGCAATTTGGTGTAGTTCTTGTAAGCTTCTTATGCAAATAGCTGTTTCATTCTTGTTTATTAAAACATGCACAAGGCCACGAGCGGTGAAGGCTGAGGACAGAAAGCGTTGTTTTTTTAATTCGATGGCACTGCGAAGAATCTCTCGATTTTCAGTGGTTAAGCTTTCGTGACTAAAGACACAAAGTACACTTTCTAGAATCATTGTTGATTGCAATTTGATGAAATCCAGAATAAAGATCCAAGATTGAAAAAAATTTAGCTCTTCCCAATTGATCAAGGATTTCGTCAATTCTAGGGAGAGGAAAAGTATCTGATATAACTTTCTTGTTAATGTTTCTGAAATCAACGACCACCCTCCAGCCTTTGATGTCAGTACTATTTTTCTTCGGCACTAGCAACAAAGGTGAGTTATAAGGCGAATAAGAATGTTCAATTATATCATTTTTCAGCATATCTTCGACCTGTCTATTAATTTCGTTTTTATGTGCCTCTGGGATTCTATAATTTTTTGTATACACTGGAATATCATCAGCGAGATTTATTTTCTGTGTGTGAAATGTATTCGTAGTTAAATAGTCATCTTTCAAATAAAATATGTCTTCAAATTCCAAGCAAATATTTTGAATTGAATCTTTTCCATAAAAAGGAACTGAATTTAGGTTAAGAGTTTGTTTAATTTTATCTAATCTTGAGCTTATTTTTACATTTGATTGTTCTTGATTTTCATTTGAAAAATTAAGCTTGTATATGCTTTGTTCGCTTTTGGTGGGGTCACGAACCAAGTATTCTGCCAACGGTAAGCTTTTGGGGATAAAGTTTTTAATTTTTGTATCTTTTAAATTTGTATTAACAATTTTTAAATATGGTGTATTATGTACAATAGAATTTGATATAAAAACTCCAGGTTCGATTTCTTCAGATAGTATTAAACTAGGTTCATTAAATTCGATATTCAAACGTCTTATAACTTCTGATCTACCTGGTACATATATTAAGTCATCTATTTTATCACAAAGTGGAACAGAAATCAATTCATCAGAATCAGATTTAAACTCTAAAAGGTAAGTAGAATAGTTTATAATAGCTTTCAACTTCTTTAAAAAATCCCTTCCCAAAATGCCATCTACTTTTAAGGGAAATTCTTTCGGTACTACTTGAAATTCATGTAAAAGAGAAAATTCGTTTTCAAAAGTTAGTGTCGTAAAGGTTTTTCCTATAGTTACTATTTTTCCTTTAGTGACACCTTTTATTATACAATTTTCACTTACAATTACCTTTTGATTTGGATCGATTTTCGTAGAAGAAAAAATTGAAATTGAAGCTCCATTATCTATCATCAAGTAACACCACTTATTATTAGTCATTTTGACTTTGACTTTAACAAAATCTGATCCTGAAAGAGCATTTATTGGATAAATATTTAGATTTGACAATCCCTCAACTGAGCTACGACTTGGCATCCCTGTTGAGGGCGATTGGAGTTTCCCTGAATTTGGGTTTCGGTATCATTTGTGTTATTATCTTGACTACTGTTCCTATTTTGGTTATTGATATTATTATTATTGCTTTGGTTGGAAAAAATTCTACTGTTTTGTTGGGTTTGATATTGTCTATAATTAACTTGGTTTTTATTGTCATAATTTCTGTAATTGTTGTAATTTCTATTATAATTTCTATTCATGGGTGGTATGTTTGAATTATTAAGTGTGGTATTCTGATTATTGTTGAAGTTCCTATTGTGTGAATTTTGATATCTTTGTATATTATTGTTTCTAAATTGGGAAAATGAGTTGTTTCTGGGATTTCTTGAATTCCTAAAGTAATAACAGCTTTGATTATCTCCACTATCGTTTCCTAAATTTTGTGATCTTAAACTGTTAATATTAGTTTCTTCTATACAACGAGCAAATTTTGAGTCTGCTTCTAGTGCAAATTTAATGGCTTCGCTTAAACTTCTTTATATATTAACTCTTGTCTAATTTCAACTCTTTCTAAACCCCTTGAAAAGATTCTTACAGCCATTTCGTCTACTTCAGATCTTATTATAGGGCGTGCCGTTTCGTCCTTACTTTGCATTTTAAGCTCAATCAACTCGGCACTTAAGTTTTCAACCTCAGTTGCAAAACTTGCTACTGAATTTTCCTGTTTTAATTTTTCCAATTGATTTATTTTTTCCTCTTTAGTTGTTTTGTCACAAAACCTATCCTTAAGGGATTTTTTAAAGGCTTCAAAATTTGTTGGTGAAGCTTCAGTTTTAAATTTACATTTCACATTTTTTAACAACTTAACCTTCAAAAGAAATTGCAATAAAGTATCTTTCGAAGTATTATTTAGTGTATCATTATAAAATTCGCACTTGGCTAAAAAATCAGTAACGTTCTTGGGGTTCCTATCAAAGTCTGGGATTAAAGAGTTAGCTAATTTCAGATCAAATGCAGCCATATTTAATTGTTTTTCTAAATAACTCTCGATTTCTGATTTAATCTCTTCATTCAACGGAGTGTCCTTAATCACTTCATCTAAATTCAAAACAAGCTTACTTCTATTTAAATCTTTGTTATCGGAATCTGAATCGGAGCTCTCTTCACCCAACTCTAAAGCAAATTGAAAATCTGTAGTGAATTCAAATCCTAATAATTCAACACATTTTTTGCTTTTTTTTACTGCTAATTCCTTTTGTCGTTTGTAAAGTTTTTTCTTATATTCGGGAAAAGTTTTCAAATGATCATCAAAATATTTAATGTAAGTATCAAATAAAATTTTTAAATTTTTAATTGTTTTTGCTTTTAATAATTCGTCAAATTCATATCCGTTTTCTTTTTTTACCTTATCAATAAAAGCATTCAGTTTACCGAAATAGTTCTTGAGATTAATTTCTTGTTCGCACATTAAGTAAATATCACGAATTAGACTACAATTTCTTTCTCTTTTTTTTTATAAAATTCGAGCCAGATCAAATTTAGAGAGAAAGTAAAGAAATTAACAAAAATATAGCAATTTTCATGCAAAAAATGTATACGTTCTATAAATCAAAGCATCACAATAAAATGATTTTATAATCCGCAGTTATGAGAATAATTATAATAATATATTTAATTATTTGATTTTCTTTTTTAACTAAAATGTTTTAATGTATATAATCTATTAACGTAATGTATATAAAGTTAGTAAGAGTTAGTAAATAATATCAGCATGATTCTATAATGTAATGTATATAAAGTTAGTAAGAGTTAGTAAATAATATCAGCATGATTCGTGTTTGTAGGAATGAGTAGGTATAGTTGTTAATTTTTTTTTTCACTGTTATTAGTTAGTATATATTTTGCGTATATATAATCTTACTGTTGAATTTCTATGTTGGATGCATGTTCCAAATTTTCGTACAGTTTATTTTACCATGTGGTCTCTGATGTGTTTTGTGATGCTTCAATTTCGCCTTTATGTTCCTGATTTGACTTCTTTTTTTTTGATGTGGCGCCTTTGCCAATTAGTATATATACTTGATGTAGATGATCAAGGTATTGTTTTTTATTCGTCATAATATGAAACAAAAGAATATGGAAATACACGGCGAGGGGCGCCAAAAATTAAAAGTGTGTATTTTTCTCTTACTTTTAACAATTTGTGGTTACAAATTTTATTTTATGCAAAAGGTGTTGGATCCTTTCTTCTTTTGTCACGGTCGCCATGTGATAATTCATGTTCATATCAATTGATGTACGTTTAATGTAATTTTCTTTTTATTTCTCAATTACAAATCACAATTACAATTTGTTTTTTTACAATTTATAAAGAAATTATATTTTATAAGGATTGTAACTTTCACGGATTATATATATGTAAGTATAATTCAATTAGTTATTATAATTAATATAGTTCAAATGCGTTTTAGTATTATCACTTATATAATTATTGTTTTCTCTTTGAGGTCTGTTCTTATAATGCGTTACTATTCTTCTATACACCAGTCTGTGTCAGTGTTGTCACTTCCTATTGAAAAAAAGTGGTAGATAAAGCTAAAAAAAAGTGGTAGATTCAGATTTTCGGTGGTAGAATTAATTTACATAAAGAGAGAAACAAATTTAGTTATTAGTTTTTATTTTTATTAAATATAGATACAAAAGAAATAATGTAGGTACCTTAAGGGCCCTAACGGCCAGTTGTACAATAGTGGTTCAGCCTCGGTTCAAGATTTTAACTCACAAATTTCGGCGGATTAACTAAGGTTCAACGCTGGTTCAAGTATGTAATTGGTTATTATCACACACTTGAACAGTAAACCACTGTTGAAACTCAATTAATCCGCCGGATTCGGTGGATAAAAATTGCTGAACCACGGTTTAAATATTTGTACAACTGGTCCTAAGTACATTAAGTTAATTTAAACTCTTATCATTTTCTTTTGAACAAAAATTAAATCACAATTATTTGGAATCAGTTTATTTAAGCACAGTCGTAAATATAAAATATGTACATTCATATAAAGAAAATATATAATTCTTTAATTGAATATTATGTACCAATTTTTGGTAGATACAGTTTTAAAATAAATTTCATAGTTTTTCAAATTTACCATCAACAAATTTAAATTGTAAATAAAAGCGAATCATTTCTGGAGATGCGGAATAAATATTTCATCTTTATTTGTCATTTCGTTTGCAAAAATAATACATCAAGCTGGTTTCTTTTTTTGTTTTTAATATCAATCGATCTCTTTAAAAATCAAATCTTTTTTTACTTACTTTTCAGACGGTTTAATTAAAAATTTTCGCATTTTAATTTTGAAATACAATTGACTTCCACTGACCACTCTTCTAGAAAATTTCAAAAACAATAAACGTTTAACTGTTTACCGTTAATATGAAATCCAAGTAAACAATATTACTCTTTTAAAATAAGGCACACAATCTTAGGAGTAAGTGAGTAGGAAGTAGGATCTACTTATTTTTCTTAAGTAGACTAGAACTTTGTTTTCTTACAAAATAAACGTAGGTATGTACCTAATGCGGAAAAAAGAGAAAACGATAGGTAGATACGCGTATGCAAAATGACAGATGAAAGCATACACATTGAGTAAAAAAAGCATTGTGAGATAAAGCTAATAAATGTATTCAGGTAAAACAGCATAAAAGGTGCAGAGAAAAATTTTTTTTTTTTCAAAAATCGAAGCAAATATTTTATTTATTGTTTTTATTTGTATTCAGGTAAAACAGCATAAAAGGTGCAGAGAAAAAAAATTTTTTTTTTTCAAAAATCGAAGCAAACATTTTATTTATTGTTTTTATTTTTTTTTTTTCTGGACGAGCAAAAAGGGGTAGAATTTTTTACTTTCGGGGTAGAAGTGGTAGATTATGAAAATGTTGGAGAAAAGAGGTAGATCTACCACAATTGTGGTAAAGTGACAACACTGGTCTGTGTGTCTGTTCTTAAGTGTTGCCATTAACAGAGTTGGAAGACACAAATTAGTAGTAGGTAGTATTTTACTACACTGTGCATCGCTTTGAAAACTAGGGTCGATTTCATTTAACCGTAGGTGCCGGGAATTTAATTTGCGGAAATCTGAGAGTGCTTTTATTGTGTTGTGTTTGTCACTGGCGCTGTAGAACTTAATTATTATGACAGAATTTGTTCGTGGCTTCGAAATCCTCCTGCAATTTGAGGTGGTTGGAAATTCATAGAGTGACACAATAAATTACATATGTTTTTTAGCTGTTCATTTAGTTTATACGGAATTCCTATTAAAATAGCATCCGCGGCCAAATTATTAATTTTTAAAGTTTGGAAATTCAATTTTAAGCTTTTAAGTTCCAAGTGAATGTTTTTCATTTCATTGCCAGCACCAAAATCGGTGTGGTCCATTTTCAACTTTGTTTTGTTTACATTCTCACGGAGTTCATCAATTTCAGTGTAACATTTTTCAAGTTGAGTGACTCTTTTTTCTAAATTAGCAAAGTCGCGAGTTATTTTGTCTATTTTGTTTGACATATTTTTGACTATGTCGTCCATTCGACTTGTTAAATTTTTTTCAAGAGTTAATCTACCCAAGATGGACTCACCTTGTTGACTTAATTTTTGTAAAAGTTCAGTCGTGTGTGCAGAAAAATTAGTTAAGTCTTTTAAGACGTCGAGATAACCAGCATCATCAACTAGAACAGCAGTAACAGGAACAGCAACATCATCCACCGGAATCAAGGAATTATGAGATTTTATGAGGATTTTTATACATAAATTATAAATGCACTTTTATTAAAAATCTTTTTAAAAAGAATATCAAGAGCGGAGCTCTTGATTCTTGATCTTTATTGAGTTGATGCTACTTAGGAACTAATTTACAGACAGAGTTTTTCATATTTCATTCTTTGTATAAATGACCTCGTCAGCAAAATGCGCTTCTTTGTTCGTTATCTTAGAGTATTAAATTGCTGACGGTAAGAGGAAATGATATCACATAAACATTTGGTAGGAACATGAATGTGATTTCATTTCCTTTGTTTAAAAAATTCTTTTGATTTTTTCTGTAGTTATAACTCCTCCACCCTTAGAATCTTCTAATGGTTGAAATTCGACTTTTGGAAGATTTACATTGGTTATGGTATTTTTTGATCCTTTTTTAAAATAGAATATGAATATTATTACAGCTATTATTACAATGATAATTGTAGTTATTCCATATGCAACATGTTTTTTAGGTATTTTTACTTCTAGTACATCAAGATTCACAATTGATTTGAATTTTAGTTCTTGCTCATATTCTTGAGAAAAGTTATAATTTAATATTGGTATTAGTTTGAGGTCATCTTGATATATTTTCCTGTTATATATTTTATTATTTATTTCAATAGTGCAATCTTTTATTTCTAATATATAATTACCTTCTAATGTATATTCTAGATTATTACAAGTTTGATTTATTCTTTGTTTCTCAAGGTTCTTTAATATGATGTATTGACCTTTGTTTATTATTACATTCTTTTGATAAAAAGATTGTGTTTTACAATTCAATAATTTATTTTCTTTAAATAGATCTTTGATGCATTCATCTTGTATTTCTTTTAAATTTATTTCTTCTTTAGTTATTTCAAAAATATTTTTATTATATTCTAAAACATTTTCATTGGGTATTGTTATGATTTTATTTTTTATTGGAAATGTTTGTACATTAATGTTGTTATATAATTTCTGACTAAATTTTGGAATATTTAATATAATTAACAAGTTTTCATTATATGTGGCAAGAGTTAATTTGATTTCTTTTAATTTTTCTATATTAATATTGTATTCATAAATTTCTTGTATAGTCAGTATGTCTTGAGTTAACATTCCTGTCCTACTGGTCATGATTACGTCATCTATTTTTCGATTATTCTTTGAACTCGCTCTAAGTTTTTGTTGAATTCTAATTACATACGAAGTGTGTTAATTTCGTTCTTTAAGGATCTGTATTTGTTTAATGTCTTTATACTTTGTTTGAATATTCCTTGTATCTGTTTAAATTGTTCATTGAATTGAGTGTTTATAGTTACTTGTTTGTTATTGTTTTGTATTAATTCTAAATTACTTTCTTCTAGGGTTTTTAGTCTTTCTTCGATGTCTATTCCGTCATCGTCATCCATTGTGCCATAAACTATTTTTAAACCTTTACCTATAATATTTATCAAACCGCGTTTATGAATAATATGATGTATAATTGTTTCTATTTTAACTTCTAAGGTATTTAATTCTTCTTTCTGAGTGCTATCTGGGTTGGTTAGTAAAAGGTATAGGTATTGAGTTTTAAGTTGGTCGATTAGTATTTTACATTGCGTTAGATTAATTAAGTGTAAAAGAATATCATATTCTTCTATCAAGTGTACGGATTCTTCTTATTTACTGCGAACTCTTTTTTTTTTTTATAATCTTTGTCTTTAATATTTATTTTTTTATCTTTTTTCAGGAAGGTTGTCATGGGTTTTATGATTTTAGCGTAATCTAGGATAAATTTACGATAGTATCCAGATAGGCCTAGGAAGGATTGGATTTCCTTCACTGTTTTAGGAATTGGGAATTTTTGGATGGCAATAATTTTATTGGGGTTTGGTTTGATACCATCTTTGGTTATGATATGACCAAGAAATTCGGATTCTTTTTTCATGAAGTCACATTTGTTTAATGAAACTTTCAGATTTACTTTTTCTAATTGATTGAATATTTTCTTTAATGAGTCAACGTGTTCTTGGAGTGATGTGGAAAAAACGATTATATCGTCTAAGTAAACGTAACAAATTTTTCCATCGAGGTCTTTTAAGACTTCGTTCATCATCCTTTGAAACGTTGCAGGAGCATTTTTTAATCCAAATGGCATACGGAGCCATTCGTAATGTCCTGATAACGTAGAGAAAGCAGTTTTTTCTCTGTCTTTGATATCTACTTCGATTTGGTGGAAGCCTTTTGTCAAGTCTAGTGTACTAAAATAGTTGGCTTTTCATAGTTTGTCAAGGATATCGTCAATAAGAGGGATAGGAAATTTATCCTCCTTAGTTATATTGTTCAATTTTCGGTAGTCTATTACCATTCTCCATTCTTTTTTGCCGTCTTTATCTTCTTTCTTTGGAACCATCCAAATAGGGGCATTGTATGGTGAGGTACTAGGCTGTATTATTCCTTGTTTGAGTAGTTCATCAATTTGTTTGTTGACTTCCTTTTTATGAATTTCAGGATATCTATAAATACGCGTAAATATAGGTTCCTCGTTTATTGTTGGGATTTGATGTTTTACATGGAGTAAAACTTAAATCATTTCCCTTTTTATAGAAGACTTCTTTATGTTTTTTTAGTAATTTTGTAAGCTCTCTTCTTTCTTCGGTATTCAAATGTTCGAGACGTTTGTCATCCAAATTTTCGATGTGTTCGATACTTTGAGGTTCCAAATTCTGTAGGGAGTTTATTTCTTTTTGATATTCCTGTTCTTCTTCTCTTGAGAAAAACAAAGGAATTTCATGTTTGTTTATTTTTACTATTCTAGTTTTGAAATCTATCGAAGCATTGTTAGGACGTAGAATATTATTTCCTATCAATCCATCGAAATTTTTATTGAAATTAAACAGCTGGAATACACAATCTTCATAATAATTAGATGAAGAAAATTAGAAAATTACTTCTGTTTAAGTGGAGCGACTGAATGAAATTCAATATATAAGTTCGAGTGACCTCAACTCCAAAAGATTGCGTTTCGCCTAGGTACGACAGTTAGGCTCATCAGTTAGATGCTGTCGTACCCTTCTAAGACGCAAATTATGGTCGATGTTTACCGACTCTTATAAAAATCACAGCATGGATATACTGTGAATTTTTATATTTCTAAGGGAATTTGATTAAATTCAGACACTTAGAAAATTGTTGTTGTAGCCCGTGGTCTGGCTTTTAAATAATAATTAGATGAAGAAAATTAGAAAATTACTTCTGTTTAAGTGGAGCGACTGAATGAAATTCAATATATAAGTTCGAGTGACCTCAACTCCAAAAGATTGCGTTTCGCCTAGGTACGACAGTTAGGCTCATCAGTTAGATGCTGTCGTACCCTTCTAAGACGCAAATTATGGTCGATGTTTACCGACTCTTATAAAAATCACAGCATGGATATACTGTGAATTTTTATATTTCTAAGGGAATTTGATTAAATTCAGACACTTAGAAAATTGTTGTTGTAGCCCGTGGTCTGGCTTTTAAATAATAATTAGATGAAGAAAATTAGAAAATTACTTCTGTTTAAGTGGAGCGACTGAATGAAATTCAATATATAAGTTCGAGTGACCTCAACTCCAAAAGATTGCGTTTCGCCTAGGTACGACAGTTAGGCTCATCAGTTAGATGCTGTCGTACCCTTCTAAGACGCAAATTATGGTCGATGTTTACCGACTCTTATAAAAATCACAGCATGGATATACTGTGAATTTTTATATTTCTAAGGGAATTTGATTAAATTCAGACACTTAGAAAATTGTTGTTGTAGCCCGTGGTCTGGCTTTTAAATAATAATTAGATGAAAAAAATTAGAAAATTACTTCTGTTTAAGTGGAGCGACTGAATGAAATTCAATATATAAGTTCGAGTGACCTCAACTCCAAAAGATTGCGTTTCGCCTAGGTACGACAGTTAGGCTCATCAGTTAGATGCTGTCGTACCCTTCTAAGACGCAAATTATGGTCGATGTTTACCGACTCTTATAAAAATCACAGCATGGATATACTGTGAATTTACACAATCTTCGTTAACCGGTATTATGAATCGTTCTTTTGGTATCACTAGTTCTTCAGTAATGAAAATTGGGTTGCCCCCCGTTTTTATTTCTAACGGTTGTTTTAATTGTTTAATTAAATCTTTTGGAGCTTTTATTGGGTTTAGCAAACTATTAGTTGCTCCGGTGTCTACTAATAATCTTAAAATTGTTTTGTTGTTGTTGTTGTTTTTTTCTAGTTTAACAAAGGGCAAGTTTCCTTTGTAGAATTGGATGTTTCCGAGGCTGGCTTCGGAAAATCCGGATTATTTTCTTCACTATGGTTTACTTGGGTTTTCTTAAATTGGCTGGAAGTTGGGTCTACTTCCATGGGTTTGTATTGTCTACTGTGGGGCTTATAGTTAACTATATAAAAGAAAGAATCGCTCACTGCATCACTTATTCATTCATTTTTAGGCTATCAACGCACAGCTTATACTATACGTTTTTAAAATATTTTATTATTTTTTTTATATTACAAATTTTATGTAAGTGAGCACTAAGAAGGGATTTTTTAAAATTCCCATTATAAATAGGGTAAAATAAGGTAAAATTGGTCAAAGGTTCAAAAACTAACTTCCAAATGGTAAGTCCTACAATATTCATTTATTTTTTATTAAATGCATTATTAAATTTCCAGAACTTTATTCATTTAAAAATAAATTCTATAAAATCTACAAAGCGAGATACAAAATTTTTTATACTTCAAACTTCAAAAATTACATAATTCCAATAAATCAGGGGGTAGTCCGATTTAAATAAATAAAATACCATTGGAAAGGTTTTTCAAAAAAAAATTATCCATGTTTTACAAAATTTTGATTTTTTTTTTTTCAACATCATTTTTTATCATTCAAAAATTTACATTTTTTCAATACAATTTTTACTACTTTTTTAATTTTTAAAAAATAACCGTTTCTTTAAAAAATCTCAAAATCATACACCTCATACATATAATTGATTTACATTTATTATAAAAATTTTAGATTTTTCAAAATTTTTTTAACACACATTTTGACATGTTTTCTGTTGTTTTATTAATCACCTCATAACTCATTAGTTATTGCACCCATACGATTAGTTTTTCTTTTAATCGCATCTACGAAAATACACAATTAATTTGATACATCATTCATAATTGTACACCCCACACGACCTTCACAATAGTTTAAAAAGAAATAGTTTGAAAAATCTCGCAAAACACCAAAAAAATGGGGTTATTATTCATTGCCAACCATCGTGTCTCAGTGGAGAATTGTCCAATTTTTGTTAAATTTCAAAAACACCCCTTTTCCATTCATTCAAATGCTTATATCTTCGCAACCAATTGTCCGATTTTTAAAATTCAAACTTTAAATTAAAGCCACAATGACAGTCGAGTTAGAGCAACAAAAAAATTTTCAAAACCTTTCAAAATTTCATACTAAAAACATGAAATAATATTTTCGGGAAAAAATTTCATCGAGGCAAACGTAAAAACAAAGAGGAATACAATAAAAAAAAAAAAAAAACTTTCCTATATCAATATACTGGTGGGAAGGAGATGGCTATTCTAAAGATGGTCGAGTGTGTGCAACAAAAAATCATAATTTCCTATACATGTAGGTATATATTATTATTATTATATTATGCAGGCAGCACGTTGGTTGTAGGTATTTTTTTTCATGCACAACAATACTAAAAGTCCCCTCATGGTTGGTTTGGTTGGCTGATAACTTTTGTTCTTATGATCGGATCGTTAAGGTTGATGCCTTAAAATGTTCATGCACGTGTACTGGAACCTTTTAAGGAAATTTATGATGTGGGTAGAGTATATTTTTTAGTTGGCTTATATCTTTTGTTCTACTTATCGGATCTGTAAGATTAAGGTCTTAAATTAATCTTAAAATAAAGGTTAAATGGTAGGCTTACTTATTTTGAGTTATTATAATAATAAAATAATAATTGAAATCATATGAAAATGTAGGTATTTAAAAAAGGTGAATGATTTCGACGTTGATTTAAAAAAATCGATTTCGCTGACATGGATATTAAAATACATATTATGTACATACCTACATCTATATGTATGTGTCTATGTAAGCACATAATGTAGGTATGTGAATTAATAGAAAAGGGTTGATTTGGTTTCTTTTCTAATGATAGGATTTTTAAGATTAAGGTCTTAAAATTAAGAGAGGTATCTAGGTAGGTATAATGTCAGTTAACGCATATACATAGTTACATACAAAAGTTTGTGATATATTTGTATTGTTTATTTGCAATAATATAAATTCATAATTATCTTCTAATCTTATAGGTATTCTTAAACGACAGTGTGTTAAAGTAGGTACCTAGGTATAATTATATTTGTTAGGTATCTACTATCTACCTACCTAACCATCAAATCGACTAAGCAATAATTTAGAATCATGCAAAGTGAAGTCAAGTGATTGACGTGGCAAGTATAACTTCAGTTATAATGGTCAGATTTTCAAGGTCAAGTTTTTTAAATTTTAATTAAGTATGTACCTATCCGGCTAAACAGTGAACCTATATTAAGTTAGCAAAACAATTCATACGGTTCACCCAAAGGTACCTTTCTCCGAGAAAACTGTTGACTTGGGCGCCTGCCTGGCGACTGAACATACCCAAAGCGGAGCAACGGAGTTGCGTGAGCGCTGCAGGGGACCCGCAATCGATTTTTATCAACTAAGGTGAAACTAAGTGAGTTATTGGAATAAAAGGTAGCCTAGATGGAGTAACAATGGTCAGATTTTCAAGGTTAATTTCCTAAAATTAAGGTGAATTATCAGGCTTGAGGTAGAAAAGTAGGTCAATACTGAACCAAGAGATACAGAGATACATGTTGCAAGTACATTGTGTTGCAAAATACATTGAGTTGCAAATAGGTACATTGTGTTGCAAAATATATTGTGTTCCAAAATACATTGTGTTGCAAAATACATTGTGTTGCAAAATACTTTCTGTTGCAACATACATTGTATTGAAACATTGTGTTGCAAATACATCGCGTTATAACAAACATTGTGTTGCAAATACATTGTGTTGCAAATACATTGTGTTGCAAATACATTGTCTTGCAAATACATTGTCTTGCACATACATCGTGTGACAGTTAGCGAAGCCAACTGTTCGGGTAAATATACTAGTTAGGGTTATAATAGTTTCCTTTGTAGTTGGGATTAGGATTATGGTTGAAAGGTGGTCTTATATATGTAGGGTTTCTAGGGTGGAAATTTTGATTTTGGTAATTATTTTGTCTTTGGGGAAAATTATTATTTTGTTTGTTCTGTGGTTTGGGATTTTCATATAATTTTTTAACTGTTTCCTCAGTTCTACTTTCATTAACAAACCCGGCTTGAGTAAGCTCATGAAGGGCTTCTTGTAGGTTTGCTGGCTTTAGAGCGAATAACACGGTCCGCATGTGCACAGGCAATTTCTCTTTAAAAATGCTTAAGGCAGTTGCGTTATTGTTAGTGATTTCATTAGGTTTTTGTTCTTGAACAGTCTTTTGGTTAAGTTCACACAGGTTTTTTTGTATATCGTTATAAAATTGAATTGCGTTTCCTTTGTATGTTGTTTGTCGTAATTTGTCGTATAATTGTAATGAAGATTCGAAACCTCCAAAATTCGTAATAAGCAGTTCTTTGATAGAACTCCATAATTCTAAGTGAGAGTGTATTTCCATACACCTTTTTGCCTTACCTATTAGTTTCGACTTTAGTATATTGATGCACATAATTTGTGATGCGGTATCATATTTATTAAGTGTCTACGTGTGTCTACGTTAGTCAAAAATGTGTACAGGTCTTCTCTTCGTCCGTCAAAAGGTTGTAATTTCTCAATATATTTGAGGGGATCAAGTGTCAAAGTTAGTGTCATGTTTAAAGTTTTATTGATTCTAAACTATTATTACCAATTTTGTTATAATGTTCACTATTATTATCAATTTTATTATAATGTTCACTAATATTATCAATTTTATTATAATGTTCACTAATATTACCAATCCTATAATAATGTTCTGGATCTGATGGATCTGGTGGATCTTCTTCTTCGTCTGTGTATCTTGGATATGGTTTGGTGTTCTTCTTGGTGAACTTTTTCAGGATTGAGCTTTTCATCGGGTAGTTAATTTTCCTTCTGTAGGTTTTGTGACATTACTTTTTCCATGAGAATGAGTCACTAAATTAACTGTATTTGAGCACTGAATGATTTTTAATTCTAATGTTCAATAATTTTGGGTCGCACTGAAATTTTATTTGTTTGAGTACTGTTGTTTAAAAATCGCGAATTACTTAGGTTTTAATTACTAGAGTAAAACAGCGGGTTGCATTGAAATTTTATTTATTCGAATGCTTTTTGTTTTAATCAATCGCGAATTACTTAGATTTTAATTACTAGAGTAAAACAGCGGTTTGCATTGAAATTTTATTTATTCGAATGTTTTTTGTTTTAATGAATCGCGAATTACTTAGATTTTAATTACTAGAGTAAAACAGCGGGTTGCATTGAAATTTTATTTATTCGAATGTTTTTTGTTTTAATCAATCGCGAATTACTTAGATTTTAATTACTAGAGTAAAACAGCGGGTTGTAGGTTTGTATTACTGGATTATCATGTCTTGTATAATTTACGTTTATATTCTGACTGACAGATCCTACCGACTGCGCCAATTATAAATGCACTTTTATTAAAAATCTTTTTAAAAAGAATATCAAGAGCGGAGCTCTTGATTCTTGATCTTTATTGAGTTGATGCTACTTAGGAACTAATTTACAGACAGAGTTTTTCATATTTCATTCTTTGTATAAATGACCTCGTCAGCTTCTTTGTTCGTTATCTTAGAGTATTGAATTGCTGACGGTAAGAGGAAATGATATCACATAAACATTTGGTAGGAACATGAATGTGATTTCATTTCCTTTGTATAAAAAATTCTTTTGATTTTTTCTGTAGTTATAACTTATATGTGTATTTTCGTTTGTTTCCATCATTTTCCTGTAATGGATTCTCAGTTGTTTTGAGAAGATCGATTTACAGTCGATGAGAGTGGTTATTGGGTGGTGGAAGCGAACGGAAATGCATGTGTATGGAATTAATGCTTCGTGGCAGATGAAGACCAGCGTAGGAACTGATATTGATAGAAGGTTTATGAATGTTATGAATGTTAGGATCGATTTACAGTCGATGAGAGTGGTTATTGGGTGGTGGAAGCGAACGGAAATGGATGTGTATGGAATTAATGCTTCGTGGCAGATGAAGACCAGCGTAGGAACTGATATTGATAGAAGGTTTATGAATGTTAGGAATTCAACGTGGGTTACTCATGCTGTTTATGGATTGTTAATTGCATACATATATATG
The DNA here is from genome assembly GCA_929447395.1 of Epistrophe grossulariae. NCBI lineage: Eukaryota > Metazoa > Arthropoda > Insecta > Diptera > Syrphidae > Epistrophe > Epistrophe grossulariae. The sequence continues at coordinate 52,639,344 of OV839569.1, read as the reverse complement.
TATAGATAATCTCATTTAATTTATTTCATTATATTCCGATACGTTACACAATAAAAGGTGTTTATTGATATTACAAACCATTTTTTTTTCAGTGTAGGTATAGCAAAATTTTTCCCCATGCGAACCCAATTTGCCAAGGTTATGGCTTTTTGTTGCACACACTCCATCGTCTTTAGAATTGCTATCTCTTAGTAGTAAGTTTATTTTTATTTTTTTTGTGTAAATATTATATTCTTCTTCCTCGTTGCATTTGTCACGATGAAATTTATTTTCAAAATTTACTTTCCATGTTTTAAGTATAAAAATTTCATTTTTTGAATTTTGAAAATCGGACAGTTGGATGCAAAGATATAAGCATTTAAGTGAACGCAAAACGGGTGTTTTTGGAATTTTGCAAAAATTGGACAGTTCTCCACTGAAAGAACAACACTGAACAACCCCATTTTTTTTTAATTTTTCCGTGATTTTTTAAGGAAACTTTTAAACCATTGTGAGGGTCGTGTAGGAGGTACATTTATGTATGATATATCAAATTAATTTTCTATTTTTCTAGATACGTATTAAAAAAACTAATTTTATGGATGCAATAACTAAACAGGAGTTATGAGGTGATGTATAAAACAACAGAAACATGTCAGTATCTCGGTTGGAAAAAATTTCAAAATCCTAAAATTTTAAGAAAACATGTAATTCAATAATATCTAACACTAGGCATCGGTTAAAAAATAAAAATCAAAAAGTGGTAAAAATTCCCCCAAAAAATGCCTGTTTTTAAAATATCAAAGATGGTGTCAAAATAAATTAAAACCAAAATTTGTTAAAACACAGGTAATTTTTTTTTCAAATACCTTTTCAACGGTATAAAATCTTTTTTAATCGAATTTAATCCTGATTTATTGTATTTTTTTTTTCTTAAACATCAATTTTTTGATTTTCACTTTTCAAAAATTTATATCTCGCTTCGTAGATTTTATAGGATTTTTTTTGAATGAATTAAGCTCTAGAATTTTAATTATCTATTCAGAAAAAAATAAATGAATATTCTACAACCTTCCGTTTAGAAGTTATTTTTTGAACTTTTCACCAATTGTACCCTATTTTACTCAACTTATAATTAGAATTTCAAAAAATGCTTTCTCAGTGACTCTCTAAATAAAATTTTTAATCTAAAAAAATTTACTTTATATTTTTAACACTTATAGTATAAGCTTTGGGATGATGAGTCAGATGAAGGAATCACTGAATCATTCTTTTATAAACTTTACTAGTATATTTACCCGAACAGTTGGCTTCGCTAACTGGTTATGGTATATTTGCAACACGATGTATTTTGCAACACAATGTATTTTGCAACACAATGTATTTTGTAACACAATGTATTTTGAAACACAATGTATTTTGCAACACAAAGTATTTTGCAACACAATGTATTTTGCAACACAATGTATTGTAACACAATGTATTTGCAACACAATGTATCTGCAACACAATGTATTTGCAACACAACATATTTTGCAACACAATGTTGCAACACAAAGTGTTTTGCAACACAAAGTATTTTGCAACACAAAGTAGGTATTTTGCAACAGACTGTATTTTGCAACACAATGTATTTGCAACACAATGTATTTTGCAGCACAATGTTGCAACACAATATATTTTGCCACACAATGTATTTGCAACACAACGAAGTATTTGCAACACAATATATTTTGCAACACAATGTATTTTGCAACACAATGTTGCAACACAATGTATTTGTAACTTTTTGTCTCTCCCTCTGTATCTCTCTGTCTTTCTCTGTATCTCTTTGTCTCTCTCTGTATCTCTGTCATTCTCTGTATCTCTTTGTCTCTCTCTTTGACACTTTATTTATAAAAATCGATTTAGAATTGCCGAAGTTATAAGCCATTTTCGGTCACCTTATTATTGAATGATGAATACTTTCAAATAACGAATTTGAATGATCATGCCTTGATTTTTGCCAAATTTCGGTCTGTTAAATATTAAAAAAACTGTTATCGCAGCTTGTAGTGGGTGTATAAAATTACGTTTTTATACCAAGAAAATAATTGTTCAATTGTCAAGAAAATACTTAATTAAAATTTAGAAAACTTGACCTTGAAAATCTGGCCATTATAACTCAAGTTATACTTGCCACATCAATCACTTGACCTCACTTTCCATGATTCTAAATTATTACTTAGTCCATAAAAATCAAACCTTTTCTAAAAATGTACCGACATATATAATATGTAGGTACAAATCAACGTTGATATCAATTTTGTTGACCATTCAATTTGAATTTTTATACATTTTTTAATTTAATTAAACGTAAATTAAAGATGCGTTTTTTAGAACATAAGATAAAATCAACTCCTTTTCTATAAATGTGTGTACACTGAACCAAAAAGGTACGTGGAATTAATTAAAATATTCTTTGGGACAACGTATGATACATTATTATTTGTCCAACAAACGCGCCAATTAGGAGAATTAATGGCCGTTTATAAAAATCAATTAACGTTCATTGATTCAATGAACGTACATTAACTCGTTCGTAAAAATATTTCCAAATTATTTTTATGAACCATACATTAAAACAACGAACAAATCCAACAAACGCGTGTATTAAAATCAATTAACGTTCATTGATTCAATGACCGTAAATTAACTCGTTCGTAAAAATATTTCCGAATTATTTTTATGAACCGTTCATTAAAACAACGAACATACCAATTATTAAAAATAATAAACGCGTTTATAAAAAATAATGAACGTGTTTATTAAAAACAAAAAACGTGCTACTAAAAATAATGAACGGGATCATTGAATCAATGAACGCATTTATTAAAAATAATAAACGGGTTCATTGAATCAATGAACGAGTTTATTAAAAATTTGAACGCATTTATTAAAAATAATGAACGCGTTTATTAAAAATAATGAACACGTTTATTAAAACAATAAACATGTTTGTTAAAAATAATGAACACGTTTATTAAAATTTATTAAAAATAATAAACGCGTTTATTAAAAATAAAAAACGCGTTTATTAAAAATATAATAAACGCGTTTATTAAAATTAATAAACGCGTTAATTAAAAATAATAAACGCGTTTTTTTTCATTAAAAACAGTAAACGCGTTTATTTAAAATAATAAACGCTTTCATTAAAAATAATTAACGCGTTTATTAAAAATAATAAACGCGTTTATTGAAAATAATAAACGCGTTTATTAAAAATAATAAACGCATTAATTAAAAATTATAAGCGCGTTCATTAGAAATAATAAACCAGTTTATTAAAAATAATAAACCAGTTTATTAAAAATAATAAACCAGTTTATTAAAAATAATAAACCAGTTTATTAAAAATAATAAACGCGTGTTTATTGAACGAATAAACGAGTTAATAGAAACAATCACCAGCATTTATTAATTTTATGAATTCGTTTATTAAAATTAATAAACGGGTTCATTAAATTAATAAATAATGTTTTCAATAAATTCAAAAAGTAAAACTTCTTATACCTTTGTCAACGAATTTTTAATTTCCTGGTAAGAAATTAAAAAAATCAATTAACAAAATCAAAAAGACAAGAAAATTTAGCTTTCTAAATTTATTAGGTCTGCTCGAACTCTGTGAAAATAAAAAAGAAGGAAAAATTAGTGTGAATTTTTTTTCATTTCTTACAAACCTTTTAACGCTTCGTTCTTTCATCTCTAATCTTCTCTTTTCTGAAATTTTAAAGGTTAAATAAAAGAGGTGATTAAATTTGTGTTTATTCTTTTATTTTTCAGATAAGCCAAATGAATGGCACGAAAAATGTACATAGTTACAATCACCGACAGATAGACTTGTCCTGACAAAAAATAAATGCTCAAACTCAGAGACAACAAAAAAAAAAAGATTTAAATACAAGATTGTATAAGGCTATATGAAGTTTCATTATTAAATGCATTACAGTTCGTTTTTAATTAAATTATAAGAATTCAATACAATAAAATAAATAAAATTATGAAATTAATTAAATAGTGTCTATATATAAAAAGAAATTAAATTAATAAATAATAACTAAATGCAAAACAGAGTGTAAGAAATTAGAAAAAAAAGTAATTCTTAAAAGAAAACGATTGATAATGATTTATCGTTTACTCTTCTTAATCTTCGTAATCAGCTTCATCTGTTGTCGTCAGGTCAGCAGCCAAAGCAGCCAAATCTTCAGCATTAGTTATTAATATTGGTTTCTCATTTTTGTTTTTTTTTATATGGACTAACCCACGCACCGAAAAACGGAAAATAGAATTTCAAAAAAGTGTAGCGCCGAGTAGAGAAAGAGGGCGAAACATCAGGGGAATAGACAAAATTATTGCGTTCATGCTATATGGTCTTACTGGTCTGAGGAAACAGAATACGAAGAAGACGATAAAACGGACACCAAAAAAAGGAGAAGTGTTCGTAGGCAGGGATGTCCACTACATTTCTCACATTTGCTACGTAGTTTATGTAGTTAAACGTAGTTAAATGTAGTTAATGAAACAAATTGTAGCAAACTTAGTTTCAAATATCAAATGATCTGTCAGTTGTAACTTTGAAGATTGAATTTTGAGTTAAAATGTTCAAATTATTATTGAAATTTTATTATTTCTCTAAATTTACTTTGTATGTATATGAAAACGTAACAATTTGTAGAAAATAAGACGTGTAGTTAAATTAACTACGCGTGGTTAATGATGTAGAAAATGTAGTGTACTTAATTCGGCCAACCCTGTTCGTAGGCTTTCCAGATTTGTATGTGAAGAAGAGCAAATTTAAAAAAGAATTTATTCAAAGTTTAAAAATACATAAATGCTTTTTTCATTTCTAATGTACCTCAACTATGCTGGAATGGCAAATCGGGAAAATTTTTCACCGTTAAACATTCATGAATGAAAACCACACAGTCGTTGCTATTGTCATCGAGTCCAAGATCTCGAAGCCGGAGTGGTTGGTGCGATGTCATTCAGTAATTAGCAATCGATCGTAGAACAGTGCTTTTAAGAATTTAATAACAATTGGTGCGTGTGGATAGTTTTTGTTTTGTTTTCTTAAACGGAAAATACTTTTGAGCGAAGGCGGTTGAAAACCAGCAATTTGTACGCACATGTGATTAAACATCGATTTTAAGTTTTCGTTGGGTAGACAAGGAACGCCTTGAAGCAGCGCGTCACTACTTATTTCTTTTTAGTGGTATTTTTCTTCGGTTTGATCCAAGCGTGTTAAAATATTGTTAATGTTTTCGCAGTGTTGGTTTAGTTGTTGCTTTAGCTGGTTATTTTCCCGTTTAATAGTGTCTACGTCATTTAATTTTGTTTCAATTATTTCAACTCTCGATCCAACCTTCAATTGAATTTTTAAGAGCAGCGATGTCGTCATCAATTTTTTGGATAACCTCTCTTCGGACTCCAAAATTTTTAAGGTAAGAGAAGATGTAATGAACTCACTTTGTTTAAGAATTGCATTCTCCAATCTGGTCCATATATCCCCTGTGCCTTCATCATGTTTTGACTTAAGTTATGGTGACTGATAGAGCTTACAGTTTGATGGTGTGCCTGAAGTTGCAGGTGTATTTGCCGCTTTACGATTATTTCTTGACATGTTTAAAACTTATTGGTGGGTGTGAAGGGGCAGATATTCGAATTTTCACTCAATTAAGTACTGACAAGGGCAATAAAGAAATATAATACTCAGATTTCGTTCCAGACACAATAGATTTAAAAGCATTAAATTAAAAAATATTTAGTGAAACTATATGAAGGTTCAATGCAATGGGCAATATTTAAGTTCAATCAAAGTAAATTTCAACAAATTCAATTGCTTGGCACGTAATTTATGTTAAGAAACTACACTTTTATTAGCTGCCAACTAACGCACGTCTACTTGTTATCACTCATACTTGTACATTGGATAAACTCCAGGCTAAGATAAACTGGGGTCTAAAAACGACTATGAATAAGCGCCATATAGTTTAAATAATGTTTATTCATTGTCCCAATAAACGTTTATCGATTTTAATTAATGGTATTAATTGTTCTAACGAACCGGTTCATTGCCACAATTAACAGAATAATAAAAAGCAATTAATGGTTTATAAAAAACAAATACAAAATTTTATGCATGAGTGTTTATAAAAAATAATGAACGTTTATTGAATTTAATTAACGGCATTTACTGTTTTAACGAACACGTTCATTGGCACAATGAACAGATTAATTAAAAAAAAAGAATAGATTTTTATGAATGGCCGTTCATAAAAAATAATAAACATTGATTGATTTTAATAAATGGTATTAATTGTCCTAACGAACAGGTTCATTGCCACAATGAACAGAATAATAAAAACCAATTAATCGTTTATTAAAAATAAATGTAGATTTGTATGAATGGCTTTTCATAAAGAATAATAAATCGTTTATTGATTTTAATAAATAGTATTAATTATTTTGACGAACACTTTCATTGCCATAATGAACAAAATAATAAATAAACTATTATTCGTTTTTTTAAATAAAAATAGATAAAATACTATTATTCGTTTTTTTTAAATAAAAATAGATTTTTATAAATGGCTGTTTATAAAAAATAATAAACGTTTATTGATTTTAATAGATTGTATTCATTGTTTTAACGAACACGTTCATTGACACGATGAACAGATTAATCAAAAATATAAAACAGATTTTTATGAATGGCTGTCCAAAATTTTATCTTTATTTTAAGACCTTAATCTTACAGATCGGATTAATAGAACAGAAGATATAAATACCTACAAAATATACTGTACCCACATCATAAGGGTCAAGTACACGTGCATGACATTTTAAGGCATCAACCTTAACGATCCGATTATTAGAACAAAAGTCAAGCAAACCAACCATAAGGGTACTTTTAGAATTATTATGAATAAAAAATATACCTACCACCAACGTGCCATCGTGCATATAATACTATGTATAGGAAATTATGGTTTTTTGTTGCACACACTCGATCGTCTTTGGAATAGGCATTATATTGTTAGTAGGAAAGTTTTTTTTATTTTTGTATTGTATTCCTCTTTGTGGTTACGTTTGCCTGGATGAAATTTTTTCTCGAAAACCTTCTTCAACGTTTTTAGCATAGAGTACCTATATTATCTAGAGAACCGACTCGTACCCCCCTTGCCTGAAACACCCTCAAAATTTATTTTAGCTCAATGAGAGAAAACTCTCTTAAATTCTCTGTCCGTGAATACGTGTGAATTGTTGATACAACAACAATTGGTGCCAGTAGCTCAAAAAGTTGAAAAATTGAAAAACACCCGATTTGCGATCATTTAAATGCTTATATCTTTGGATCCAATGGTTGGATTTTCAAAATTTAAAATTCAAATTAAAGCCAGGCAAACGTAACGAAGAAGAGGAATACACAAGAAAAAAAATAAAAAAAGTTTGCTATTAAGAATATACTGGTTGGAGGGAGATAGTTATTCTAAAGACGGTGGAGTGTGTGCAACAAAACAGCATAACCTTGGCAAATTGGGTTCGCATCGGGAAAAAAATTTGCTATACATATGTAGGTATGCATGTTTGTGGTAGGTATTTTTCATTCATTATTTGTTAGGTGCCTTCATATGCTTAGTTTGGTTGGCTGATAACTTTTATTCTAATAGTCGGATCGTCAAGGTTGAGGTCTTAAAATTCAGGTTGAATATCAGGCTATGTACATATTTTTTACAAAATCATTGCAGAGTGACATAAAAGTATGTTTACAATACACATACAGTATGTGTATTGTAATTTATGTGCCACGCACTTAAATGGCATTATCATCTGGAAATGTGGTTAAGATAGCATAATTGTCCACTGGAATATCCCTAGTATAAGAAGCTATATACCCCACAATATATTCATCCCTAGTATATAACAAATATATTGTTGGACCTAGGCCACTTCCTTGTGGTACACCGGCTTCAGTTTTATTAATTTCTGAATACTCTTACTCGTACCGTACTCTAAAGAATCGGTCTGTAACATAGGATTTCAGTATTTCGTAGAGCTGCCTTGGGGGTCTCTATGCAGTTTGTACTCAAATCCAATCAAAGGCTTGAGCAACATCTAGAAATAGAGCGGAAAATACTTGTTTGTCTTCAATACCTTTTCAACAAAATCCGTAATTCGATGCGCTTGGTCTATCTTCGAATGTTTATTTCTTAATCTAAACTGATGGTTTGGGATTAGTTTTCATTTCTTTTATTACTTTGCTAAGCCTTTTCAAGAGCAGTTTTTAGAAAACTTTTGCCATAATTGGTATAAGAGATATTGACCTGTAGCAAGTTACTTCTGTTGGTGGCTTTCCTTGCTTAGGAATAACAATGACTTCTGCAATTTTCCAATGATGTGGTACATATCGAAGCTTATTAGTTTATTATATATTGGAGTTTTTTGAAGGCTACTATTGGCATTTCTTTCAAAACCTGAGCAGTAACTAGAATATTCCCCTGTGCTTTTTTATTTGATGGCTTGTGTTGACACATGCTTTTTACTTCTTTGAGCGTAAAGAAAGGAATTTCCAATTCGTCGTGTCTATCAACAAAATGTAAATTATTTGTACCTAACTGCACTTTCTGGAAAGGGCTTAAAAACATTCGAGAGATGTTCCGCGAGGATTTCAGCTTTCTGTTTCGGGTTTGCAATCCATTTTCTGTCTTGTGCTTTGATAGGCGGATTTTGAATTTGTGGTCTTTTTAGGCGTTTAGCTGCTTTCCATTATTATAATATTAATAATTATATATTACTAATTATAATAATTAAAAATCGAAATATTTTGTAAAGGTATTTACACATTATACCTATAAAGTTTTGAGCAAAATTGTGCAGCTTATGCTTCGTCCTAATCTTTGGACCTTCCTTTATAAAAAACCACTCATTAAATCCCCAAAATTTAAAAATCAACAAAAAATAACCTCAACAAAAAAAGATTTTTCATAAACATACCAAATTAAAAAAAAAAAAGTTCTTTTACCTACTCATATAATTTACAAATTTACCTCAATCAAACATCACCCAGATATATGACCAATAATGAATTGAATCTAGGCAAAAGCTATTCGATCTTCCATCATATCTAGATGAAAATAATTGCATATATACAAAATCAACAGCTAACCGACGATGACGCTCTTCCACTTAACTATCCTCATTAAATCTATTAAAAATAATACATAATTAAAAAAAAAACTCTTCTCTGTGCAAACCCACATAAAATTTTCCTTGAATGAAACGTTCTTGTTTTTAGTACCTATATTTAAATTAATTTGTATTTCAACTATTTTTTTCGGGTTGGGGTCATTATTCTGTAAGTGCCAAAAAAAAGTGCGCACTTTTTTTCATTATTAAAACCAATTTTCTTTTATAATTTACAGAATTTTTGAAATTCAGCATTTTGGAGTTCAGAATATACAGTATGGTAAACCGGGGCACATTCGGCATCAAAAGTTCAAACCTTCGAATTCACGAAGTTAATGAACGTATTGAAAAACATTCAACATTATATGAAATGTTAATATTTAGGCTTTAAAATGAAATAAAAAACTTCCCGTATCACTTGCAAAACACTAATATTTTTCTATTTTATGAAAAAAAAGTCATTCCGCCGAATGTGCCCCGACACGGGGCACTTTCGTTTTTGCTCGGGGTACATTCGGCACAGAAGCCTTTTGCGTCAAAACAAAAAAAAAACAAAATTGATTCAAAGCAATTTTAATATTTATTTCACAAACAGATAAAAGAGAAAAAAAGGAAAAAAAAAGGAACAAAATAATTCATAAGACTTAATAAAAACATCCAGCAAAAATGTTGTGGTTACTTGACGTAGTAGTGAGACAAGTTGATGTTAAAACAAAATCTAGTCCGAGATCTAGATGTTGATGCACGCTTTTTTATTCTTGACTGTAATGTTGTGCGTTTGATACCATATTTTAGTGAAGCTGAAGTTAAAGTCTCTCGCCCATGTCTTACGTCCGAAATGGTTTTTTTTATTGCGGTTTCGTTTATATTGACTATGTTGGTCTTTTTTTTATAGTTGCGAACCATTTCTACGATAAAAGAAACAAAACAAAAAAGCTGTCTATAAATCACGTTCAAATATTGTACTTTGGGGTACATTCGGCTGATGGTGAATGTGCCCCGTCAGGCGCCGAATGTTCCCCTTGCCGAAACGACGAATCTACCCCGAAGTCTAAAATTTCATTTTAGAGCTTTTTACACCAAAGAATATGAAACCTAAACAGGTTCGTGTTGTTTAACTTAAAGTTCAATACTTAATAACATTATTCGTACAATATCACTCTTATTTTCACCAAATAAATATTAAGAATTGCTTACTTACCTGAATTCGAAAATTACAGCCAGGAGCAAAAAAATAAACAAACACTTCTAACTTTCTTCACAAACTAACTGGAACTGTCAAATTACAAAGCATCCTATGAATTTTCGGGAGGAAGCGTTCTGAGTTAAAATTATTGGCTTACACAGTAGAATTCTAAGTGAAAACGGCAATGCCGAATGTGCCCCAAATACGAATGTGCCCCGGTTTACTATATATATGTATAATTTTCCAGAATTTTGTGTTTACAGAATTCAGATGTACAGAATTCTAGATTTACAGAATTTTGATATACAGAATTCTGGATTTACAGAATTTTGGAATACAGAATTAAAGATTTACAGAATAATGAAATACAGAATTATGATCATACAGAATTTTCAATCCATTTCCATAATTTTGGTCATACAGAATTTTTTAATACAGAATAACGACCCGTTCCCATTTTTTTCTAAACATTCTCAAAAAATCAATTTCAATATTTTTCTTAACAAATATCATGAAGCGCACATGCAAAAAACATTATGTATATAATGAAACACACACACATAAATCTAACGATGTTGATTTTCATCCTCGATTTGAAATTTTTTCATCCGAGATTTGTTTATATCAAATTTCTCTCAAATTTTACCTGCGGTAGCACATAGCGACTAAAGCGGAAAACACAAAGCTACTTTTGTGTTAGCGTTGAGTGACGTCTAAAGTTGAACCATAGGAATCGCTAACAACCTATCACAATATAGCTTTTTCGCTCATCCTCCAATTTGACATACACAAAGAGAACGGAACATATACGTAACGTGGCAAAAGCAATTGTTAAAGTTGAAATATTTTCTATTTTTTGTTGATATGGATATGTTTAAGTGACATGTTTTCTACTATTTTTTGCTACGGATATTTTAGTTGGTTTTTTGTTTGCGGGAATTTTCAGAAATTAAGTCATTATTTTGTGAAAAAAATTGTTTTAATGATAAATAAATATTTGTGCGGGTAAAAAGGTAAAAATGGAAATTTTCCTATTTAATAAATTTTTTTTTGTTTATTGGGAAAATTATTGATTTCAAATAATTTTAAATGAAAACAAACAAATTTTCAAACAGCTGATTACCAAAATGACAGACGTCAGTCAAAGTAAAATCGAAAGTATAGTAGCGTAACGGAGTCAGCGCTAACAGAAAAGTAACTTTGTGCTTTCCGCTTAAAGATCATGAAAACAAAAACAATAAACACACGACTCCTAAAAAGAGAGAGGCAAACAGGTTTTTTTCCGTTCGTTTTGTTCTCATAGCTCTTGAAGGAGTAAAAGAAATAAGAAAACAAAAACAAAATTGCGCTTTTTTTTCCGTGTGTAGCTCTCCCATAGGTTAGAGTAGTAGAGAAAATAAATTGAAATGTTGTCCCTTCTCTAAGAATTTCGTTTTCATGGACATTTTTTCCCATATGGATGTACAACATCCCCATAGAAAAGAATGTCCCAATTTATTTTTACACCACGCTGACGATCAACAGGCAAGAAAGCTCTTTGCCTGTTCATAGTAAAGCACAGAAAGAAAGCTATTTGTCTTTTGGAAAAAGTTCTCTCTTGCGTGCTTAGGAATGAAATGAATGGGGAAAAATTGAATAAAAACGTGTTTTTTGTTACTGCAATACTATGCAGTCAGCAACGATCGAGAGGAAAACGAAAGACATTGCGATTATGTTTTTTTTTTTTTTTTACTGTGTTGTATGTACGATTTTTGTTAAGGTCGTCTGAGGCTGGCGACAGAAAATAAAAAGTATATGAACTCTTTTTCTTCTATGCATCCATGGATATTGGATATATATGTACTTTATGTGGGTAGGTGAACATTTTTTTGAGTGGTGGGGGTTATTTTTTTAAAGACGGAAAAATGTCTTATTTTTTGTGTAGTTTTCGTATTCCATTCTATTCTATTCTAGATTCGTTACATCGGAGCATTTTTTGATTAGCTAGGTAAACATTATTTTTAATTTTATTTAGATATAATCATTTTCCAGTTTCTTCTATTAAGAAATTTATTTCTGGGGATTATTAATACATTTCAACATTTTGAACCTGTTGTTTAGTTATTAGTAAAAGGAAACAAATACAAAATAATCTAAAAATATGTAATTATAATAAAATATTTAAATTTGATCTGATAAGTAGAATAGGTATACCTACCTGCAAATCAAAAAAACAATTTTTTCTCTATAGATGGAAATCTTCAAAAGACACTTGGTAATATTCGGTACCAAGTAGTGTGAGACTTGTACCGCACTAAAACCACCGGAAAATCAGGGCCAATCTATGAAAGATCGATAATTATTTTTTAAATTCAAAATTGCATTGGGGGAAGTTTAAAGTCTTAATACTTTCTCATCGCTTTTAGACCATCAGCACAGGCTTGGTTCTTCTTAGTCTATGAACATTATCTCTTAAATTTAATACAGCATCCATCTCGGATTTTAAGTAACTATGTAGTTGCACATTATGTGATACAGCGTGTTTTCTAACCATTTCTATTTGTAGGTCACCGTATAAATCGCTATTTCTAATATACCAAGGGCATTTATTATTCCACGAAGGACTTTGTTCAGAATTTTTGGATGGTTTCAGCATTTATTTTTTTTATACAAACACACAGTTGGATGCCATAAGTTTAAAGGAGTTTCAGTATTTGGTTGTATATCATTATTTTTTTCTGGATAGATAGGTCCGAATTCTTACCGAGGAACCAATACGTTTTTCTATATTTTAGGTTAAGTTCTTATCTATCCTTTTTGATGTGCTTTTTCCACTTTAGCTAGGCAACCAAAGTCATTCCAAGGTATTTGGCAGTATAGGCGTAATGTACAGTTTGACTGTTAATAAAAATTGCAGCATTAATAATCTTTTTGTTGGTAAAGTTTATATGAGTTGATTTGGTTTCATTTATTTTGATACGCTATAGTTGCGTCCAATCTCTTACTTTATCGATTGCATTTGTCAGTAGCCATCACAACGCATTTATCATGCACTAAAATGGCAGTATCATCTGCAAATGTGGGCAAGATAGCATTATTCTACACTCGAATATCCCTAGTATATAACAAATACAGTGTTGGTCCTAAAACACTTCCTTGAGGTACACCGGCTTCAATTTTATTAATTTCCGAAAACTCTTGCTCCTACCGTACTCTAAAGAGTCTGTAACATAGGATTTCAGTATGCCTTAGGAGGTCTCTATGCAGTTTCTACTTAAGTCCCAAATCCAAAACCTTGTCAAAGGCTTGAGCAACATCAAAAAATAGAGCGGAACATACTTGTGTGGATCAAAATCAAAACCCATTTTATCAACTTTTAGAGATTTACAGCCTTATTTATTAGATTTCACTAATTATTTTGCATTTATAAATGGTTTAAATTCTTTAAACGCTTTAGTTGCAGTACAAAACTCGTTTAATCCCATAGTATAATAACCAGAGAGATTGGTTTTTTTTGATAATATATTTGACATAAGGAGGGTGTAGCTAAAACCGTTTGACGTGGCGTTATGACGGAGTAAGTGCTTCGACTCGGTTTAACTATTCCGAGGTTGAAACGAGTATTAGTGAAATCTAATAAATAAGGCTGTTAGAGTAAATCGAGAAAAACGTGTGTCTTCTAAACGACCAATTTTTTAGATCTTTTTTGTTTGCAGGACCGTTCGAATTGGGATTCCCACCAGTTTAATTTTAGAAATCGTGATTTGAAGGTTTTAATTTTCGAGTGGTACCAAAGAGAAATGTGGATATAATGGGTTTTGAAAATTACTTCTGGATTTCAGACTAAAATAAAAAAGTGTAGCATTTGAAAACTTGAAAAACTTAATTTAAAGTGGGTAAAAGTTCATTTTTTTTTTTAAATTTTAGTAACAAGTAAAACAATTTTGTTTAGGAAACTGTGGGTTGGAATAGAAAATTAAATTTGTTTAAACTCGAATTTTATTGAAAACTGGTTGAGGTTAACACATAAATGTGATCGTCAATTTCCAGTATATGCTCTAAACCATTAACTTCCTCGATATTTTTATAGAACTTAAGTTCTTCGATGGACCTCCAATCTTCTCCATAGTGTTTGGTTAGTAAATAACTCACATCACTCAGCTTTCCTCTTTAAGTTATGTTTTTTTATAACCGATCTAGGAGCTCCTCCTGTGTCGGATAAGGACTAAATGGTCCCCATTATTTTCTCTAGATAAAATGAATCTCTTAGATTCATTAAATTTGAAATGCCAGGTACCAGTTGGCGAATATACTCCATCGTGGAAGTTTTTTAGTCGAATACGGGACAGCTTTCATCTTCTAAATGAATAACAGTGGAACAGTTTTGGTGAATTTCCCGGTATTCTTTAGTAATAACTGTCTGCTTTTGTTTGACCTTATTACCAATTTCAAAAACATTTAAAAAACACTTTAAAATATAACAATTTGCTTGTTGAAAACAAGCGCAAAAGCCCGGTCAGGTGGAATATAAAAATGTCCAGGCACATGATTTTAGAGTTTCTACATTTTGTGGAGCATTTTTAAAAGCAATATAAGAAGTCATACAATCATGGTAGAATTTTTTGTTTGGCATCCATTGCAGACCAAGCGTACTGTTTTAACATGGCTCACATTAAGGCTGTACAAACTGTTAACGGCTAGTACCGGAATATTTTTTCAATATTCCCTGCAACTATTCGGGAATTCCCATCTAACCTCATACCATGGATGAAAGGGTTTTTGAATTTTAAATTCATAAGCCTAACTGTCGTACTTAGGCGAAACGCATTATTTTTGGAATAAATGAAAAAATAATACTTTCAATTGAATTCATTCAATACATAAACACTCTTACTCAGTCCACAAGAGAAAAAACAAAAACAATGTTTATATTGTTGTCATTAATTTTTCTTCTTCTTGTTTACCCATATTGGGTTTTTTTCTAGTTAAATTAGACTAATAAACTCACTAGAAAAATATAAATTGGCAGTGTGTTAATGCTGCAAATTGTTTTAAGTGTCGATAGCATCGACT